>JADLZN010001583.1:600000-769413 GCA_018155175.1 Sinocyclocheilus anophthalmus | reverse complement strand
CCCTACAGATTCCCAGCTCCATGTTGGTGCTTCTCTTCAGCTCACCCCACTCATTTTCTATAGGGTTCAGGTCAGGACTGGGACGGCCATGGCAAAAGCTTCATTTTTTTGTGTTTAGTGACACATTTTTGTGTTGATTTTGATGTTTGTTTTTGATTATTGTCCTGATGGAAGATCCAACCACGGCCCATTATAATATTTCAGATAAGGTTTAGATTTTTATTTTTTTCCGTTGGTATTTGATAGAATCCATGACGCCATGTATCAGAACAAGATGTCCAGGACCTCCGGCAGAAAAACAGGCCCACCACATTAAAGATCCAGCAGTATATTTAACCGTGGGCATGGGGTACTTTAAAAAAAAAAAAAAATTATCCCTGTTTGTATTAACCCATCTGGTGGGTTTGCTGCTGTGATAACGACCCGAGCAGTCACAAGGAGGATCAGTAGCGAAGTTGGAGTCCAATGGGTTGTTTATTTAGAGCAGATGTGCAAATAAATAGGTTTAAGAGCTTAAAACAAAGATTGTAATAAACCGTCTAAAACTAGAACTGCAAGTACTAAAAACCGTACCAACTCCCCTCTACGTCATTTGAGGCTGGAGTTTCACGTGCTGCACAGCACTAATCTTTTTCAGAGCACTCACTCCGTCCTCTCCCTACTACTAGTGGCGGCCATCTTAAATACACTTTTTTTTTTTTTTCTCCGCTCCCCAAATTAGAACATACCATTTTTTTTAAATTAATAAAACTCTTGACTTAAACTCTTGTTTGTATATCTCAAGAGTCAAAGTAAATAAATACAATTAATAATACGATTAAAAAGAGAATTGATATACCAAAACATTTGCACAAACTTTTACATACAGCTGAGCGCTTTTTCTCAGTTTGCACCTCCTATTGCCACGCCCACTTAGCGAGACGAAGAAATCCAACATTAACAGTGAAAACCGTGACAATTTCAAGTCTCCCCATCACAGCTACCAAAAAGTGTAATCTGATCATAGAAGCTAGTGCCATTTGAACTGAATATGCTGGAGTTTGTTTTTGGATGAGTGAGGATAATTATTATTATTTTTATTTTTTTTAAACCCTCCCGAACAACATGTGATGTAGGGGCTGTTTGTTTTTTATTTTTTAGGCTTTCTGGCCCCAAGACTCAACAAATCACTGCAATTCTCCAGCTGTGATACTTGGAGAGTCTCTGGCCACTCAAACACTCCTCTTCACCATGCATTAGGATGATATATAGACACACGTCCTCTACCAGGCAGATTTGTAACATCTTTAGTTGATTTGGAACTTCCTAATTATTGCCCTGATGGTGGAAATGGTTCATTTTCTTTATTACAGCTACTTTCTATTTTGTGAAGCTCAACAATCTTGTTCTGTACATGAGAACTATATTCTTTGGTTTTACTCTTTGTGACGGATGATTAAGGGAATTTGGCCTTTGTGTTCCTCATATTTATAATCCTGTACAGGAAGTCATGGCCGGACAATTTCATGCTCCTAGTCACCCTGGTGTGGGTATAAATGGAAATATACTTCAGATACATTTCACTTGTAAAACTTCTAGGGGTGCCAATAATTGTGGCCAACATGCATTGGAGAAAAACATTTATTTAATCGTGAATTTTCCTCCCCACTTTCAATTGTTTTACTTCAATGATAGGTTTGAATTTTGTGAATTTTTTTGAATGAAAGATCAAATAGATAAATGATGCAGATTTATTTTTACAGCCACCTTTGATCATATTTACCAGGGTGCCAATATTAGTGGAGGGCAACTGTATTGATACCAAAAGATTGAGTTTTGAGATATATACAGTGGGTATGGAAAGTATTCAGAACCCCTTAAATTTTTCAGTCTTTGTTATTTTGCAGCCATTTGCTAAAATCATTTGTTAACTTTTTTTCCTCATTAATGTACACTGACAGCACCCCATATTGACAGAAAAAACACAGAATTGTTGAAATTTTTACAGATTTATTAAAAAAGAAAAACTGAAATACCACATGGTCCTAAGTATTCAGACCCTTGTGCTGTGACACTCATATACTTAAAATACTTTCCGTACCCATTTTTTGTGTGTGTGTATATATATATATATACACAGTATCTCAAAGAAGTTAGTACACCCCTCACATTTTTGTAAATCTTTTATTATATCTTTTCATGTGACAACACTGAAGAAATTACACTTTTGCTACAATGTAAAGTAGTGAGTGTACAACTTGTATAACAGTGTAAATTTGCTGTACCCTCAAAATAACACACAGCCATTAATGTCTAAACCAGGGGTGCCCAAACTCGGTCATGGAGGGCCGGTGTCCTGCAGAGTTTAGTTCCAACTTGCCTCAACACACCTGCTTTGATGTTTCTAGTATGCCTGGTAAGACTTGATTAGCTGGTTCAGGTGTGTTTAATTGGGGTTGGAGCTAAACTCTGTAGGACACCAGCCCTCCAGGACCGAGTTTGAACAGCCCTGGTCCTAAACCGCTGGCCACAAAGGTGAGTACACCCCTAAGTGAAAATGTCAAATTGGGCCCAAAGTGTCAATATGTTGTGCGCCCAAGGGCTGTCGCGATACCGAATATTGCAATACCGCGCTATAGAGAATGAGGAGTTATGTCACGATCTTTTCACTCCGCATTGCATTTTGGGAAGGCGCCGCCATATTATCAGGATACGCTATCCGTTCCCATGGTTACTCCTCATTCTCTATAAGGATAAATGCTTATCTTTTTTGTTTTTGCCTTTAAGTTAAACAACCATTCAATCTTCATTGTATCGTTTGCAGGAAAGATAAGCTATTTTATCTCCACCACCAACCCCCCCCCCACCCCCCGAACCCAACACAACCCCCCACGCACTGCATTCTCTCTAGGTTTGATAGAATTATTGTTTTACAGTGTTTACCCGCTTAGCGTGAACAGTGTCGCTCGCTGACGCTCGCTGCTGCTTTCAGTCATCATATGGTACTTCTCCAAAAAAAAGATGTTTTCAACAAGCTGACGAAGTCGATCCATTTCTTTGTTGGAACTTTTAAATGACGTATCAATTGTTGTATTATCAAATATTAATTTTTCCATGTCCACCGCATGAAGATCAGAGATTTGTTGGATCCCGTTCAGCGAACATCACGACTCACTGACTTGTGATATTTATTTCAACAATGACAAGCTAAATCAAATCCTAGGAGCTTGGGGAAACGTTTTTGTCGCATTTTCAAATCTGGTTCATGTGCAAGACAGTGATGCTAAAAGACGTGCAGATGAGCCAGAATATTAACGCGACGTGTTTAAACGTAAAGCGTTTTCCTCTCTTTAGAAAACTGTAATCTAGAAAGCGCTTCTGGATTAAGACAGCAATTTCTAAAGTTAATATTTTGGGCTCATCTGTTTTTCCACACATATTATGCTTTATTAGTAAGATGTGTGTACAGAATGTAGTCTTTAAATATCACTGTCTCGGTGCATTAAGTGCGTTCTTTATATGAGAGGAAAATGCTTAAGGTGTAAATAAACACGTTGCTTTCACATTTTGGGCTTATATGCGTATCTGCACATAGTATGCTTTATAGTTTTGTCTTTATCATTGTCTTGGTACATTAAGCCACTTTAAGCATTTTAGAAAGTTCCCTGTTCAAGTTCTGCTAATTCACAAGCCTAGGGAGAGTGAGAGTCATGCTCGCAAAGAAGGTAATGTTAACTATTAAACCAACCAAATCAAAACTTTCAAAAACACACAGCAATGTGATTCTTTTATTGAGTGAGAGTCAGTGGGTTTTAATCAGTGACATTAACAGATTTATTTTTCGGGTCTTATCCGCGACCTCCTTCCCTTGGTGTTTTTACACATAGAAAAGGCGAAAAAACATAACATTGTCCATTTTTCTCTCAGAACGATGAACCGAGTTACTATTGCAATTCTCGATGCAACATGAATGACATACAATGGTGACATTTTCCACAATCACGACAGAAAATCAAAATACTGCCCTAAACTCAATAGCGGAAAGGCAGCGCTATCCTGCAAGTATGGCGAATAAACAAAGCAGTTTCCCAGAACTCAACGCGGCGTTACGTAACATTCTCATTCTTTATTGACGAGCAAACCGCAGAGGAATGCAAGAACCGCAGCAACCGCGATTTTTCCGTGTTTTATTTTTTCGTAAGGTTATGCCCTTGTTTTACACTTCATGCATGTGGACTGAATATTAAACAAGTTAGTAGTGATAACAATGCTGATTTGTACAGAGGCTCCGTAGATTTGCACTTAACAAGCCTAAACAGACAGTGAATGAGAACGAGATCGACTGAGCGCGTGCGATTACTTGCGTCTGTCCTCCAGGCAGAGTCATATATATATATTTGTGAAAATATGTTGTCATGTCCAAGGAAAGCGAAATCTGTCTTAGCATCGACGCATAGCTGGTCAGCTTAGCCTTCTAAAGTGGCGCTCAAAGTTAAAATGATTTCAACAGCGTGTTTCATTACGTCTCTTTGAATGAATGAATCAGCGTTTTTGAACGTGTAATTGAATGACAGTCACGTTCCACCACCTTGTGGCGCAACACTGTGACTGCACTGACTGACAGCCCGTCTAGAGCACGCAGGAGGAAATATCGATAGAAAGTCTCTTGTCCGATCAGATTACAACTAGGCTAACTGTTATACATATAGGCTAACGATAGCCTAACGATCTTATTGTCAGGTTTATGTTCTGTTAAGTGGACCGTTAATTTGTCATACTCTTCTGTTTACTTCACTTCCTGTTTCAACGCTATTTGGTTTCGGTTTCATTGTCTTCTGAATATGACCTCGTTAGTTATATCGATACACACGCGTACACACACGAATTATACACACACATATATATGTGTGTGTGTGTGTGTGTAATACATACAGTGGGGACGGAAAGTATTCAGACCCCCTTAAATTTTTCACTCTTTGTTATATTGCAGCCATTTGCTACAATAATTTAAGTTAATTTTTTTTCCTCATTATTTTACACACAGCACCCCATATTGACAGAATTAAAACACAGAATTGTTGACATTTTTTTCAAAAAGAAAAACTGAAATATCACATGTCCTAAGTATTCAGACCCTTTGCTGTAACACTCATATATTTAACTCAGGTGATCATTTCTTCTGATCATCCTTGAGATGGTTCTACACCTTCATTTGAGTCCAGCTGTGTTTGATTATACTGATTGGACTTGATTAGGAAAGCCACACACCAGTCTATATAAGACATTACAGCTCACAGTGCTGTCCTAGAAATCGAGAACCAGTTCTTATTGGAACCAGCAAATTGCTTGTCACATCCAACTCGAACCCGAGAACTGGCATTTAATAACTGTTTAGTTAAGGCTCGAGAAACTTAAATCGGCATAATGAATAGCTGGAAAGCTAGTAGTTAAAGAGACACATTTAGAACAGATTTGTATTAAATAAAAAAACATTTGTAAAAATTAAAATAGGAAAACAAAAATAATGTTTGTTCAGTATATAATTAAAAAAACTTCCAAAAAAGTGACAAAAAGAATCGTTAATGGAACCGCAATCATTTAGTGAAATTGGACATTCTCAAGGCAATATTTCTCACAAAAATTACTCAGGTGAGTGCATTTGTTTTTATAAATATACCTCCGTCATTCATATCTGTGTGTACCTTTAGACACGTCTGCATCGCTTTTCCGCTCTTCCCTGTCTCACGCACTCTTCCTTTTGCCTCTTTCTTCCCTACTTCCTTGCCGGCCCACTGACAGAAGCTTTTCACAGCTCCTCTTGTGTAATAAAATGTCTATTTTCCAGCGAGCCTTTGAAGTATAATTACTATACAATTCCGCTCCCTGGGTGAGCAGGTTATAGCCACTATTTCATTTAAAGTTGGCAGACCTGTCGTGGTGGAGAGTCTACATGAAACATTTAAAGCTTGTCGAGATGTTGGGATTAAAAAAGAGAGGGTTTTATTAAGCAGATAAATTGGCAGAAAAGCTGGTCTCCAAGGTCATAATTAGCAGCCATTAGCATAATTTCACTCCATCCTTCTGTGGTTCCAATAAAGGCCGGCCTGCCAAACACACAGACCCTGTCCACTGACACACACACACACTCGCTAACACAACACAGACGCACAAAGAATGGTCTCTGAAGCTAAGACTTCCTTACAGGCTAGTCATGTCTGCTTATTTGCATTGTAAACTTTAACAGCGGTCTTCACTCATTATCTGGTGGATTAATAACTTTATTGGCTTTTATTTTCACAAGGCTAAGAATTATGTTATTCATAAACAGCCTCGAATATCAAAGCCGAATGTGCAGATACGGGTGAGGTGACTAAACACACACTTATGCAGGAACACAAATGATGGCAGTATAATCTCCAAACAGCAGTATTATCCAGTTCGGGGTATATTATTAAAGAAATTGCCATTACTTTTTTGTATATTTCAGAAACTTCAGCATTCACACCCCATCCCATCGTAGTTGAACTGCAGGTCTAGAGGCTAACTTTCACGGCTAATCGTTAAAAGCTAATGGCCACCCCACTGGTGCGCCGCTCTGCCCCCTCCCACAGACTGCGTGCATTAAACCCAGATTAAAGGCACACTTCCCCTTTGAGCTTAGACGCAGATTGAGCGCTCTCCTAAATCCCTCTCATATCACATGTACATTTCTCCGCAGACGCTAATCGTCCAAAATACAGGGTCTATTAAACAGCGGAGTGGAGCTGCACTTTAAATACTGAATCTAGGAGCTTTACCTAATCACCATCAGCAGTGGTTAACACTCCAGAAGTGCCTCTAATGACAGGACATAATTTAGAAGCTAAACGTGTCACATACGCACACACTCGGATGTGCGGCCCACGGAAAAACTTGCATGATGATGCTTTGCGGATGTTGCCCGCATACCTACGATAAAAAGCATTCAGATACACAGAGCGTGGTTGAAAAAGTCCAGATAGACACATTTTGTTGTTTTTATATAATGCTAATAATATCGCATTATTTTATGCAACACTGTTGCCTTTGAATAAAACTTTATAATAAAATTACAATATATATATATTATATATACACATTAACAAAATATTTATTTTTATTTTTAACGACATCCCCGGAAATTCCCCAAGTAAGGTTTTGTCAGATTTACAGTAGCTCACTTGTGGGGAATATCTGAAGTAAATCAACACAAACAGTGCCATATATCTAAAGCATATTTAGACATTTCTCACAAAACATTTTTTTCTGATGCATTATGCTCCCTTAAAAAAATATAAAAACATCATTACACTTGGTGAAGGTAAATTCCTGTGTAATATGATTATCTGATTAGGGAGGTCAGCTCTTCTTTGTTATTAGAGTGTGGGAATGAAACGAAGTGTGTCTAAAAGTTCAGACAATCAGCCCGTTCAGCACAGATAACAACAGCGATGCCTTCGGTAGGAAACTGAGAATACCTCACAATCCACTCAGACATTAGGAGAAGTGCTCATCCCTCTCTCTACTCTTTATCTTCTGGTCCCAGGACGATAAAGTCGCAGATAGTCCTGTCAGGATGTCCCTCTTTTGCACAATCAACCATTTGTGCCCGACATATACAGTCTTTTAAGTATATTACTTTACAGCTATTTATAGCTCTCTCAATTTTTCTCTCTGTGGGAATGGAGCAGCCGGCAGAGGAGCGGAAGCGAAGAGAGAGTCAGAGAGAGTGACTCCGCTGAAGTAAATTCATCTGTAGTGCAAACTTGTGAGGGCTCTTCATCGTTCACGCCATAATCACTAATCACAGCGTTCGCTGCTGCTGTGATGGCACTTGGATTTTTATGTGGGGTGGGGGGTTAATTTACCAAAACATAGTATAAAGATCATGTTTCCATGCACCAATGCTAAAAAATAAGAAAAGAAGTGAAAATGTTTTATTAACGTACAAACCATTTTAGTAACACTGCAGCATTAAAAGGTAGCAGAAAATTACTGGAATTTGTAAAAAAAAAAAAAAAATTTGAGTACTTTATTTAGATTTACACATCACTAATCTCTCACAAAAAAACTTTTTCAGATTTGTTTACAATGTCTTTAAGATAGCTGATGGCTAGCTAACTGTGCTAAAAAAAGATTTTCCTTGAAAAATCACTCATAGAAACTTTTTTAAAAAGTCTACCCCCCTCCATTAAAGTTGGTGAATAATAATTTCACTCAAGTGTACGTGTCTCTAAATACACACATTATTCACACTCGTACTTAGAGAAAACACAATGCCGTCTCTGTTTTTCCCTCTGTCGCGAGGGCTGCAGGGCCACCCCAATTTCCTGTCCAGCGTCACCACAAAAGGCAAGAACACAGAGCATAATGTCACTGTCAGCCATTACTGTTTAGACATGGAGGTGAAGTCACACGCACACAAAATCAAAAGTCATATGAGCAAAGTGAAAACAAGCCCGCTCGCACACACAAACGCATAAGCAATGGTGTGTGTTTGCCGCTGGGTGGACACAAGGCACCAATGAACGCCGCCAAGGCAACTGCTGCATCAACACACACACACACACACACACCTCATACACACACAGATGGTTGTGGGGTTTGCCAGTATTTAGTCATCACTTCATCTGTCTGCATAGTTTCCTGTCATCTCTCATCTCTAATTATTTATTTCTCTGGACTGACTCATGTTTCTAGTGACATTTTACATATTACACACAAACTTGAAACTTCTATGAAAGCTTTCTCAGCCTCTGCTTGTCTTCTTTTAGTGTGTGTGAATGTCTGTGAATATGAAGCCCCTGTCAAATGCTTAACCATCGTGATTTGCTCCCAGAAGCCCCGGGCGGCTGTGAAAACGGGTGCTGATATAATTTACTCAATTCATACAGGCCTGTACAACAAAAAATTGGGTGTAACCGGCATATGCAACACAGTCTTCCACCCAGACTCCTCCTTTACCTGCAAGTACAGAGCCGTTATTATACAGCTTGAGGGACTGGATAGAAAAAAAGCAGCATTTTGCTAAGCAGTCCATTGATTTTTATTATCCTTCCCATGATGCAATTGTCTAGGCCGTCACCTCTGGCCTGTCGTCATACTGTTTTGTGTTATTATCCTCTCGGACTTGATAAATAAGACTTTAACCTAAAAAGGACTCAGTTCCCCTCAGTCTTAGCAGACGTCCCGACGGTCAGCTGATCGCACAGGGGAGGTCTGGGAAGACTTCTGAAGGGGGAGGAGGAAACACTTCAGCATTCTTCTCTGCTGACCCTCCTTTTTTTCATGGAGACACGGTTATCAAACCGCTGCGAGAGCTCATAACACGGACTACACAAGAGCCAGTCTGCATTACTGACCCAGATAGAAGATCCAGAACCTCCATCCATCAGACAGAACACACACACACACACCAACTGTTTGTTTTTCCTATCACGTGGAGACGTTCCGTTGACTTTTTTTTCTCTATCAAGTCAAGATATTTTCCTTTCCTAACCCGATAATACCCTTTCTAAATTTATTATTTGACAATTTTATATGTTTACTACGCTGTTTTTCTTAAGTGACTGCCTGGTCACACACATCATTTGGTCCCCTGAATATAAGTAATACGTCTTATATAGTCCCGCACCACAGACTTCATTGTGTTTTATAACTATTATAAACACGATAGGTCTTAACTCCGACCTAACCCTTTGGCACTTTTTAGAATATACTATTAACAACCACATTCTTTTCATCCATCATCCTTTTTTTTTTTTTCAAATGAACAAGGTCCTGAATGTTCTCCAAAGGAAGAATGTTTTTTATTTTTTTATTTTTTGAGTATCTCACTTCTGGGGACAATTTTGTCTCTATATCTAAGTACATAAACACTCCTTCAACTAGATAATGCCACACTTTGCTTATTCTATAAAGCAGCTTGCAAGTAGTATGTGTTAATGTGACGGAGGTAAAGGCAGGCTTGGTGGTTTAATCTGTTTTCTCTTTGACGCAGAGGAAACAAAAATTGAAGTGCATCAGCCACATTTGTCACCAGCTAGTTCAATCACACATGCTTAGTGGTGAACAAACCCACTGTGTTTTCTGTGTATCTTTACCAGGAAGAATTGACTGACCCAGAGACAGACAGACAGACAGAGAAAGAGTGAGAGAGAGAGTGAGATGTAACACAACCATCCATTAAAGAAGGGAGACAAATGGAGAAGTGTTAAAGTCCCCTTTCCCCCTCCCTCACTCAATCGCTGTCTCTCTCTCTCTCTCTTTGAGGAATGTGACAGTTTGGCCATAGAATCTCCTCTGTGCTCCCCAATAAAGCTAAACTCACCAAATCACCATTCCCAATAGGAATAACATACTAACCAATATATACCACAATATTTTTATATTATTTAATTAGTATTATAACTTACAATTATTTTTTAGGAATATAAATCATATTTAGTAATACATTTAAAATATTTAGGATAAAGATTTAACAATATATTTTAAGCAAAGCAACATTTCGTATAATTATCTACTACTGTTTTGTAGTACAGATTATTTGAAAAACACTTCATAGTTCTGTATTTGTAGATGTCAAATATATAAAATAAACTACACCAAACTTTACTTTAGTGTGCTAATTTTAAAATGAAAACAAAATTACATTTAAGTGAATCTTTTTTAATTTAATCATTCATCAGATGAGTGATCTACGATGTCAACATACAAACAACAATTATAAATTACTTTGTATCACCATCAGACATTATAATTTCATTTTTTATAGGTCTCAATATTTCCTTGCTTCATGTCAGTAAAACGGTTTTTCTATGCATTAATTAAGAATAAAAGCAGACTTACGGTTTTTCAAAAACACTCAGCATCAGGACAGAAGAGAGACACACACATACACTCTACAAGGACAAACACTGCGCTTTCGCTCCCGTCCTCACACACACACACACACACACACACTCCGTTTCATGCTCTTTAACCACTGACAGCCAGCATTACTGGAAAGTAGAGTTTAACCATCCTTTTCTTCTAAGTCATTGTAATCCCTGCATTTATCACTATACATTCTGCTTTCCTATGTAATCCTTTAAATGTTTAATTCCTCATAGTTGTTATCTTTTTCTGCCCCCCTCCTCGCCCTCCCCCCAGAGAGAGCGTGATGATTTATTAAAAACACATTTTCCTGACGTATAAATGTGTTCTTAATTCAGGGATAAAACCCCAGAGTTTATCGCTGAACAAAAGATTAGTTTCATCTGGTAAAACAGTGCAGTGCTCTAATGCAATAAAAAAAATGTGTGTGTGTCGGGGTGAAGCTTGCATTAAAAACGAGTATTATGTGTAATCTTCCCTATGGAGCTTTAAAGTCAAACCCTCTTTATTCAGCAGCAAAGCCACTTTTGTTGACATATTAAAGTAGGTGAGAACATTTCCCACCTCGGACCACCACAACAGAAGGCCAATGCAGACATCTGACCACAATAAAACACCAAAACAACATAAACAAGATTAAAACAACACAGACAAATGGGAAAAAAGGCTTTGTGAAGCAAGAAAGTCATACAGAAGTGAAATGCTCTGTGTTTTAGTTGCCAAGCGTGTTACCCTGAAGTGAAACATGAGCAAAAAAAAGAGAGGTTGCGCCAGGGAAACACTGACGGGAGAGCACCGACCTTTATCAAACACCATCTAACACTCACACTCACACACACACATACATATAATATATATTCCACACATCTGACAGCATGTAACCTGTTAGACAAAAACACTAGAGACATTTACAACTTTGTTTCAAAGTAGGATATAGAGAAGACAGTCCCAGCGTCCCATGCTCACAGAGAAAACTAGAAAACACACACATCTCGCAGTCACACTGAACTTTCTTCTCTTTTCTAAACCGCAGACACATTCACACACAGCCAGCCTCAAACATGCCAAACAAACTAACAAAGTCTGTTTCTTAGACTAACACACACACACACACATACACTCTCTCCTGCTCATCTGCCTGTCCCTCGCTCTCCTCCTCCCGGCACGGCTTGGAAAAGTGAGCGTCTCGTGCATGAGTGTGCGAACGTACCTGTTAAACTCCTGAGGAAGCTCAGGCTCAGTAAGCATGCTGAAACAAGGGGTCTGAGATGCAGGAGTCCTTCCACGACAACATACACGTCCGAAACCCGGGGACCTCCGAGAACACACACACACATACACGCTGCTTGCTGCTCCTCTAACCTCTTGCAAAACCAAAGACTGTTTCTGTTTCTCTCCGCTGCACACACACTCTCAAACGCCGAACTCGCACTCCCTCCCCTCTCTCTCTCTCTCCCCCCCTCTCTATAGCTCTATGCTGCTAGAGTCGCTCTTAAGGGCCAGAGTAAGACATGGTTACGCGGGCGCAGCTTCACCTCACACACACACACATACACACACATGCAGCAGCACTGCCCCCTTCCTTCAGCCACAGTGTCCCTCTGTTGTGTTTCTGATCAAACGCACACACTTATGATCAAACACACACACACACTTTGCTTATCTTTATGTTCAGTATCATAGGCTTCTATTGTTTTTACATAAAGATAATATTAATTACTACAGACAATCCCTAAGCATAAAAGGAACATTTCAGTTTTAGGAGAAAAAAAAATGCATTTGCCAAATTTATGAATCCTTTTCCATTTTAGGATGTCCCCAGATGTCTGAAACAAGGCGGGCAAAATTACTTGTTTAGTTTTAAAAGTATAACTACGTGCACGCACACGCACACACACACCCCCACACACCCACACACACACACACACACACGGCCCACACTCGTTAAGCCACATAAAATGGTCACGTCATTCATAAGTTTGACAACTTGTATACAAAACGTAATTTTTTTACTCAAACATCAAACAAGAACAAAACAGAACAAAATCTAAACAAACAAACACACATAAAACCAAAAAAGTAAAACCTAAATGCAAAAACTAAAAAAAGTATTATTGAACAGGCATGGACCAGCAAACCTCTTTTAGATTGAATTTCATCAAACTGAGATGAATGACAAAAAAAGCATGTGCACATCAACCACATACAAACACGTCTGAGTTTTCAAGCGAGCTCTATGCTTTGCGTTTTCATAGTGCAATTAACACACGGCCCCTGTCACTCTTTATTACAGAGAAAGAGAGAAGAGGAGAGAGAGAGCTAGACAGAGAGAGAACGAACTATTCTTCTAAACGGAGGAAAGCACGTCTGACAGATTGAAATACAGCAGCAAGACTTTAACGCTGAACTTTAAACAGTCTTTCTCAGCCTCCTCACACATACACACACACTGCTGTCCACCTTCTGAACATACTGCAGACACATTTAGTGTACGTTTGTGAACTTGCACACACATGCATGTAAATACTAATCATATTTCCTTTATATGTCTCCTGCAGTCATGGTAATATTTACAACAAACAATCTCTTTGTATGGTATTTAATTTAAGATAAGAATGAAAAAATCATATAATGTTTGGTATGTAATCCAATTTATTGAGTAAGTTAGTGAACTCAGAATAGCACTGTGCCCTGACCTCTCCAGCACAAACTGTAATAATGTAGTTAGAGCATTGTGCTAACATTATTTGTGCATTTTCCTGTTGATCACTGAGGAAATTGTTAGCAGCATGACAATGTTCAAGACACACCGACCTGGCCTGACCTCTGCTAGGGCTGTAGACTTGTATGGCCCTTATAAATACAAATAACAGTGTTTTTCTCTCTCTATGCGTGTATATAGCTATGTAATATATTATACCATGTATAACACAGAATTAGGGGCATTCACACGAACAGAAGCTGCTTCCCAAATGACGCACTATACACTATGTACTCAAATCATGTAGTGTATGAATTATATAAGCTTATTTTGTCATTAATAATCAGAGTCTGATAGCCCCTCCCCCTTCGCAACTTAATTAATGAAGTGTCCAATATTCCACACTTCATTTTTTCAGTTAAGTGCGTCATCCGGGTATTTAAAGTGCACTTTTTCTTTTTGGAATTTTCAGTGTGAACACACTACTCACACTATTTATACTACAAAACGTCATAGAATAGTGAATAAGTATGTGATTTGGGACGCACCTCATGTTTTGATTTGTTTAGAAACATACTACTAAACAAGCCGCACAATTTCATTATGTCCGAAGCACATACTGTGCTGGACAACATACTTGCCAAAGTTTAATACAAGGGGTTAAGGGTTTGTTTAAACCTCTAACCCCAAGTTTGAGCAGTAGTAATAGCGTTGCTTGCCTTAGAAAGCACTAATACAAAGTGGTGGCAGAAGACAGGATATTGTAGAGATGTTTCAAAGGCGAGAGAATATAGTGAATAAAATGTACACACAAATACATTCAAATCCGCGCATACACACAAGAGCAAGCAGCACATTAATTAGCTTCTCTCAGATAGCAATTATCTGTAGTTAAACATTTTAACGATCTTTCGAGTCAAGGCTGCAAGGTGATGGAGAAATAGATGAAAATAAAAAAAAGAGTTGAAATAACATCAACAACAGCCAGTGAGACAAAGACGGAGGGCAGAAAATCCATCAGAACAGGAATAAAGAGCAGTTCCAAACAGTTTCATCCACTTTAAAAGCTGCTATTGATGAAGATGGCTTTTTAAGAGAGCGGGAGCGTGAATGGAGAAGGCAGGTGCTTTCAAGGTTCAAACTCTCCAGATGGGCTGATTCGCTCAATTCCGACAAATCTACAAACTTCACTTTTAAAACTGTGGGCTTTTATGTGAGAATTGAACTGCACAGCACACTTATGTTCATGCAGGTTATTTGCATGCATGCAACAACAAAAAAAGTTACAAATGTACAGAAACATACGTGCGTGTGTGTACGGTCTTTATCTGTTTATCTCTACAAATACATGCATCCAGCATCCAGCACACGCAAACACACAATAAGTCCCTTCAGCAGATGTGTAGTGTCCAAGCCCCCTCACAGCTGTGCTGCATTAGAGGCCCCGAGTAGTGAGGGTCTGACACAGACAGGCAGTAAACAATTCCCATACACTGTTACACACACACACACACACACACACAGCTAGAGTTCAGCTATTACCCCCTAAGAGGCAAAATCAGGGAAGTTCTTCAGTTTCCTGAAGCCCATCAGTATTTTTATAATTTACTGAAACCAAACAGAATAAAATAATGTGGTCAAATCAAGCACTTCAGCTTTAAAGGGATAGTTCACACAAAAATAAAAATTCTGTCATAATTTACTCACCCTCATGTCATGATTTTTTAATGCAATTTTTAAAATCTTCTCTGAACTCTAAACTAAATTCTTTTTTTGGTTCTTTTCACTGAATTGCTTCATCCAGTATAACGAAACCAGTGAAAAACCTACAATAAAACAGCGAAATCTGTGAAATTCACAACTGATTGGCTTGTCATATGGTCCACTTATGATATCCATATGTTTCTTTTGAAACTTGAAAACTCCAGTACCTCATATTCATAGTATGGAAAAGAGTGGGCAGCACATTCCTACACATTTCTCCTTGTGTGTTCTACAGAAGAAAGAAAGTCATATATGTTTTTTGGGTGAAGAATTCCTTCTCTATGGTTGCCCATCTCTCATTCACTTCCTTTCTTTCTCTCTTTGGCTTGTGCAAGACGTGTGACAAGGTTGTGAAGTGTGTTTATCTGGACTGAGGGAGAGGAAATCTCTGTCTGATGGCTGAGTGGCAGACGAGAGAAGCCATTAAGATAGAGTCCTTATCTCCCCTCCTCAGAAGAAGACCGCCTTTATACACACACACACACACACACACAGAAAATCTCTGTCTGTCTGCCTCTGCTGCTGTCAGTCATCTGGCAATGGTAAATATCAACATATCACAAAATACACAACAAAAGCTTTTCTCAGAGTATTACATGCAGGTCTGTAAGGTGCTCTGTTGTTGTAATGACTGTTTTTTTCTCTGTTTTACCCACTAGGCAATCCATAATGCCAGTATGTAGTCATGAATGACCAGCCCACCAATTGGCACTGATTTTTGTTACACACACACACAAACCAAAAGTCTTATCGGTATACTAACATGATAATAACATGGGTACACTAGCATGAGGGTGAGAAAATAATGACAGAATTTTTGGGTGAATTATTTCTTTTTCAACCTGGGGTGCAGGAACTACAACTGCGTTTAAAAAAAAAAAGGTTTTAAGATTACAAGAATAAAGTTGTAATATTTTTAGATTAAGTAAAAATTACCCGAGCAAAGTCGTAGAAATACAAGATTAAAGTTACAATATTTTGAGAACAAAATGAGTATTTCAGGAGAAAAATGTATGGCAAGAAATGTTGTTCCGTTAGCTTCTGTGTGAGAAATGGATGTGGACGATTTAGTTGAATCTACTTTAGGACAGGATTAAGAAATAAAGAAACCCTTGGTCTTTTGGCACATCAGCACAGAGTTATAATTAGGACACTGCAGTTGTTATGTAGGAAACTGAATTTATTCAGGAGAAAAACACAGATAGACATTCAGGAAATTGTCTCGTTTGTGCAATCTGAAATGGCAACCAGTGGTCGACTCCAAGGATATCGATGGTTACATCTGCGTGCTATTCGAAGAGGATATATTGTTTCTCAAGAGAATATGAGGATGAAAATTAAAGTAATCGACCCCGAAGGAGTGAAAAACCGCCGCGCTTGACGTCTCCAATACTTAAGCCAAGGAGTCGACCACTGGTTGCCTTTCCAGATTTCTTTATTGCTAAAACTATCCAAAAGTAGGATTTGACTAATATTTAATATTACAACTTTAATCTTGTATTGCTAAGACTTTACTCTTGCATTGCATTGACTTTGTTGTCATTCTCATAATTTTAATAGATATGTTTGACTTGATATTGACATTAATTTCACAATGCAATCTTATTCCTTTTTTGATATGCTCAGCATTACAGAAAACAATAATGTTGATGTTATAAAGATTATAAATGAAATGTACCTTTTTAACATTTATCCCTTGCAGTTTGGATGGGGGTCTCTGGGTCTGTAAAGGTTAAAACCCCCTGCTTTATGTCAATGACACTTGCTGACACACTCTTTTGTAGTGTCCAATTCCTGATACATAAACACATAAACGTACAGGGCAGACATGAATATAAACACAACCGAACATTTGCTTTCTCTGACAGTCCAGTGAGATGCGTGTCTTTTGAAGCTCTCAGTAGGAGAAGTATATTCACAACCTGGAGGGCAAAATTACGCTTCATTTCACTTTCAAAGAGATGTACCAACCCCACACGACTCAGGCGCTACAAAACAATGCATTACAACGAAGACATCACTCCATTCCAACCGTGAACCGACAGTCAAGAACCAGTCTACTGGATTACAGGTACACACAAGACAGTTGTTGTGTTTCACTTTGCTAACAAGGCTGAAACAAGCTCTAACTGACTAAACTACTCAGCAGTGCCAGGCTTGGGAAAGAATAGTGTGAATGAAAGGGAGAGAGAGAAGAGAGGAAAGAAACACCAAGTGTCTTCACGCCATTAGAGCCGCGATGGAGCGCTGCAGGAGCTCAAATAATGACGAACGATAATACCCCCTAGAACCCATCCATTCTCTCATCCCTTCATCTCTACCTCCCTCTGTTCATCTTCTCATTCATTTAGTCTTCCTAACTCCAAACAGTCATGTTAGACCAGTTTCTTTTGTTCTTAACAGGCACAATAACTGAAAGTGATCAATATTTATTTAAAACTTTAAAATGTTAGTTTACTTCTCCATGAACCAGTTAAGTTGTAAATGACTATTCTTTCCCGTCTGATGACCCTTAAAATTAAATAGGCTGTTTTTGCTACTGTACCTTTAAGACTTCTAAATGTAAATCATCCTCAAGTCCTAATTAAAAACCCTACTACGTTAATTGAAGTGAACTAAAAGTTCAGAGCCTGAAATGTGACTGTGCTCAAGTACATTACTTTTCTAATGTTTTTTTTAAAGAAATTAATTATTTTATTCAGCAAAATAGATTAAATTTATTAAAAGTTACAGTAAAGACACTTATACTGTTACAAAATTTTATATTTCAAATAAATGCTTAACTTTCTGTTCAACAAAGAATTGATCAATCAACATTGTTAATAATAAGAAATGTTTATTGATCACCAAACCAGCATATTAGAATGATTTCTGAAGGATCATGTGACACTTGAGACTGGAGTAATGGCTGCTGAAAAATTCAGCTTTATCATCACAGAAATAAACTACATTTTAAAACACATAATAGAAAACAGTTATTTAAAAATTAAAAGTCTGGAAAGCCTTATTGCTATTTTTCTTAAGTAGTATACAAAATGTGAATTGTACATTCAATTGCTAGAAACTTCCAGGCAAGTGCGTTTTTGGCAGGTTGGGTCTAGGTTCTACATGGGACAGAATTTGGCGAGAGTATACACCTGACAGGTCTCTCCTGGAAACTCAAGAGCACATGCTCCTACACGGCCTCAACACTTAAGTGCCTGTGGCGAGACAGCACAGGCAGGAATGAGAAAGGAAAGTAAAACAAGAGAGGAAGAAAGCAGCGTTGAGATGATTCTCCACAGTGGCTTTGTGCAGCTCCTCTAAAAGTCCATCTGTGAGAAGCTGGATGGAGCGAAGCTCTCAGATCTCCAGTCTGCAGCTACAACACCTCCTCATCCTCCGCCTGCCTCCACGCCTCTACTGATGCTGCCACTGCATTCGTCTCTTAATGGTGAATGAAGCGAAGACCAAAGCTCTACTGCAAGATGAAAACAGAGCTTATTGTTTGGAAAGTCGATTGTGTCTACCTAAGAAACGACCCAAAGCAAAAATGTACTGCTCAGAGATTTAAGTTTGAGATATTGTTGGGGTCTCTTTAGGAACTTCAGGAGGAGACACATGTACAGAAGCTTGTAATTGCAACTTTGTCTCTCATGATGGGACTTTATTATCTCACGGTTACCATTTTTATTTCTTACTCTTATTTGGAAACAGGCTTTCATACATATGAGACTGCAGTCCTTCTCTTAGGAGAACACTCTGAGAAGCAGGAGACTCCATTTGCTCTCCATGTCATTTCATTGCCATCTAGGAAAAACACTGTTGATATCAAAGGGATCTCATTTGTAATTTTTCTTACCTCTGGGGATAGAAAGCTACGTTACGGCGGTGGTGTTCTTGTTTGTTTTGCAGGAACTATAATGTTTGCAATGACTGCTTTTGAGGAAGCCGATTAGCCTTCGAGGGAGAGCAAGAAGGAAAGAGAGGCAGCGGGAGTTCTGAGGGGAACCGCAAACAGATCTTTCTCTTAATCCTGTTCACCTGAAGGCACATCCTCTCTCTCTCGGCTTTCCCTTCTGCCACCTAGATTCCACTCTCTCTCTTTCTGCGTAATCCTCCAGCCATGTTTCCTCTCTGTGCCATGGGCATCCCCATCTATCCAGAACATCCATTCTGCCCCCTCATGCTCCTGCCGCCAAACACTCCACTCTGCCCACCACGGTCCTGTCAACTCCTGAGGACTACAAGCTCAAAGCCCTACACCACCTCCCCTTTCCAGCCAAACACCTGACACTGCTGACCCTCAGAGCGGCAAATCTCCTAGACTACCTAACAAACACATACGGCCAACACTTACCATGCCAAACTGTCAGACATGGTGCCATGTAATCTCCACCAAACATCTCTAATCCTTCCTTACACACACACACACACCACCCATACTTAAACCTGTCAAACAGCCAAACCCTTTCCCCTTCCCAGACTGCCAAATATCCTCAAACACTGCAATCCAGCACTAACTTCCTCAGGGAGGATTCTGGGAATGCAAAGGAGGAAAGCGGAAAAACAAAAGAGGGGAGGACAGAAAGAAAACAAGACAGAAGGGACAATGTTTTTACTATGTAATTATTACAAAATAATATTTGTTTAGTATTTATTCATCATAGCACAATATAGTTATACACATACATAGACACATATCTATATAACTGACAAGTATCCCTGGCAAAATAATAAAATATGTACAATATACATTATTGTATTTAACATCATGTATGACTAATATGTATAATTTAGCCCAAATGATCTGTATTAATGACAACTTTCCATAATAAACAAAATAATATGAACTTAATAAATAAACCCAATCTATATAATGAATAAATGAATGTATTAAATATTATATAAAATACCTTTACAAATGAATATTATAATAAAATATAATTATTGCAATCGAGATCATACAAGGCCCAAATGTCAGCCAATTACATGGCCTGACCAATATACTGGTCACTACTTTTTAATAACAAATCTTGACCTTAACTTAACTACTCATATATGGCAGAGTAGTAGATTAGTGCTCATTATTACCAGCATACAGGACTGTTAAGACTACAAGACGTAGTACAGCTAAGGATCAAACATGCAGAGACTGGATGTATACGTGCTTGTGTATGTTTGTGTGTTATCATGTCCATTTCCTGTTATCCCCCTCTGGCACACAGATGGTTAAGCCCACCCAGAACAGTGCAGGAGGGCGGGGGAGGGGCACGCACACAGGGCACAGGCTACAGATGGCACAGAGGGCATCGCCAAGCAGACTGCATGGCACGATGAGGGGAGGGGACCCGTGTGTGTGTGTGTGTCTCTCTCTCTATGTGTGCGTTTGGGAAAGACAATACCCTGGTTGCAAACTGTATCACCAAAAAAAAGAAAAAAAAAAGCATCTCTTGGGTATCTATATCATCAAGTCATGGGTCTCTGAGTTTGCTCTGCTTATTCTGTACTGGTTTTAATTTTTATTCTTTATCTCTCCCATGTCACTTCCTCTGATTGTAGGATCTGTTTCCGATGCCATGCACTCTTTGATATTCAACAATGACTAATTCCCATCTGTTCGCTGATCTCCACGGACACCACGTTCATAATCACGCACACTTTTGATTGTTTCATTAGGAAAAGAAAATACATGGCTGTTACATGAAATGATACGTAGGTGGCAAGAATGTATTACTAGATTAAAAAAAAAAGTGATTTACTTTAAAGGGACAGTTCATCCCAAAACGACATTTTTTACGCATCCTCCTGATGTTTATGTCTTCTATGGCTTTATACTGTGGAAAAAAAAGGTAGAAATATTGAACAATGTGTTGGTGTTTTTTTTCCATGCAATTACAATGAATGGGGATCAAAGCTTTCAAGCTAAAAAAAAAGGCACAAAAGCACCATAAAAGTGCATAACTCAAGCACTAAATGAAAGTAATATTGTATGATTTATAGCCCGATCAAAAGGACCAGATTTTATTTCTGAACAAATCATTCAGCTTTTCTGAACTTGATCAACTAAAGCATTGAAAAGATTTTAAATAAAAGATTTTGGTCATAATTTGCCATACCTCTCATGAACGTGCCAGTGCAGAAATTGTGATTTTCAGTGAATATTTTTCAGTCTGATTCTCACACAATGCTTGTACAACTTCAGAAGCTTGACACAGAGCACTTTTTCTGTTATTTTTGAGCTTGACAACCCCAGTCCCTATTCACTTTCAGTATACTGAAAAGAATCAGCATCGTATTCTTAATAAAGAAAAGCATACATTTTTAGAACAACATGAAAAATGTCCTAGGTTATTAAGGAGTCACGACTGAAGCAGTAGAATTTAGAGAAGTGCGAAAGGCGCTTGGCCACCTCCTCCTCGTCCTTTCCTCTGAGTGTGTATGTAACAGAGAGGCCGTGTATTTGGGGGGAAAATGCCACATGGACAGGAGTCAAACAATAGCTTGCTCACACAGGTGACATCATGTCATAAATGCTGCCATTAAGAGAGCGGGGCCACGGCTGGGTTGCCATGACGGTAAGCAGACCACTGAGAGGACATGGCACGATAGCCCGCACTGCTCCTGCCAGAACAGGCATAATCAGCATGTTAGGTCACACATTCAGGTTTGTTTTTATGGTTTATGGGGGACTCTCCATAGGTGTAATGGTTTTTATACTGTACAAACTGTATTTTCTATTGCCCTACACCAACCCTACCCCTCACAGGAAACTTTCTGCATTTTTAGATTTTCAAAAAAACTAATTCTGAATTATTTATAAGCCTTTTGAATTATGGGGACACTGAAAATGTCCTCATAAATCACCTTCTAGTTGTAATACCTATGTCATACCCATGTTATTATACAAATTTGTGTCCACATAAACATGCACACACACACACACACACCACACACAGCCTATCTGGTCAAGTGCATTCACTGAGAGGCCTCGTGAACTCACAATTCCAACATTTCGATTGGCTTCCATATGTAAACTCAAACCAAAACAATTTCCCCAAACAAAACACCCTCATTTCCTCTGTGAAGACGTGAAGAAGAAGTGAATCAATAAACAGGTGGGTGAACAAATGACTGAGTGAATGTATGAATAATCAGCGACGCTTCAATAATGAGGATATTTCCTCTCAGCTTTCAGTGGCTGAAGAACAGATGTACCACACACAGCAGATGTGTGCCGTTGGAGACACATCTGAAAGTTCATCTTGACGGAGGCCCTTTAAAAACACTTTCTATTCAGACATTGTTTTTTTGTTTTCTCCCCCACTCACTCCTTGCTGTCCCGCGCCAGAAACGGGCCCCAAAAAAAAAACCCCGGTGACAATCTTGGCAATCGCAAATCTTTTGAACGATTTGAAGAGAGTGACTTATGAAAATTATGATCGGATCGTCAGACCCAGTTTTATGCACATGAAACACAACAGGGGAATTTCTCAAAGATAATTCAGAACCACCCCCCGCCAGACCCCCCCCCCCGCCGCGCGCCGCACTAACCAAACCACATACTCACACTAGCCTTACCCTCATCGGGTGCTTGAAAGAGATGCTTTAGGTTGAAACTGGAAAAATTTACAAAAACTGGTACATTTATGAATTATAGCATGTAAAATAAAAAGTAATAAACATATATTAATATATGTATACACTGCTGTTCAAAAGTTTGGGATTAGTAAGATTTTTAATGTTTTTTTTAAGTCTCTTATGCTCAACAATGCTGCATTTATTTGACAAAAATACAGTAAAAACAGTAATAATTGTTTTTATTACATTTTAAATATATTTTCTTATTTTAAATATTCTTTTGTAATTGAAATAATTTATTACAAATGTAATTTATAATGTGATGTCAAAGCTTAAATTTCAGCAGTCTTTACTCCTTTACTACAATCTTCAGCATCACATGATCCTTCAGAAAACATTCTATATTCATATTTTTCTGCTCAAAACATTTCCTTAGTAGCAGTTCTTAAAAAAATGCTGCTTATATCAGCCTCTTAAAGCTGCTGCTTAATATGTTTGTGGAACAGTGATTTTTTTCAAGGACTCTGAATGAAACAAGGTTCAAAAGAACAACATTTATCATCCTTGCAGAACAAAAGTATTAATTTCTTAAAAAAGAAAGCAAAGCAAAGCATTTTTTTAACAGCAGTGTACATGGGAAAATATGTATGTGCTAATAAACTGCCAACATAACACAATATATTGCTATTATTACACTGTTCTTTGGAACATATAATTCTGATTGGTTAATTATGACATTGTGCAGTCAAATACTTTGATATGCAGTAATCACCAAACTGTATAATTTACTGTATCCCTGTACATTTTCTATATGCTAGGATCCTTTGTCATGTTATTTTTTTCTTTACATAAAATAATTTCAACTTGAATACATTTTTCATGTAAAATATTTATTTTTAATATATTTATTCATAGAATAAGTTAAACAGTCAGCCGGTCATAATCTGTAAATAAGAAACCTGATCACTCTGTCTGTGTTTATTTTTGCAGTAACAACAGGCTGCTTGTACATCATGTCTTACTTAACTCGTTTGGGAACACATGTTATATATTTAACAATGGCATAAAGTTGTCAGACCAACAGACTGTCAATAATATCCAAACACAAATAAATAAATGTATTTCACTACATTTCTCTAAATTATAATACAGAACAGAAGTTTGAGAGTTTCATCTTTGGATGGCACAATGGGCATGGCTTTGTCAAGATGCTGTGGAGTCCCAGATCACATGGTGATAACCACCACACCACCCACACACACACACCACACGTACAGTGGTGTCTTTGTAAGTGAGAGCTGTGTGAGTATGATCTCTATGGATCTCCATTGTGGCGCCCATGGGAGCAGATGTCACTGGCATTCTTTCAATTGTGTCTCTCTCTCTCTTTCTGTTCAGAGTGCAAAGTGAACACCAGATGGAGAGACAGTGTTTTGTACTCCAACTCTAACTGCTCATCACAATGAACACTTAGATGTGATCTGCAAGGCTGATTTTCTTCCTCTTTTTCCTTCTCTCTTTTCCTCCTCATCACAAAGAAAACAAAATACTTTTTTACTTTTAACAGCCTTTTCTCTTCCACTGTACAAGCTCACTGTCTCCGAGGTTGGTGTTAGCAGGGGAGTCCCTGAGCTGTGTCTACAGTCAGGCGAGTGTATTATTTCATTAAGTGCTTTTCAGCCCAGAGGGGGATTTGAGGACAAATCTTCAGGCTTGGTGTGACAAGGTCACAACCTCTGGTAACCTCCGCCTGTCACAACACACAACCCCATTCTCCTGCCTTTCAATCAACACACACTAGGGATGGACACGTGTACCAGAGTACTCAAAAAACAGGTCACATGTACACCAAGTACTCAAGTAATAGTACTTGTTGAGAATCAAAGTCATCGGATGATTTTTCTGTTGAGTAATACTATACTATTTATCTGTCAAGTTCTTGAGTAGTCGGATGATTTATCTGCTGAGTGACTGAGTAATCAAATGAGTTACCTGTCAAATGGTCGGATAATTGGTCTGTTGAGTATTTGGATGATTAATATTTGTTAAGTATACAAGTACTCAAATGATTTATCTGTCAAGTTAGCAAGTAGTCGGATGACTTATTGGTTGAGTTCTTGGGTACTCACATGATTTAACTCATGTACTCAACTAGTTGGATGATATCTGGCATGTACTTGACTAGTTGGATGATTTATCTGGTGAGTGATCGAGTAATCAAATGATTTACTTGTCAAATGGTTGGATTATTTGTTTGTTGAGTATTTGGATGATTTATATTTGTAGAGTTTACAAGTACTAAAATGATTTATCTGTCAAGTTAGCAAGTACTGTTTGGATGACTTATGGGTTGAGTTCCTGAGTACTTGGATGATTTAACTGTTGAAGTCTCAAATAGACAGAGACTTAATCTGTCAAGTATCTGTCAAGAAGTCGAATGATTTATCTGTCAAGTTCTCGATTAATCTGAGGATTTACCTTTCCAGCATGTGAACATTTGAATGATGTGTATCTGTCAAGTAGTCTAATTATTTACCTGTCAAGTTCTTGAACAGTTGAATGATTTATCTGTCAAATAGCTGGATGATATTTTTGTCAAGTACTTGAGTAGTTGGATGATTAATCTTTCATGTCAAGTAGACAAAAAAAATCACAATGGCCATCTCCAATACGTACACTTCAAAGACTTTAAAAGTCACACTGTCTGAAAGATCACAGCAACGTCAAGAAGCGAGAAAACCGAGGAATGAAGAGGTGAGGGGATGAAGATTTGGAGGAGAAGGAGTAGAGGTGGTAGGGGGGCCCGAAACAGGAGGGCTGCAGTGAAGGTTAGACAGAATTGGGCATTGTTAAAGCGAGAGCACCACGTTCTGTTGATCCGAACTGATCCAAAGAAACAAAACCGCATTGTTCCTCGCAGATGGAAGCGAGTGTCGTCAAGGTAACCAGATTAATCTCCCCTTTCTGTGCTTCCTGCGGTGGAGAGCGCTAATCGGCGGGCTTCTTTCACACTAAAGCTAGCCTCAAAGCCCAGCCTCTAACTAGCCCTCTAATTAGCCGCAATTACAATGAAGACAACATGATGAGATAATACAAATTTGCAAAATAATGACATACCACGACAAAATATTCCTCCTACTAAGCAGCGGGTTTGTTCTCTCTCCCTCTCTCCCTTTCTCCTCAGAGTCACAATGAGCCGGGGCCCTCCTAAAGCCGCCCGGCAGGATGGTGCTGCATTATCAGACACAGAAACTCATTGTCAGCCTGCTGTTTTCTTCAATCACCAGTCCATTGTCTGGCGTCTTAAATAAAAGAGCGGAAAACAAAGCAATCCGATATAGAGTGGGAGGCCCCTCTTCAGCCAGGTACACCGCAGCGCGGACAAGAAGGCAGCTCTCACACAAATACGCGTCACAAAACTCACCACCCACACCAGACCTGAGTGGATCAGGATAAACAACACAAGCAAAAGGGTTCACACACAATTCGGTGCGACGGGGAGAAAGGGAGAAACGAGGGGCGAGAGAGAAGCGCAAAGCAGGAGTAGCGCTTGTGGGGGAGAAAAAAGGAGGAGGAAATGATTGAGAGAACAAAAGAAAATGAACAAATGAAAGAGAGAGAGTGAAGTGAAGGAGAAGTGAATAGAATGGTGTGTACACAAAAGAATGATAGGAGAAGCAGACCAGAAAAAAAGCAAGGAGGGAAGGAAGGAAGGAAAAAAAAGCGCTAAAGGAGAGAGATGAGTGATGGAACAGCCTGTTTGTTTTCATCTGGTTAGATCAAATTAAACAGCCCTCAGTCAGCTAGACAACATGCACTTACGACATCAAATAAGACGGATACAGAGAGAATGAATGCTGATAGGATGTAAAAGACTGAGAAAGGGTGTAAAAACAGATGTGGATATAGAAAGATATGAAGGAGATTCAGATACTATGGCATCCCAAAAATGATGATCCCCTTTGCGAGGAGACCTGTGATTATAGATGACAGCTACTCCATCTAACTCAATCTATGTGGTAATTAATTTTCCCACACAAAACTATATGTAGATTGGTTAGAAAAAATATAACAATTAGATAAATGTGTTTAATTGCATTTAAATAAATTAACACGTTAACTTTGACAGCCCTACATTTACAGTATACATTCAAGTGTCACTTCACATAGACATACAGATGAGGTCTCAACTTTATTGAGACTCACTTACACACCACACACTCGCAGATAAGAAACAAACGAGAAAGGAGAAGACACCCGATGAACTTAGCAAAACAACCCACGACATGAGGACAATTGATGCACGCTTTAAGTTCTGTAAAAAGACTCCAAATCAGAGCCCCACTGTAACTCAGCAGACCTGTTAAATGATTTTGCGCAATGTCACCACAGGCAGGACTCTCTCTCCAGCACTGGGAGACGGCTGTCAGTGATTGGACAAGCCATTTTCAATCTCCAATCACTGAGCGTTAACGAAGGAGGAACCGGACTGAGTGCGGGTGAGCGATTTCTACAACATGGAGTTGCGACATGACAGCGTGACCTGATCCAGAAGTTCCGCGTTATGTGAGCAGAGCTTGTTGGCGTAGAGCAGAGCGCTAGCCAAATGCAACAGACTTCTAACCCAATTAGAAGCCGTTATGAAAAGAAGCATCGAAAAAGACACTCTCATCACAGGACAGACAAGACACTCGACGAGCGCTGTTGATGAGTCCTATTCCGGTCATTAGACACGTAGACTGGCCATTCCTTTAAAACAACCATACACCGTGGCTACTCAAAGACGACGCTCCCCTGATTCTCTTTTTCCTCCTGAGTTGTGTTTCCAATGATAAGCAGATTGTATTAGGGAGAGGCAACTCCCAACCCAGCATGACGTATTTCCGATTCTTACAAAGGAGACAGAAGCATGACTGACGACATTGGGAAACATGGGAGACTTGCTCTCCTCTTAAGGAGGATATTTCCTTGATGTCGTGTAAACACAAGTTCCGCTGTAATGAGCAGAACAACAAGACAGATAAGCTGAGACAAACCTAAGCTTGAGCCGAGACTGGATTCATTCCGCATTTGTGCAGCTTTTTTTTTTTCTATCTGTTCAAAAGTGATATTTTATTTTTTTTGTGTTCATTTTAAAACAGCACAGAGCGACAAGTACTTTTAAGATCGATTTTTTAAGAGACAGACAATTATTTGCATAAATAAAAAGTAGTACAGTGAGTCTAGAGCCATTATTTGTAAATAGTTCAAATGATATGCAAGTAAAATAAGAAACAGATTTCCATGTTTTTACTTTAGAACAGCATACAAGGTGGAGATTGAACCAACAAGTGTGTGTGATGTGATGTGTGTGTAACTGCCCAATTATGGCTAAAAAAGCGACGATGCTGGATAATCTACAAGTTCACTGAACAATTACAAAGTGATACTGGAGTGACAATAGCGGGGCATATTGTCACACGGTCTATGGAGGTAAGGGTGACACTGCAAACTTACCATAACTACAAACTGAGCTGACTGATTTTCAGCTTAATTAAAAGTAAAAAAGATGAATGAAATTTTAATGTGGTCACAAATATTGTAATACTATAAAAAATGAAATAAAATAGCAGAATGACAGCAAAAACATACCAAATAGTTTGTGTACCCAAAGCTATAAGATACTAAATAAATTAAAAAAGTTCGGTGTATGTAAAGAAATCACAACCATAAAGGAAATGTGAGACAACTGTATCAAACAAGCTCATTCAGAAAAAAAAATCTAAAATAAAAATAAATGTGGTGTGGTGTGAAAAACTCCCGGGAGTATCGCAGTGTGTTCCCCAAGATCGAGGCAAAAAAAATACTTGAACACTAATTAAAGGGGTGGTTAATGGTGGTCTGGGCTTGATTGGTTTATAGGGTGCTAGTTCTAACATGTGTGGAGAATGCTTAGTTTAAAAAAAAGGCCTATTTTTCACATAATTTACCTTTATTCCGCACCTCTCTGTCCCTTCTCTGAGAAAAGGGCTGATCTTTTCTTGTTTTTATGAAGCCCCTCCCTCAAAAATAGGCGATGAGCTCTGATTGGTTAGCTAGCCCAGTGTGTTGGGATTGGCTAAACCGCCTCTAGTGCGCGTCTAAACGAACCGCCCCTCACCTCAGCGGCATGTGCTCCGGTTGTAGAGTAAACAACGGCATCGTTAATATCACTTATCAGTTTGAGCCCAATTGAGAAACAGAGGATATTACTGAAGAGGATCGTGCAGAACCCGTGCAAGCACGGCTTTTAATGGTAGGCATATGTTTTTTGTTTGTTGTTGTCTCAAACTTTTAGATACGCTGTAAGCTTGAAAACATACTGCTCAGGAGGCAAAGATAGGGGGGAGATCGCTCCCCTTAATAAGACATGGGCTCCCCTGGAAACGTGATTTGTGAAATTTGGGGGGGGGGGGGGGGGCAGGCTTTGGGGGGGCTCGAAAAAATATTGACACTGTGCTATTGACGTGGCCAAGTCAGTTTGTGTTGAATGTGATCGTGGTATATGTGTAATTGCAAAAAATATCTTCATCATGCATGAGGCGATTTCAACCTAAAGTAACTGCGAAATAAAGATAACTATACATGCTATCTTTCAAACCCCATCAAGGTTTGGGGGCGCAGCTTGGCGGTGCAAATCTCCACTCTTTTTGAGAGTACGTTCCTCCAACAGATTGTAGCACCAAATCTAAAGCTGGAACTTGTGGTCGATCTGTGCTTAAGGTAAAGGCCATGTTATTCGCGAATGATGTGTTGTATGGCTGGGTTTGTTAGTATAGGTGGCATAACGGCGTTAATCTCGGAAGTCTTAGGCCTAACTGAACGGTTAGAGATTTGGGGAATATGGTATGCTTCTGTGAGGAGAAAGCCGGACGCGAAAGCTTACCTTGACCGGTAGGTCTGTGACCAGACTGAAAGCCCGCCTGTAGCTTGTTCATAGCGACTAGCGAGAATAGGTGTCTGTTGGTGTTTCACTATCCCTTAGTGTGTCGCTAAAGAAGATAATGTAAGGGGTTAAATCACTGTATGCGTAAATAAGGATAGAGGTATATAGTGCGATGGCATAAAGACGTCCGTGCATTACACTTTGTAGCTTTATTGTACTTTTGGATAGGCATTGTTTGCCTAAAGCCCCTCTTTGGAGAGCAGGGGATGGACCGCGGCCGCAAGCAAAAATAAAAACAACGCCTGGGCTCCGCCCCCACGTCCGGCCAGCCGTCTGTAGTGTCTCGCGGAAACACATGCGTGCCCTGACTGCTAATGGGGTTAGCTGTTGGTACATCTCGTTTCGGGCTGCTAAAGCTTCCCCCTTCAAGGACTGTACAGGTAAATCTGGCAACTGCCTGCGCCGGTATTTACGCAGTGATCCCCACTTCGTCATGCTCTGTGAACCAGACTACGCTGCGCTAATGGCCCAGTTCTTGTTGGGGAGCTGCGCCTGACATGCGACGAGAGCGAGAGAGCGGAGCTGCACTAATCCGAGAGAGCCCGGGTCCATACTTACACAGAGAGAAAGAGCAAACTGAACCCGCAACGCGTATGGCATAACCTCAGAGTACTCGAGTTGGACATCAGGATCGAAGGGGTTCATGTCTTGGCGGAGGTCCATCAGGGTATCCGGTCAGAGGTAAGCGAATATAATCTTCGGTGGGTCGATCATATTCCCAGCCTGACGTTTTTTGACACAGCCGCCTGACCATCATTCCAGGTGGGAGGGGCTGGGTCTTTGAGTTCTTGACTGGGGACCACCAATCCAAAGACATTTAACCATATCGGGAGTTTCGCAGAGGCATCACAGACGGGAACGGGACACAAGCAGGGAGGTATGTATACGGTAATGATCTGTTGAGTGAGAAGATCAGAAGAATCAAGTATGGTGCAGGGGCGGCGGCCACCGAGACACGGGGTTGCGGAGGTGTGCCTCGGGCTCTCGCCGCAGCGCGGTAACGGTGCTACACAGTCAAGGCCGGAGGATTTACGCTGGAGGGGTCGAGCTTTGAGCCGACTCCTCAACGTGATGTGTAACACCCTCTGCTACACTGCAGGTGAAGCACAGGAGAGCGCATCCATACTGCCTAAGAGGGGGCTGACAAAGCTATTGTGTATTGGTCAGGTCATCGAAACGCATCTGCCAACCATGGCGATATTTAACCTTTGGGCAAACTTCAGCCTCGATGTGTATAAGTTCTTTCAAACAAAGGCTTTTGTGTTTATGCGCAGGCGACACTCTAGGTGAGGAGTGATAGGAGGGGGGATGTGAGTGAAAGTGAAGACAGAAGCGGTATCTTGTCGTATCAGGCAATAGCTCTCTCTCCTCGCTTCTATCTCCAGAGATGCCAGCAGGACGTGTGTAAAAACAAAATAAAGAAAAATTATTGCTGTTTTTAGATAAAAATAACACAACTAATATAAATCTTCCTCTCCAGATACCCTGACAGGTCTCCGGCCACTTCATACATTCTTTTATATTGACCGTTATCCTATATTGCAATTGCATTCTACACAGCAGGGCGTCAACATTCCTATACACTTATGTTTGTACATTAAAAAAAATCAACTTATTCCAACATCCTTGCACCCTGTATCTTTTCTATCTGCTACCTGCACTACACCCAATATGTGTGTGTGTCGGTCGTAATTCTATCTATCCTGGTATACTTTATAAAGTCTTATCACCAATCCGTATTACGAATTCGGCCCACAACGGGGCGCGTCGCATATAGGCTTCATGCGCTTTGATTCGTTACCCATTTTTAAAGCCCTTATGCGTGTGTCCCATGCTCCCACTAAGACAATCAGGTATGACAAATGGCCGTAATATATGCAATCTTGCCTTTACCCCCACAGCCGTATCCACTGTCGATGAACCGAGGTACAGCAGCCGAGAGTTGGGGAGTGTGTCGGACGAAAAGTATTCTCGTAGATGGCCATTCAGACATTCCAGGTTATTTCAAGCAGCGCCATTCATAATCATAATACAAAAAATCCTAAGTGACAGACAACCCCAGAGAAGACGCAACCCTACAAATTCTAAGATCGCTCTGGCGCTGGTTCGGAAGATCTAGTAACTCTACCGCTGTGGTGGTAGCGCGATAATCATTTAGACGTCATGATATATATACTACACACTCAAAGTATCAGACCCCCTTAAATTTCACTCTTGTTATATGCAGCCTTTGCTAAAACATTTAAGTCATTTTTTTCAGAGACTAGACAATGATACGACCACAGCACCCCAACTAAGGGTTGCAGTCACAGAAAAAACCGAGCACGAATATAGTCTGGAGCCAATTTAGCAGATTTAAGAGAGGTAAAAAGAAAAAGGTGAAATATATAGGGCAAGCTTCGGTACGTAAAGTATTCAGACCACTGTTTGCTCAGTAGTGATAGTAGGCAAGCACTTTGATCTATAACACAAGGCAAATGGGAGACAGTCTTTGAGGCCAAAGAGATGCACAAGTGTTCACATATGGATGTGGGACGGAGTGACACTCGTGCCGATTACTTCCTGCAGAGCCTCTCAGTTCTGTCAGGTGGATGGTAACGTTGAGGTGGACAGGCCATTTAGTCTCTCCAGAGATGGGCTCAATTGGGTATTACTAAGTCAGGGGTTCTGGCTGGGCCATTCAAGAAAAGTTCACGAGTTGTTGTGAGCCACTCCTTACGATTTTAGCTGGGCTAGGGTAATTTGGTCTTGTTGGGAAGGTAAAACCCTTCGGCCAGTTGAGGGTTCGAGCACTCTGGAGAAGGGTTATCGTCCCAGGATATACCCCTTGGTATTGGCACCCTTAGCTTGCCTCGATATCAACTAGTCGTCATGTTCCTGAAGCTGAATAAAAAACACCCCCAGCATGATGCTGCCACCACCATGCTCCCCTGTTGGGAATGTCTGGACAGGTGATGAGCAGTGCATGGTTTTCTCCACACATACCGCTTAGAAATAAGGCCAAAAAGTTCTATCTTGGTCTCACAGACGGCAAGGAATACTATTTCTCAGACGCATGCTGGAGGGGCGATCAGGTGTTTTTTACGCAGAAACTCTCAAATGCAGGGGAGATAGATGGGTGCCTGTGCACCTCAGTTGAGGAGGAGGGCATTCAGCTGGGGGAAACTTGCCATAAAGGCAGCAGCGCGAAGATGATTGGCAATACGAGGAAGGAGGATTAAGTGGAGGGGGGCCATAGGAGAAGTGAATGGATTGACTGCTACAAATTTACTACCTAATATCTCACCAGGACACTGCATCTCTGGAGCTCAGCCACAGTGATCTGTGGGTTCTTCTTTACCTCTCTCACCAAAACTCTTCTCCCCCGATAGCTCAGTTTGGCCTGGACGGCCAGCTCTAGGAAGGGTTATGGTCGTCCAAAACGTCTTCCATTTAAGGAATGGAGACCACTGTGCTCTTGGGAACCTTAAGTTGCATCAGAAATTTTTTTTGTAACCTTGGCCATATCTGTACCTTGCCACAATTCTGTCTCTGAGCTCTTCAGGCAGTTCCTTTGACCTCATGATCTCATTTGCTCTGACATGCACTGTGCGCTGAGAAGGTCTTTATAGACAGGTGTGTGGCTTTCCTAATCAAAAAAAAAAATCAGTATAATCAAACACAGCTGGAATCAAATGAAGGTGTAGAACCATCTAAAAGATGATCAGAAAAAATGGACAGCACCTGAGTTAAATATAATAGTGTCACAGCAAAGGGTCTGAATACATATGACCATGTGATATTTCAGTTTTTATTTTTTAATAAATCTGCAAAAATGTCAACAATTCTGTGTTTTGCTGTCAATATGGGGTGCTGTGTATACATTAATCAGGGAAAAAATTAACTTAAATGATTTTAGCAACTGGCTGCAATATAACAAAGAGTGAAAAATTTAAATAAAAATATTTAAAAAAAGGGTTCTCAATACTCCTACCCACTGTCTAGCTATATATATATATATAGGTGGTGTGCGTGTGGGTGGGGGGGGGGGGGGTATGTTTAAGTATGGATGTTTAAAATATGTATGTATGTATATAAGTGTGTAAGACAGAACGAGAGAAACAGAGAGAGAAGAGAAACGGGGGATGTGGGTTAATATGTGTGACTTGGGTGGGGGGGGGAGCTGAGGATCATTATGAGATGAAAGGAATGATGTGCAGGGCCCATAATGAGACTGCAGTGTGATTAATACTGACACTGTGAGCTGTCTCTAATTACTCTAATTCAATCAGCCCTGCTCTACACACACTCTCACACACAGATAACACACTTACATAAGTGCACATCTACAATACCCTCTCAAATACAGATGCACGTTCTCAGACAGAGGCTGCTGCAACTTGTTCTTTTAAATGAGAGCTGAAGCATCTGAACTGACCTCGACAGGCTGCACAGAGACGCAGTCAACCATTTAAAATGGCAAGAGAACATAACTAGAAAATATAAACCGGTCGTGATCGCAAACCTCCCAAGAGTCAGTCTCGCATACAGGAAGTTACGCGATAAGCAGAGGTCCGTATATATAAGTGTGTGTGCGATAGCATTGGGGAACCCCGGCACTGTGTGTGTGAGCGTCTTCCTTGACTCATTGGTGAAAAATCACTGCTTTGCTCTGAAGAGAAATCTCCCTCCTGCCGTAATTAGCTGCGCTGCTTGACTGACGACCTCGTTAACGAGTGGCATCATGCGATTCAATTTCTCCGTTTTTTTTGTGGAAGAATCTGAAAGGATGTTGCTGCTAATTATCATAATTAAGACAGCTGATTTGTTCGCTTGTACATGGGGAAGGATGGCTTTAATTAACCGAACGGTTCTGGAATAGATTTGGACTCGACACTCGAGTCTGACACTGTTTACTCTGTGCTGTTTACATGGCGAACGAGTCCGATAAAGTGGTTTAAGTGTTTTTCTGCTCTCTCTCTCTCCTGCTGATATGCAAACATACAGCCACACGAGTTAAATGATAATCTGTATTTGTTAAAAAACAGATACAAAGATAAATTCCCTGTTATTTTGTGTGCAATGGGCTCTCGATTGAGCTGATAGACAGAAATTGTATTTGGAGCAGGCTGAGGAAACAACCCTGTTACGATAGAAGATGCAAGCGAAAAAACATCCATTCTTAAGGGACAGTAACCCCCCCCCCCCCCCCCCCCAAAATGTCATAGATGTGGCAAAATCTATGACATCAAGGACCTTTTTCCTCAGGCATATGACTAATAGTTACAGAGAATGTGCAGAACTGCAAATGAGATTTGAGAGCTATGATAAAGATTTCCAGTGCATAGTGACTGAAATTAGCGACTCAAATTTCACTCTGTTCCTTATATAAAGAGATGATTTGGCTTCAGAAACTTGAAATAGAGCACACCAGTCATATGGACTTTTTATGTTGCTTTTAGGGTGTTGCTTTGTACTTTTTAGAGCCTGAAGGCCCTTAGTCACAATATGCTTAACTTCTACTAAAAAAGAGCACAGTGAACATTTCAAAACATCTCTCTCTTTTATGTTTAACAGAAGGAAAAAGACATACAGGTTTGGAACAACATGAAGGTGAGTAAATTCTTAGGTAATTTTCTTATATCAAGTTTTATTTAAAGTTTTAGTAATTTTATGTGCTTTTTCTAAGGTTTGTTTTTAATCTTTTAATTAAAATTTTTTAATCTAATATTTATATTTCATGTCAGCTTTGTTTTAATTCACAAAAATGGGTTTTTATATTCTAAGTGTTTGGTTAACAATAAAAGACTGCTTCTTAGTTCTTTTAGTATCCAAACTTATATTTTGGGCGAACTTTAACCAGAAAAGGTTGGGGTTCTACAGTACACAACATTGTGCTAACGTTGGCCTGTACATATAGACATCCTGTACATATAGACATACGTGTGTCTAAGGTGAGAACAGTTAGTAAGTGGGACGAGAAGCTTTAGACATTACCGGGTGAAAGGCTCTTTGTTGGAGAGAGAAGAGGAAAGGGGTCGGGATGAAGGGGGGTTAGTCGAGCAGGATAATGCACTTCATTGTGTTTTGTAGAGGAATGTGCAGAGGTATGGTTCAAATCAATGCCCTGCACACTGCCATTGTCCCGCCCTTGCAGCCCCTCGCTACCTTGGCGACCCCCTGCCGGAATTAGCATGCTCCGCCCCCCGAGTCTGCACTTGAAGGAAGAAAGCGATTAAACTGGACCTGAGGGTAATCTCTCCGTTTGTGTGTGTGACTGTGTTAGAGAGTGCGAGGCTCAATGTATAATAGGGAGCAGACGTATGATGGGGCCCAGCTCTAGTCTGCCATGACTTGGCCTTAATTAGAAGAGACACAAACGGTGGAGTAGTAAATTAGTACTGTAACCGTGCACAAGTCACTCCAAACCAGACGCGCACACACACTCAGTCATCAGAGATGGACTTCAGGGTCAAAGGGCACTGACTGAAAGACGAAAAAATGCCACAGGAGGCCCACAGTCGAACCTTAAAACAGACGGAGACACAATACACACATTGAGCTGCATCCGATCTATATCTATTCCCTGCCCTCTTTCCTAAATACCAGCTTTCACACACCAGAGGCAAAAGTATTTATTAATAAGTGGGGCCCAAGACCCTGCGAGAGAGTTTTGGAGCTGTTCTGTGTTGACATACTTATATTTGTTGATCTTGTGTTTTTACATCTCGCAAATGTAAACATTTGATGTGATTTGTTGAATATTGAGCTTTGGAAGGATGATATATACAGTACAATAAATATATTATTATGCAATGGTATTTGTCCACTGGTTAGTTTTTAGCTTCATTCACAGGATTCTTCAATCACATGAATTAGGGCAAAGTCACATGACTTTCTGATGTACATCTTTATTCCGGCAATGTCATGATGCTAATTTTTAGTCCCCATATGCAAATTTATTAAAAATTACTATACAATGCAATTCATAGATACAATGTCTTGAATACTCTTTTGTATATCACTTTTAAGATGAGCATGTTTTTAATTATCTGAATTAAAAATCATTTTGATTTGTTTTTATATTCACAAAGTCAAAAGTAGCAACTTGTGATTTTATTCACAAAAGAAGAAGAAAAGAACTACTAAAAAGCGGAAAGAGTTCTTCAAAGAAAGAATAATTAAGAGTTTGGGTATATATTTACGAAAATTTCTTGAAAAAAAAAAAAAAAGATTAAGGAGAGAACAAAGCTTTATAATATGGTGAGAGAGACACTTTTTGCATCAAATCAAAAATCATAGGTGAATAACATGCAGACAGAACATAAAAACAATAAATAAAACAGCTAGTAATACATTGTAATAGAGATGACCATTTGTATGAACAATTGCAATTCATAATTCTGAATGCCAAATCTATGGGTTTCAAAATTTGTAAGAATGTCTTTTTTGTGAGGGCAAATAACATTATGAACTACTAGTCTGACCGACCATCCAAATAAAACATAACTGTTGAGCCCATTTAACACAAACACTTCACCAGTCTGTGTGGTGTGCCTTGTGTGTGAAGATCTGGGATTTGTGTGTAAATGGTGGGGTTGAGGGGATGCTGGATTGACTATATTTAATTAGTGTCAGTAGATGCGTCCCGTGGGAGATCACTAATTAGACTTTACATGTGACGTAATTACCTGAGAGTGCTGAAAGTTCATTTAATCTAGCCCTCCCGTTTCTAAACAGCCGTTCCGCGCAGGTAACATGCTCAACCTGTCTGTTTCTGAATATAGGGCCCTTTGATGCAGATCCTTCGAGAGGAGGCATCAGCTGGTCTAGCCACGATTGGCTTTCTTGTAGAACAGCACAACAGTGGAGCCAAGCCTAGGAGTAACAGAGGGACCAAGGTGAGCAAAACTGTGGTACCTAAAGGGACACCAGCTTAACGCTGAATGGAAGAACACATCCTGACTGTGTATACAGGCCTGTCTTTGTGATAAGAGTGGAAGGGCCTACGGCAAAGCTCCGCAAGGAGGCCCATCCCAGTCCCTCAGATAAAGAACCCTCTACTTCAACTCCACAAGAGGACTTATCTTGATTTCCAAATGTTAAAGTGACAGATCACCTGAAATCAAAATTCTAAATTAAATTTTAAAGGGTCGGTAACATTAGCGAAATTGAATAATGTCAGTAGTAATGAGATGTTTAAAAGCATCACTCACATGGACATCATTTTCAAATGAACCAGGTTTCTGTTAGTCAGTGCGGCAATTCTGCGTGACCAACTTGAACCCGTTGCGAAATCTGTATGGGGAAACCTTTCGTCCTCACTTGAAATTCGCGATTGTGTGGATTCCTATTGAAACGACTGGATTTTGTCCATGAAAATTTGCAAAAACAAAAGTACTTTGTGACCACACTCTAACCCAATGAACTTAAATCAGATTCTGGTCTGTTTATCACATAAAGCTACTGGATGCTTTAGAAGACTCACATGAAGTACTTTTACTAGGCTTTCATTGTGCTTTTTCATTATTTTCCCTAGCCACCATATTCGTTCATTGCATGGAAAAGAGAAGCGTGAACATTCATCAAAGGTTCTTCTTTAGTGTTCAAATGATAAAAGAAAGTCAATGGGGTTTGGCAAGACATTATGTTGAGAAAATGATGACAGAATTGTAATTTTAAGTCAACTACCCATCAACAACTCATAACAGGCTTCTTAGCGATGGCTTTAGCGTGCAGGAGGGCTCGTTTTCTGAGACATACATATTCAATTGAGACTGTTTTGTATGCGAGCACGACACCTCCATACAATTCTGTTAATCTTCTTGGTAACAATGGCCATTGTGAAAGACTCCTTATGCATACAATTGAATTGAACCGAAATTGGACCGTCTTCCATACGCAATGAGGATTTGGCAGCAAACCAAGCGAACCCCACACAAAAGAGAGTTTAGTGTGGAGGCGCCGCCACAACTCGACATCTCACACCAGTCTGCCATTATTGCAGCACTTTTCACAGTGGTTGTGGAACCTCGCCGCTCGTCGCTCACTCAGACCACAGCAGTGCCCCGGCACCCTAATAGAAGTGGCCCGGCCATGCTGCGTAATTTAAAGGTTCGTTTTAATTGATTTCTTTCCCGAGAACATGTTTTCCGCCTCAATACAACCCTTTCTTTTGCTCGCCGTAACACTCTCCAACTGGTTTTTGTTGTGTGCGTTCCCCCCCCCTTCCTTCTCCCCTCCTCTTTCTTCCAGTTCAGTCGAAAGTGCATTAGCTTCCAAACAGAGTAATGTCGGTTCGATTGTGAATCGATTGTACTCACCTCCCCACCAGCCCCTCCGCTTGAGGGGAAGAAAGGCTAAAGGGAGGGAGAAGTGTTTGTAAACAGCGCCATGGCAACCGCTGCCACTCTGACACTGGAGCAGAACCCTCTGAAGAATGGCCGGTTTGCTTTATTATATATCAACGTGTATGAATGTCCCAATATTACTAACACAAACACAAATAGAAACAATTACACAAGCACACAAACATACATTCACATGAAAGGCCATGAACACTCACAAAACACACACATCCACATGAATAGACACACATCCGAGTGAAATATCCACCATAAACCGTGGTCGACACATTAAATAATACACAGCTAAATTTTTATAATTTAATTAAGAAAATGCTTGTGTAGTTTGAGTGCATTCAACGACATGATTCTAGGGTGTTGTGAATAGTTGTGAATAGTGAGTAGTTTCTTGTATTTTTTATACAAAAACTGTATAATAATAAATCCTGCCTGCATTAAACATGAAAATGAAGATTAAACAAATTAAATAATAATTATATGAAATGTAAAAATGACTAATACATAAAGCTAAACGTTGCCAGTGCCTAAAAATGTAACTAAAGAGAAATTCTATAACCTAAATATAAAATAAATCTAAATGAACTGAAACTAGAAACTAATGAAAAAAATGAAAAAAAAAAATATCAAAAAAACAAACAAATAATTAAAAACAATTAATAAAATTAAATATAAAACGATATAAAATAAGAAAAAAATACAATAAACTAAAAAAAGGGTAACTGCAAATTATAATAAAATAATTTGACACAATAAATAATGTATTAAAAATGTAAAACTGCAATAAAACTGGTCCAAACCAGCCTGATATGATATTTTAGTCCCTGGCTGGAAATGACTCAGGTTTCCCAACCGGGCGATAGCGTTATATCAGATCATCTTGAAAAGTTAAAACACGCCTCACACTCTGCATTATATGAGAAATCATTCATGTCCATATGATGAATTTAGTGAGAGGTTTAATACATAGGATCATGAATTTGTTCAAACGGACTTCAGTTTTAAAGGCCCTAAAGTGTCTAGCATGACTGTACGGTCAACAAACAGGGAAAGGTACCACGTCTCTCTCTCTCTCTCTCTCTCGCTCTCTCAAACACAATGTCCAATCTCAGACTGCACAAAAAGCCATAAAAATACAGAGGGACACACAAACATCACACTAGATGCCCCCTACGAACGTATACCCCCTCTCTCACGTCTCTTTGTTCAAGGACTGCTATCGTACCTAGTGCCTTCTCTTACAAGGCAGAGGCCAGCTTAATGAACAATGCATGCATGAAAAACAAAGGCAGGATTATTAGTTGGAAGAGCGGGGGGGAGGAGTGAGAGCCGGAGGCGAAAGGAAGAGCAAGTAGCGAGAGAAAGTGGCAGTATTTGCCACGGCCCAACATCTGGTAGCCATGTGTGTTGAGTGCTAATGAGGGTCTCCTGAAATCCTCCACAATTTGATGCGGCCAGAGAGAGCGTCTCTCACATGACCAGCAGAGGATGGGGATGTGCGAGGCGGGGCGCCAAGTCCGTCCTCTGGCCTTCAAAGAAGGACACTTCCATTCCACCATCAGTGGCCCAAAACTAACTGACAAAAGCCCATAAAAGTCTTTAACAGTCCTCTGCAGTGCTTTGAACAGGCAACTAGTCATGATTCAAAAGGCCAGTGAAAAGTAGTAAGTGACCCCCCACCACAGTTAAAAAGACGCGAAAAAAAAGAAGATTACTGGCATCTGCGTGAGACCGGCTCTTGGATCTTCTAGCTCAATAAGACACAATAACAAATTCGCCGAAGGCAAAAAATCATTGCGAGATAGCGATTCGTTGAAGACGTTAATTTGAACGTACAAAGCAGCGAGTCAATTTGTCTGGGCTGTAGTCCCAAATAAAAAAAAAAAAAAAAAACCACCCCACGTGAATCACACGCACGTCACAGGCACGGTGCTGGGACCTGTGCGGAGCGACACCTGGTCAGGTTTCCATCCATTCATTCACGATTACTCTCAAGCATTACAGACATGTGTATAACATGTGGGGAGGCTTTCTTCTTCCGGAGATTGGCTAATATATAAACCATCGTGGGATACAAATAGAAGATGGAGAGAAGCAAAGAGAAAGAGAGAAGAGGGACGGGGTGAGGGTGAGAAAAGGAAGATGAAAGATGATAGATGGAGAAACAGTGGAGAACTTTAAATGTAATCAAATTGTGTGCGGGAACTATGAGCCTTCAACCAAGGTCATGAGTTATAGAGAGACGAGTCCGAGATCACAAACAAAAATCTATGGAACCTGGAAAACAAAATTGTAAAACGTTAAAACAAATAAGCACATGACCATTGTGAATCTTTGCACAGCCAATCCGATGTCTTTGACTGAAGAAACATGCTCTTTAGATCATTCTGAAAGGTGTGAAGATCAAATGATGACTTAGGGGATGATATATAAATGATTAGAGTTAAATGTTTATATGAAACTACATTGGAAAAAAACTCGTAATCAGACTATAGTTCTTTTTTTATCGATAACATGAGTACGAGTATGATTCATAATTCGATTCGCCCTAATTCATCTTAATCTGTTCAATGTTCCTGTCTTAAAATAGCCTATTGTTGTATGCACTTGAAATTCTTCCAGTTTGTAGAATGACACGAGCATTTGACCACGGATTTTCAAAAAGTATTCAGATTTCAAGAAGGTTTTCCAAATTGCATCAAATGATGAACACAAAATTTTGATTGAATTACACTCAGGTAGGGTATTTACATGTATTTCTATGTCTTAAAGGCCTTTTGTCTTCAAACCTAAAATACACAAATCACAAACTTTTTTGTCATCGGATTGTCTCTTTCAACGAACATATTGCTTGAGTAACGACGATTGTAAAATAAAGATTTTAAAGTAAAGTATCGCTTTGTGCATGTTCAAGTTCTCGACGTTTGGTTATGGTACATGACATGCAGGTAAAACAACTAAATATAAAAAATTGTAGTAGCGTTTATGTGAGTGATTTAAAATGTTGATTTGAAGGTGACATTTTTATTTTTAGCTTTTCATTAAACTCACAACCCCCCTGCAGTTCATTCACAAACCCCAGTTTGGGAAACCCTGACATAATGTAATGTTCAATATGCACTTCATGTTGTTAATAACAAAGAATGGAATATATTTTCTTAATCTTTGTATTTTTATATCAATATGGTACAAGATAAATCAATGTGATAGAAGAGATGGGTCAAACATAATCAAAAAGTAATCTAAAAGTATTCTGATTATATTACCTAAAATGTGTATATTTACGTTACTAACAACAATTTTGTCATGTAATTTGGGATCAGTAACGGACTACAATTTGTAAGTAATCCACCCAGCTCTGAACATTTCAAAACAAAAAAAAAGGGCATTATATGTTTAAAAAGGATGAATTTAGGAGGTGTTCAAACACACTTACGTAGGGTCAGGTCTGTCAGAGAATCACGGCTTAGATCCCTGGCAAAGTATGTGTGTGTGTGTGTGTCTGAGTGTCGGAAAACCAAGGGGGGCGAAACGTAAGAACTGATGGCGCCCACATTCAGTCATTTTCACTTTTCGTCTCTCGTTCTCCATTTTTCAGAGTGACTGCGCGCAGAGGGAACAGCGCGAGATCAATACAGCTGAACTTCAGCCTTCGATCTCCTCAGTGCCACACTGTTACTACGGAGACAGCAGCTCCGGTCCCCAAGCGGCGGGAACCGCTGGCGTGAATGGCTACGTGTCCAGCAGTCGCGGGTTCGTGCAGTTACTTTGCGCTCTGGGTACCTAAATCTTAAGGGGCTTTAAAACACGGCATCGATGGAGGTAAAAAAGACTATTCTAATAACCTTCTGATGTGTTAAGTGAGTTCAAACAGGCTTTTATGAGTTCCTGTGGGAATATCAGCCTTTCAGCATAAGGGGTTTCCTCTGGGTCTCACATCGCTAGATTTTAGACAATTGCCGCAAAGTCTGGTTCACTTTGTAGCCCATTCTGTATACTTAAACAGGAAAATGTCATTTGACCATGTAACGTGAACATCCAGAGATTTGATGAACTTCAAATGCACAGGTCTATTAAGTCCTATGACCTAATGTTATGATTTCCCCATTCAATGATAATTTTAATGATGATTTTGATAGGTATGACAGCCAAAAATTGTAATGGGCATTCAAGAACCATTCACTCTAAATAAGCATTTTGCACTCAATCATCCTGCAAGTGTGTACATCATGTTTGTGTGCGCACGGCTGTCCTGTTCACAGGCCCGGCTTGACAATGAGCGTAATTTGATTTGTGACATCTTCATTGTCATCTTGGTGTGGAGATCAAATTTTCAAGCCAAATGACCGCAGCGAAGCATCCACTTCCTCTGCTGCAATGGCGACGAGCTGCCACCGTGACATGGAAATATGGGAGCATCACAACAGATTATTGGCACAGTTTGTTGAGCGAATTTACTTTTCAACATTTTTTTATAGGAAATTTAGGTTTTATGGCATTAACATTGGTTGGAATTATTTTATGAATGATAAAAACAAAGATCTTATACCTGTCCCATAGCATGCTTTTGGATATCCTGTGTTTTTATAGAACTCAGGTAATAGAATTCAAACTTGAGCACATGCTTAAATAAGCTACTTAGATTAAAATGCAAAACAAATGCTACGGTTCAGATTCTTCGCAAACCAAAATAAATCTCTCATAATGCCTTTGTTTCAGTGTGTGGGTCAGGTTGTGTCAACATTAGTTTCACCAAGTGCCCTTGCAAGAAAGTAAGACCTGAAATCAGCTTAATAAACAATAAATGATGTTATAATAAAAATTTATTAAATAAACTATTGAAATGTCTTAATGTAAATCTAAAACTGTTTGTGTGGTGTTCAGTTTAGGGGTTCAGGAGCAGGATAAAGGGATCATTAAATAAAAAATCATTAGCTCAATACAAGTTTATGATAGGAAAACAAACAATGTGTGAGAGAGACAACTGTGTTGTGAACTTTGCACTTTATGGTTGGTCTGTCGAGGGGTCAAACCGATAGCTGATCAGACTGACAGGCCCAATCAATGACATATCCATTTCTCGCACAGTTACTCACACACACAAACATGTGTTTCCATGTTTAATGGGAACATTCCATAGGTGTAATGGTTTATATACTGTACAAACTGTGTTTTCTATCGCCGTACACCAACCCTAGACCTAAACCTACCCCTCACAGGAAACTTTCTGCATTTTTAGATTGTCAAAAAGCTTCATTCTGTATGATTTATAAGCTTGTTTCCTCATGGGGACCTAAAAAATGTCCCCACAATTTCATTAATTTTAAGTATTACTATCTTTGTGGGGACATTTGGTCCCCATAACATGATAAATACCAGGTACACACGCACACATACACACACACTAGTATGTGAACACACAAACACTTTTCGCTCTCACTTTTCATTTCAGCTTTACAGTTTCATGATAAAAGGGCCTAAATCACAGAACAGCTAATGAATGTGCAGTCTTGAGTAGCCTGACCTTTAGACTGACTGTCTGGGCTCCATAGCAGCTTTCATTGGCCAAGGACCACATGTACTGAAGGGGACATTGTAAGAACCAATCACACTTCGTTTGTCACACATCATGGCAGGGAGTGAACAGTAAAAGTTTAAAATGTAAAAATGAGCATCTACTAAGATTACTCGACAAGGGACAGTATGGCTGACCTCGTAAGAAATAAATTTTAACATGAAATAATGTAAATAAATATTAAATTATGTATTAATTTGTAACATGAAAGAATAATGGAGGAATTATTCAATTTAGTGTATTTAATAAATTTTAGTGCTGTCAAACGATATCTGGAGTAATCACATACGAAATAAAAGTTTGTGTTTACATATATATATATATATACATATACACACACACACACACACAGTACACATATTATGTAAAACACACAAACTTTATGTGGATGTGAATAATCAAAATTAATTGATTTGACAGTACTAAAAATATTAGATATAAATAACTGAAAAACAAACAAACAAAATGAATTTAAAATCAAAATCATTATTTTATTTTTACTAGCCATAATATGCCAGAAGTGGACAAAACAAACAAAAAACACCTAATAAGTATGACAGTGTATAAACGGTAGTGGTTAAACATTTATACATTTGTATATATTTACTTGGTAAAAAAATAAGTGAGGGTTTAAACATTATTTGCAATGGTTCTTCTCTTAGATAATTTTTTTTCTACAACACTTTCAATAAAAGCCAAAGTATCAAGCTTTCCATGTCGCCAAGCTGAGTGAAACATCCCAAGTGCTGTTCGACTAAATACCAGCACTCTTAGAATGCTGCTAGACCAATAAAATTCACGGACAAGAACTAATTGTTACATAAAAAACAACAGATGTCTAGATGTAGAGGTAAAGTGTAGGTGCGTGTGTAAAACGTGCCGCTGCTCTCTGTAAATCAAAATGCAGGACAGTAACACACTTTCAGAGGGGATCATATTCTTGATAAACATTACAGAGACAGAGAGAGAGAGAATAAAGAGACAGGCAAGACAGAGACAAAGTGAGTGTGAGTGTAAACGTGTGTGTGTGACCATGGTGACGGAACTGTAGATCCTCTTTGCTCTGGCACTAAAACAACCATCTGCTGAAGCTTTGTTTTTCAGACCTGCGACAACAACGAACCAGCTGTACGCGTCTGCGGGCATGTGCGCCTTTGCCTGCGTGTTTGCTCGTGCAATATGAGCGAGGCGGAAAACAAGAACGGGAGCAGAAGAAATGAAAGAGACGAACACCTGTGAGCTGCCAACACGATTCACAGCGCGAGTCACCTCTCGGTAATGAATACATTAGGAGTGGAGTAGCACGTCCCAGTCCACCGGAGGACTCGGTTAGCGGTCCTTGTGCCACGTCTGACGTGCTCCTCGATTCAACCTGGTTGCAGTTTATTCTCCTTCGACATGACGGGCAACAAAATCAAATTTAACCTTGAAGAATAAATAGCACGAGTTCGAATGTGGGCCGATCTTAAAGAGGCTATTAAGCATGATGGATGGCGCTTTAATCTGCGTGCAAAAATAATTGTCTTGTTGTTTCATCTTCCGTCTTCATTATATCTGAAGCTCGGCGAGTACAGAATGACGAGGTGAAGTTAAGCAAGGAGAAGTGCTCTTTTACTGTTACAGCACAGTGTTTGGTCTGTGTTCTACCAAATTATGTTGTTATTATGGAAAAAAGTGACACACTTGTATTGGTCTTTTGAAACCTGACTAGATGTATCAAAACATAGGGAATTATTACGCTGATTGAAGGAAAGCCAACTCAGAATTTTTTTTATTCAAAACAGAAGGAAAAGGACAAACTGATTTCAATCTATTCAATATCAAGGGACTCTTAAGGGAGTTAATAATATATTTTTGAGTGTTATATAACTCCAGGGCTCTTCAAGTTCATATCTCCTTCACAATGGGTCTGTTTACAGATTTCTATGAGTGACTCCAGAAGGTCATTCAGCACATTGGGCATCATTTCTAAAGCCTGCGTTTGAATAGTGTGACTTTCACAAAGTTGCTAATGGAAAAGTTTGAGCAACATTGAGTGACACCCTGCGTTTGTTGCTTTAGTTCTCTGGATATTTCAGACGTCTTACAATAGAAAAAGGCAGGTCAGCTTAAGTCCCCACTCTGTGTCTGCCGTCTGAGGACAATGAGGGTCATGTAAGGGCGCATTCAAGCCTCTGACACGCTCACAGAGCTGAGAGAACAGCACCTGATAGACTAAAGAGTCGACTCGATGAAAGAAACTGAGATAGGAGCAGAAAGGCCATCTCTCATGTCTTAAACTCGAGACTGTGATGATAGTAAAATGCAAGAATCTGACCTTTTCTATAGCACTGATGGAAGAAAATGAAACATGACTGTTCAGTATCACCCAGACCGGTGTTTATTGAACAGCAGGAAGAGTAACTTCTATAGACTTGCATCAAGATGCAACAACGGTTGCAATCTGTTTTACTTATGTGACGGACTTCCAAGTGAATTAAGATGGAAAAGTAGAATGGGACTTGATGGTATCTATTGGAAAATTGATTGCATTCTGAAAAGTGGTTGAACGGGTTCAGAAATAAGAGGGCTTGGTGAACCAAACAAGAAAGTTAATACACTTGGATGAACATTTATGTTTTTCTTTGGGATAACATGCACTGATGAATCATTTACAAAAGGGCCAAGACTTTAAGACCACCAAAAGACGGACAGACTGAAAATGAGACGTTTTGGTGGGATTTGACAGCCCCCTCTTGTCAGCTGAGGTGGGTTGCACCCTCAACATTAGCAATGAAAGGGTCGTCTACACTGAAAACTGGTCCGTCACATACAAAGACACCAGGCAAATCCTAGAAAGAGGGCAGAGCAAAAAAAAAAATAAATTGGCAGGATGACACGTATTGGTGGCCGAGATGGGTGGCTAAGTAGAGGTAGAGATAGAGAGAGAGAGAAAGAAAGAAAGAAAGAAGAATGCATCTCCTGTTCTTCATGGAGGACCTCTGACTTGTCCAAGAATAAACAGGAAATGCAGCTGCGTTTGGACCAATCGCCTCTCCGTCCCTCCTTGTCCTAAAATACCCCGCATTCCTAACGGGCTTCCATCATTTTCTATCCCTCCAACCCAACTTATTCCGGCTCAGAGATGTGGAAAAGGGAAATAAAAAGAGAAGTTCTTCGAAACATCTTCCTGCCCCATTCCCCTGGACTCATTCTTCCCTCTGTAATGTAGTCTGATAGTTAAAAATCTGGACAAGCAGTTGCGTTATATGACTAATCCCTCTTTCTTGAGAGCAAGAGGAGGAGAATGGTGGCTTTGTGGCTGCAGACAGTGTGGCGAAAAGGACTATACAGTACCAAATTGAGGTCGCCCAGAGACAATGGTTGTCCTTCAGCTTATATTCACAGACATCCCATAACTCTATCAAACGTGTCTCTCCCCGTAAAGACTTTCGTATTTCTATCTTACATGGCAATAATAGGAGCAAAACTCCTGAACACGCGCATGACACCAGGGGCAAGAGGAGTAGGCAGTATAGATGTCGGCTATACTTGTGTAGGCCGATGGGGCGGCATTCTGAGGACCAAACTCTTGGGAGGAGGCAGAGCTCTTGGCACTACAACAGTTTCCGGGAAGTGACTTTTCGACAAAGAAAAAGGATCACTAAAATGCACAGTTAAAGATAGATACCAAATATAAACTTCGCTGCATCTAGTTCGCCCCAGACAGAGGAAACTCACGAGACACATCCTGCACCTGATGTTAATCTGCTCTGATGGAGTGCTGCGCTTTCACTTTGAGAGCATAGTAGGGCCTCTGGACACAAGGTACAAACAAAAACTGCAAGCATGCGTTCGGACCAATAGAGGGATATATGTACAATGAATAACATCTATGGTGGGGCAGCAAGTTGCATACCAAGAGGACAGTGAGTGCCCCTGTCAAAGTGTCTGAGCTTGCATGAATGTTATACATCGGACGGCTAAGATATGTGATCTTATTATACTTCTATAACACGTCCGTAAACGGGAAGAAGATGTTGTTGTTAGTTTCCCACACTATTTTCCAATACTGTAACAAGCAAGCGCTTTTTGGCCAGAACAGGAGGAAAAGCATTAGTTTAGAAAGATGGGCTTGCATACAATAGAGAATGGACACACAGATAAAGATGTGAGAGGTTGACAGGAAGAGCTGTACACTTTAGACTCGATAGATCAGAAAACAAATTACAGACATTATTGCGACCCTGGACCACAAAACATATAAAGAGTCAATTTTTTAAAAAAAGTTGATTTATACATCAATTTTGATAATGGACGTAGTTTTTGTAAGCTTGCGAGATACACATGTAAAGAAGCACTGAATCGTGAGGGTGCAAAAATAATTCTAGCAGATAGTGGAGAAAGTGCCTTTAAAGTTGTCCAAATTAAGTCAGTAGCAAGCATATTACTAAACAAAATCAGTTTGAGAATATCTAATTATTTTGTTGGACTATAAAAAAAAAATGCAGGCGCATGGGACCAACAAATCGGAATTGTTGGTATTGCGTACAAATATACACCGTGCTAACTAAGACTGGTTTTTTTGGTTTTTTTTGGGGACCATGGGCACATTTACATTAACATAGGTCTAAACATGACATGTGTAGAAGAGAAAAATACATCTTTAGTATTTTTTACAACCGAACAACAATAGTAGTATATAATATAATAATAAATTGTTGTTGTAAAATTAAAAGCAAAATATGAAATATGTAAAAGCAAGAATATGTCTAATATGTTACACTAAATTGTATATAGACAATTTCAGGCAAGGGCAATTGTCGCCTACTATCTTGACATTATATTATACTTATATAAAATGATGTGGAATTATGTTCAAGCTAACAAAGACAATTCTTGTTTTTTCATTATATAAAAAATCGGTACAGAAATCCCATAAGTGCTGGAATCTACTGCAACAACTTTATGTAAAGACAAGTGACCTTTTTCCGTCATTGATTATCATTATAAATACTAAAAACTATTTTGTAGGATTGAAAAGTAAATAAAATTCGTATTCACTAATCGATAAACGTATATGAATTGCAAATTATAAACAATAGTATAGCCAAAACGCAAAAGCGAGCAAAGTGTAGCTGACCAAGAGAACGATGAAATTTCAAAATGTGTGTATATACCTGCTAAAACTGAATTTTAAATTAGTATAACATACACTGTAAATAAAAAAAAACATATTTAAAGACCTGTTAGTCAGCATGACAGCATCCATCATGCCACATCAAGCTGCAATGCAATCCCACAATTCACTGGGCCATGTGCTAACCAGGCAGGCAAGTCTCCCTTTCATAGGTGAGCTGACCCCACCGCGAGCAGATGAATGTGGGGTGTGTTCGCCCTCCTCTGTGGAGGTGAACTGTGCTTCTGCACTAATAGAGATCTAAGCTCAGGACACACAGGTGATTACCTACACTCTCAGAGGTCATGCCGGGGTCATGAGCATAGCGGCACAACGCTGTCAGACAGACTGGCCGGGTAACTTTGTAATTACCCATGAGGCTACAGCAGTGGCGGAGATGCTGCATTGAGGGATGTTGAAAGCAGCATCCAGCGACCTCTTTGATTGGGGTTAACAAGGGGCTGATTTGCATAAAGGGAGTGGTTTGATTAGTAGTTTTGGACATGTGCCGCTCCGGAGAATTCGTTCCGGACACAGGGGAAAGGGAAGTCATGATGCAAAGGAGCACCAGCAATTGTGAGATTGTGTCTAGTAGTATTGTGTCAGATCTGGGCTTTGAGGAGGCCATTCAAGTTCTTTATACAAAAGGGCATTGTAGTGATGGGATACTAAAAAGACCCTGGCCAAACTGTTGCAGGAAACAGTTCTATAGAACGTCAATGTATCATGTAGCATTAAAATATGTCTTCTTTGGAGACAACTCAAAACTTTCTTTAGCTTTTTTATGGTTTGCACTGCAAAAATTGTAAGACTGACTATGAAATTGAAACTTGTAACCCTTTGAGTCTAAGAAAAAGTATGCAACTAGTATGCAGCAAGTGTTTCGCGTAAAGCATGTCTACTGTGCTCACTTGTGAGACACGCTGTAAATATTCATAGATACAACTAATTTCAAACTAGTTTTAAATCAAACTGGTTTTAAATCTAATTTGAAATTGGACAAAATGTAAAAGTAGTTTGAAATTGCATTTGTAACTTTTGAAATATATTGAAAAGCTGGTTTGAAAGTTGGTTAAAGCTGGTTTGAAAGTTGATTTCAAACTCACTTGAAAGTGGTTTGAAATCTGATTTGAAATTGGTTTGAGATTTTATGAATACATCAAATTAGATTTCAAACCACTTTCAAATTTCAAGCCAGCTGGCAATGTGAAAGTGGTCTGAAATCTGATTTGAAACTGGTTTGAGATTTAATTTCAAGCATGTTTGAAATTTGAAAGTGGTTTAAAACCTAATTTGTAACGGTGTGATATCTGATTTGAAATCTCACATTAAACACAAAAATGTTTTTCAAATTTGAAAACTGTTTGAAGCTTTTTTCTTCTTCTCACTCTGTGCAAATCCATGAATGTTGTTTTTGGGAAAAATATATTTTAGGATAACATCTACAAAAAAGGAAAAAGATGATCTTGTAATTGACGCACCTAATCTGTGATTAGTTTGCACCAACACAACAAACACAGAACACTGAACTTCAGCCAAGTGGTGTGTCGTGGCATTAAAAGCAATGCATAACTTTCATCAACAAGCCGCATACTTTGAGGCATTACTCATGTCTGCAGCACAAATGGTGCGGGATATGTCACGAATACTCTACATTGTTGTCTGATCAACATATGACAGCATGCTTTGTCATTGTCGATCAAAAACAGAGTGGGGGTCTGTTACCAAACTCCTCACTCCAGGTAAATAAATGTTTTATCCTCTCCATCTACAGACAGAGGGCAGTCAGAGCAGCTCTGAGTGCTTATGAGAGCTCAACCTGTTATCTTAGAGTGAGCGAAGTCACAGAGAGTGAAACACAATGGAGCCATCAGCTAACACACTCTGACAGGCCACCCTTCAGAAGAGTTAATAGACTCTGACCTAGTGTCTCAAAGTGTGTGTGTGACAGCGAGAGATGGAGAGAGAGACACTGTCATCAAAACAGACATCTTATGGACAGATACCTGCATTTCATCACTACAGACACACATACATACACACACACACACTATCATGTATTATTCACCCCAGTGACCACTAGGGCAGCATTCCCCTGGCGAGTGGATTAAACATTTAACAGCGCATGACAAAATGGAACAGAATGAATAAATAAACTGAAATGGCCCCTGGATGCACAGCCAGCGTGTGCCACGCACATACACCTATCCATGCCACACACAACTACAGTGCTGAAACTAAAGTGACCCATCATGTCATATTGATAGCAACAGAAACAACATCTATAAAACAGCTACTCTTTTATTCCAAAATGCAATAGGGTAAAGTATGTGTGATCATTATTTAGCTATGAAACCTAGTGGGGCGGTCAAGCTTTGCTGTGAATACTAAATGGCAGATGACCTTGAATGGGGCAGACCTGCTAGCGATTCATGTTGATGACATCAGACAAGCAACAGAACCCCCTACCGGCTGAGACCTCACCCATAACCATGTCCGAAATGTCCGTTTCGCCTTCCACCAATCACGTGCTGCTCTGAAGGGAACCAATTAGGTTGAACCTGTGGCTATTGTACATTCAGACTTGTGTTACTGATAAATGTCCAATATCAAAATTCTAGATTATTCTGTCAAAATACTGAAAAAGAACACATTAAAAAACTATGTTTCTAATAAAACAAAAAAAAATTTGCTACTGTATTTTTTACGGTAAAGTTCTAGCAACCACAGCTGCATTTTTTACCATCTTTTTTTTCTTATTTATTTATAACTATTTTTTTATTTTTTTATTTTTTACAGTGTGTGAGTCCATTCATACTCTACACACTATTTTAATGCAAATTCCACTTTTAAGAAACTAGTCAAATTACGCACAGTCCTACATGGACAGGTTGTGTTACACACCTGAATGAGAAAATTTTTTGGTCACACTTTATTTTAAGGTCCAATTCTCGCTAATTACAATTCTCAATTCTTGCCTCAAACTACTAATTTGCTGCTTATTAATAGTTAGTAGGTAGTTGTTAAGTTTAGGTATTGGGTAGGATTAGGGATGTAGAATATGGTTGTGCAGAATATTGGCTGTTTATTAGCACTTATAAAGCACATATGTTAAAAATAGGCATGCTAATAAGCAACTAGTTAATAGTGAGATTTGGTCCCTATACTAAAGTGTTACCAAAATTTTAATATTAAATGTTTTCACTGATTGATTTCAAGAACATGGTTACAATTTCGGTACAGTGTTTGGTTACCACTTGATGCCCCAATGCAACCTGAAGCAAAACCAGCTGACAACTACTGGTTTATGGCATCTTCTATGCATTTGTGTGTGTAATTACATGTGTAGGAGTCTGTTAGTTTGGATGGGCATACGTGAACGCGTGTTTTAGCATTAAGCGTGCGTGTATGTTGGTCTGTAGGTGTGTGTGGGGGTGTGTGTTTGTGGGTGTATATAATTACGTGTCTTTGTGTCCGTGTGCGCGTGTGGGTGTGCGTCTATAATTGTGTGTGTCCTCCTTATCTGTTCTCCTCTCCTTCAGTTCATTGGCAGACTAGCTGAGCTCAAACTGTTCAGCTGCGACTGGTCCAAGCCCAGTAATTACAGCTTGTCAGAAAGAATTAATTTTCTCATTTCTCATAAAGATGTGTAAAAATTACCATGTCATTATACACCGACACTCTCCAGAGGCACACACCAAATTTAATTTAGAATTCTTCCCGCACATTAAATTAAATCCATAAATAAGAGTTTAGGCATTGGAAGGGAAGCATATGTTCGTTAGGCCAAGCAGGCTGCTCGGGCCTGCACTAATGTCTATTGTAATGTTTTAATAGCTTGTGCCTTCTAAGCACCAATAAATTTATATGATCACAACAGGCGACGTCAAGCACACGGCCAATTAGGAATGCCGCTGCTGCCACTGCCACCTCTGCTGCTGCTGTTGGCCTCGGGAGGAAAGAGAGGTGGGAAAACTGGAGGAGAGAGAGAAACACAACTGCCTGACCGCTGTCTGGATCTCTAGGTGTAATAAATAAATACATTATAGATTTATATATTTTTTTTAAATTTGAGAATGTTTTTGAGAAATATTATTACTTTTACTAAAAATAATTGTTTAATATCTAAATATATTTTAAAATGTAATTTATTCCTGTGATAACAGGCAAAGCTGAATTTTCAGCAGCCATTAATACAGTCTTCAGTGTCACATGATCCTTCAGAAATCATTATATATGGTTGTGGTGCCTCAAGAAACATTTATTAATTATCATCCCCACTGTTAAAAACAGTTGTGCTGCTTAAAATTTTTGTGGGAACTGGTTTTTAGGATTCTTCCATGAATAGAAAGTTCAAAAGAGAAACATTTATTTGAAAATAAAATCACTGTGCTTCGTGTTCTTGTACTTCAAGCTCATTAAAAGTACTGAGTACTAAAAAAAAGGGAGTCCGATGTTGATTGTGTTACCACTGACAGATTCACTGAGTTATTGATTTCTGGCATTTGCACATACTGTAACCCAGCCATTTTCACAATCACCCATATCCCACCAAGGAAAGCTGCCCTGGCAACACAGGTCTGAATCCAGCTTGTAACACTTCCTGAACTTGTTCTCCACATCGTTTCATGACCTCTCTTCAAATACTGAGTAAAGATGTCCAAAGAACTAAAAAAATGGGAGGGGGGGGGGGGGGGGGCGGGGGGGTTTTAGAGGCAAGATATGAAAGTTGGGACAAGATTTCTTTGTTTTCAAAATCTCCTATTCCTTTCATGTTCATTTGTTGAATATTTGAGAAATTTGATTATGCTTTCAGCTAACAATTATAGTGTAGCTAAAAAGACTTTTACTATGTTTAAATCTAATCAAAAGACTTCCGAAAATCACCACAAAAAGGGGGGTGGGGGGGTGGATAAGGCATCGAAATTAGATGTGATTTTTAGCAGGTATTCTGTCTAAGCCAGACAACAAAAGTCAAACATCTTGATATAAGTTTGCAGTCATCAATGAACAATGTTTCCTAAGTGGGTCCAGCTCCAGTGCCATGATTTCTGGATCAGAGCGCATCGTGTCATCGTCTATAAGCACGCATCTACAAATGAAACACGACATCAATCAGACGACTATTTATAGTGTGGATAAAAGAGAAATCTAACACTAATAATTGTGTTTGTTGCCTGCCAAAACTCCATGTACTTTACATGGATGCCCACAGAGAGAAATAAAGAGAGACGGGGAGGAGGTGGAGACAGTGAAAGAGAAGAGAGGATGGTTGGTTGGAGATGAAGACACAGGAATGGTGGATCCTGCTACGAGGGGGCACAGGATGACGGTCTCCCACTGGCACACCGCATAGACAGTGGGTAGTCGTACGCAGACTCACACACAGTGGGCAGTGCCACAGTCAGAAAGACGGAAATAGACCGAACTCACACATATCGCCAACTGAGTCTCATAGGCTTCATGGAATATGACTACAAGATGCGAGACAGCGACCTCTCTGACACACTCGAGCCCGTCTGTGATACGGTCCCACACACTCAGACATGTATGGCACACATACATGACAAAGACGTCCACCGACAGCCCCATCCACCCACAAACACAGACGAACAGACCCTCTCCAGCATCCATCCACACACGCACGCACACACACACACACAAACACAAGCAGTCCCCTGATGGCGCTCATAGGTGAGTTGGAGTGTGTAAGTGTGTGAACGCTGGGGATGAGGAACATATGCTGCCTAAAGAGCCAGGAGGCAACGTCTACTACATGATCAAGGCTTTCAGAGTTCATTACTGAACTATACAGTGCCACCATAAAAGCATTTGGACACGTACAGCACACTTCAAAGGGCACCTGCCTTTACTGATTTTTTGTGCTTTATGAAAACAAATATGGTGTATAAATGTTAACTTATTTATAGGTAAATATACAGGAATTTTGAAGATATAAACAGAAGGAAGTCATGTGTGACCTTTTTCTCAGTTGTTTTTTTTTGCATTATATCACACACACAGGGTATATATACATATATTTTACCTTTTACTTGTATTTCACCTCAAGTAAATGCCAATATCATCAATTTCCACTTAACCCTCATTTGAAAATTTTGTTTAGGTGTAAGACTTTTTAAAAATGTTTTTTAAATAAGTCTCTCATTCTCACAGAGGCCGCATTTATTTTATCAAAAATACAGTAAAACAATAATACTGTGAAATATTATAGAAGTACTCAGGATTACTATTTTATTATATTCAAAATGTTAATTATTTCTGTGTGGCTAGGGCTGCCCCATAATAGTTGACTAATCGTTAGTCGACCAGAAGAGTCTTGTTCGAATAAAATTTTATTAGTCGCATAAAAAATAAATAAAAAAAATCCACAGGCGAAGTCACGCAGTTCGTGACGGACAGATCGTTAACGGCTAGTCTATAGTAATACAGTACATCAGAAAGGACATCCAAACACTCGCCTATCATCAACCTGTTCATCGACCTCAAATATGGCTTATCAACTGAAATATGCAAGTATTAGCAACTTTACATGGCCGCTAAATCTAATGTTAACCTAGAGAAATGTGCGTAATTGTGTCTGTGCTGAGTGTAGAACCTGAACAATAGCACGCTCACTGCGTGACAGATGGAGGCGCCGGTGAACTTACTCTTAAAGGGGTGGTTCACTGGTTTTTTTCTAGGTTTGATTGTGTTTATGGGGCAGTATTCACAGGTGTAAGGCTTAGTGAAAAAAAAAAAAAAACGTAGTGATTTTTCACATAATTTACCTGTATTCCACACCTCTCTGTCCCTTCTCTGAGAAAGGGGCTGATCATTTCCTGTTTTATGAAGCCCCGCCCTCAGAAATCGGCGATGGGCTCTGATTGGTTAGCTAGTTCAGTGTGTTGTGATTGGCTAAACCACATCTAGTGCGCGTCTAAATGTCTCGCTCCTCACCTCAGCGCATGTGCTCCGGTTGTATTGTAAACAATGGTGTCGTTAATATCGCTTATCAGTTTGAGCCCGAATTGAGAAGCAGAGGATATTATTGAAGAGGATCGTGCTGAACCTGTGCAAGCATGGCTTTTAATAGTAGGCCTATGTTTTTTTTTTTGTTTGTTGTTGTCTCATACTTTTATATAAGCTGTTATTTGTAAATGCTACTGCGTATGTTAGCTTTTAATATACAGTTTTATCCTGATTAAAGCTTTAATACAGTACGGCAACTGCACACGCATCCATGTTTAACGCTTCTCATAGCTAAGTGAGAATAAGTGTATAATTGGAACAGTTCATTGTTGGAGCTGAGATGAATGAGAGAGAGAGAGAGATGCAGAGAGAGAGATGCAGAGCGTGTGCGCAGGGGGACGAGAGGAACAGTATTAAGAACTGCTGCTTTAGAACATTGATTTGGAAACTTGTGAATCATTAGAATCGTTAGAAGACAGAATCAAGATTCATATATATGAATAGATTTGAATGTGCACCCCTAGTTTTCTCTTCCTCTTCTCTAAAGCAGCACAGCATGGCCTCACCCATTTTTCTGCCTTTTCGCGAGGGCGGGGTTTATCTGGTTTCTTTAGTTTTTTTTTTTCCCCGAACCCGGGAAGTAACTCCTTGTTGTAGTCCCTACCAGCCGTTTTTGTAGGCATTAAACTGCCAGAATTTTAAAAGACGATATCTCCGTTTGCATTGAACTTTCAGCTTCGTAAATTTGAAGATATTGTTTATGCTAAGACAGCAACATTACACACTAACTAACATTAAAAAGTGAAATCGCAATCAACCACCCCTTTAAAATAGGCTACTCCGTCATTTTTGGTCATTCAGATTAGTGGTCGACCGATATTGGTTTTTTGATAGCCGATGCCGATATCTTGGAAAGCAGGGTTGCCGATGACCGATATAAAGCCGATATAATTTTATTTAATACTTAAGAAATGTGAAATAATTTGAAAATGGATTAAAAAATAAATGTGTAAAATAAACATACTTATACATTAAATGACAGTATTTTTCACAAATAAACAAATATTTAATAAAAATATAATTAAAAAGGAAGTAAACACTGTAACCAACAGGGCACTCAGTATTCTGGGAAGTTTGTGTGCATTGGGAATCACATTTTTTTCAAATAAAGTCAAGGTAACAATCATTTTATATACTGCACACCGTGAAAATGACATGAATATGACACTGGGCAAAAGCATGAAGCGCAGCATAATTTGAAATCACAAGTTTAAATTTTGTCGATTGCGCGTCTCAGTGAAGCTGAACTCTCCTCCTTGTCCGTATTCAATTCGCATGGACCGACCATTATCATGCAGAGTACACGCGATCGTGCATGACACAAATGCACACTTCATAAGATCTCACAGCTGGATTCGACTAAGTTTGCAAGGTTTTTGAAATTAGATGTTCATTAGTCATTCAAAGATTTGTTTAAATTATATAAATGTGTATTTGCTGAATGCTGACGGCAAACGAGAAAGTATTATAATGTTTGCCTTTCTATTACTAACAATATAAAAGCAATCGTTATAATACTTTGTATACATTTTAATTTCTTTGTTTAACAGTTCTATCTGATTATCCGTGGACAGAATATAACGACGATCGAACAAGGAGGGAGAATGTAGCACGTATTCAGGCACTGCCGTTCTCAGGATAATAAAAGTCTGGTGTGCAGCAAAATAAAAGTCCTGCCTCGAACGCATCGCCCAAACAGAAAAACTTAACGGCTGACGCCAATATTTGAAAAATGCCAAATATCGACCGATATATCGGCCTTGGCGATATATCGGTCGACCACTAATTCAGATAAGAGTAATAAATCTTTTAAAATCTGTAAAGACTTTACGTTTATTTGTGTGCACTCACTATAACAACAAAACATTGCACTTTTGTAAAATAATGAAAGCAAACAGGATGCGCTTTCTGCCGTCTCGGTCTGTGAACTTGATCACGAAACTCCATGTAGCTATATACTTGCCTTACAGACATTAAAAATATATCTATAGAGTGTCTATTTTCAAATGAACCAATTCAAATAGAAAACAAATATTCTCAGATTATGTAATACGTATGAAACAATGTGCATCACTACTGCGGAGATGATGAGTCAGTGTCGCCGAGTTCATCTCTTAAACAGAGAACAAAGAAAGCACTAGTTTATCAAATTATTAACACGTTAATGTAGTCTCCTCACTGTTTTTCACTGACACATTACTTCTGCCGGTGCCCTGTGGCAAGCTTTATGCGTGTGCTTGAGCACTTAGGGCTATGTAGGCAATTAAAGGCTCATTATAATGATTTAAACAGTTTATTAATAAATGTGCGATTAGTCGACTAATGCTTCAAATGAACGACTACTAGTCGACCAGAAAAATCCTTAGTTGAGGGCAGCCCTAGTGATGGCAAAGCTGAACTTTTAGCAACCATCATGCCTTCAGTGTTATTAATAAGTTGTGTCACTAATATAAATTTCATATCATCATCAATGTTAAAACCAGTTGTGCTGTTTAATATTTTATATTATATGCAATATAATAAGTTTATATTAAGTGCAATAGATCAAAGATCTGGGCCTGAAAGGTGAATACAGTACCTACTGTACATTTTTAGGAATGGGAAAGCTTACTATTCTTAACAATGGTGGTTACGGCCATTTGCTATGTGCCCAAATAAATTTGGGGCCCTGTACGTCCTAACATCAGCACAAAATCACAAGACGCCAGACATTACGGCATTTCTTTGGCCATAAAAGGAAAGAACGGGCCATGAGGATACTATAATAATGACATGAATAATGAAAGCATTGGGAAAGTTTTTAAAGGCCTTTTGCAGATGCACCTACTGTATTACGTACCAGTCAGTCGAGGCTCCTTGTGGTGAAAGAGTTTTGTCCTTGTGTCTGCCTCTACCTAAACAAAACACACACGAAAAGAACAAGTTAGAAACTCCACTCAGGCTCTCCAGCCCTCTCAACTGCTGAAGCATTTCACCGCTTGAAGAGATTGTGTGATGGTGAAACAAAAGTATTAAACTTTGTTCTGCTAAACTGAGTGTTCTGCCTTGAAACTATAATTTTGCTTTATTTAAACCAAAAGATGGACATTGTGTAGACTTTTCTGTCCATAAACAACTTGAAACACTCTTAATCTCCTTCACAGAACTTATCATTGCATCTGTAAATTGTACGGTACTTAAAATGTCACATCTGGAGTTTATGAGTGTAAGCATGCAGAATGGAGAGGATTCTCTCAGCTTTATCAGAACTTTTGGCAAGCTCTGATTCTCCTCAACAAACCCAGTGCTAAGTCTTATATCATCCTTCTTAGAACTAGATTGGTAAACCATGTCATTTGTGAGTAGTTTTGGGAGATTTAGACCACTGTCCCATTGCTACAGATCAAACCAGATGAGATTTAGGAGACGCGGTTGTATATGTGTTCGTTGGAACATTGCAGGGACGTGCTGGAGAGACATGGTTGTATAGTCTGAGAGAACATTGGGATCTTTCATTACATGAGCTGAGCCTCATTGTAAGTTTCTAATCTTGCACGCTGCCGTGTATAATCCGCCGAGAAAACTTGGATGTCATCATCCAAGTTTAGCATGCAGCGTGAAGTCCTCTGCGAAGGGGAAATAGAACATGTTTGACGGCTAAACCATAGATGAACATACATGGAGCTCTTTTAGGTCGGTCACGTAACCGTGATGCTTGCGAATCAGGGCCAGTAGTTCTCCGATCACTGAGATGTGTCGGACCACCCTGGTGCTATACTTGAGGGGGAGGGAGGGTTTACACTCAGAGGATTGTGGAGATGTCTGTACAACACGTTTAGATGAGGTCAGACCCAGAATAAGACAATAGACAGCGGGATTCGAGATAAATCTCAACACTGTGACTGCGTGTGTTTGTATGATGGGCAGGTGTGACAATAAATGATAATGCATATAAAAATAAACATACAGTAGGTGTACACTGTCTTTCTGTATAATAATTTTTTCCACATTAATTATTATTTATTATAATCATTAATCATTATTTCCAAAAATATTCCAAAATAATGATATTCCATTAGTTTTTATATAATGGAAATAACATTATGGAATATTTATTCAAAAAAAAAAAAAAAAAATTATATATATCATATACACACCCAATTACAACAACATTACATTTATATATAATAGATAATATATATATTATATATATCTTATATAATCTAAAAATAAGATTTCTTTTTGAAAAAATATTGAAAAAAAAAAGAAAAAAAATATTGAAAAATGTTAAGCAGCTAGATAGATAATAAATATTATCTATGTGACACTGAAGACTGTAGTAATGATGTTGAAAATTCAGCTTTGCATTATAGGAATAAATTACATTTTACAATATAATAACATGCAAAACACTTTTTAAATTGTGATAATATTTCACAATATTACTGCTTTTATTGAATTACTGATCAAATAAATGCAGCATTAATGAGCATAAGAGACTTCTTTAAAAACATTAAAAATCTTACTATATAATCTTACTAAAAATCTTAAATTTTATATACAGAGATGTAAATATTATATACATACATACAATTTAAATTAGCTACAAAACGAATTAGTAGCCTTTTTATAAACATTATTATTACAAAAGATTTTTAAGATCATGACAAACAAATTCAGTGGAGTGAGTCCAACTTTCGGCTGGTAGTGTACAACCGTGGGCGCGTACTTTAGACACAAAAACAGTGTGTATGTGTTTTTATAATGCCATTTTTCTGTGCTCGGAGCCTACAGGTAGGAGTGTGTGTATGTTTGTTTATATGTGTGTGTGTATGTGTACATATCGTTCCTAGAAACGTGTAAATGCGAGTGTCAGCGCAGGGGCCCTGCTTAAAGCGCGGTCTTATTTACTCCTGTCAGCCCATAAAGCCAGCCTGAGTGCCACGCTGATTGAAATCCCCTTTTGTGTGCTAGTCTTCAGTGATGTGGCTTTTCTCTCCCCCTCATCTCATGATGGAAGCCTGTACTGTTAATCTGAGAGTGGCCACTGAAAGGACGAAATGAGTTCCTGGGCTGAATGCACTCTTTACCTCCTCTGTCTTGGTCTATTCAGACGTGGGGCGTGAGAGCTGGCGGCTAACACCTCCACAACAATACACGGCAAAGCAATGCAAACCTTCCTTACACAAACTACTCTGTCTCTAGGAGACTTGTTTTTCCCACATTATCTTCTTGCTCACAAAATAGCAGCAACGTCTTCCATTATGGCACCTCAGAATACAGAAGATATGTACTAGGATCAAAATAAGAGTGAATAATAGCAACGACAAAGGGGCAGAAAAAATTTATCTGTGTGGCTTATCTGAACATTAAGAAGAAACAATCGGTCACACTTTATTTTAAGGTCCAATTATTGCTATTAAAGGGGTCATATGATGCGATTAAAATTTTTCCTTTTTCTTTGAAGTGTTACAAGCTCTTGGTGCATAAAGAAGATCTGTAAAGTTGCAAAGACTAACGTCTCAAATCCAAAGAGATATTCTTTATAAAACCGCGCCTACCTAAAACGGCTCGTTCTAACACGCCCCCAACATGTCTACGTCACTATCTGGGAAGATTTGCATAACACCGCCCAAATGTTCACGCAAAGAAAGAAGGCGTAACTTTTATTCTCGTTGTATTATTGTTGTTGCCGCCGCCTCCATGTTGTGGAGACGCTGTGTTTCGGTGGGAAAGCGAAACTACTTTGTTTGGCCTACCAAAAGAGGACTATATCCGCTTCTTCATGCCTAGAGCCTGATCAGTGTGGGACGACCTGAGGCAACTAATAATTCGCGCTGGGATTGCCGGATCGGATTTAACGTGGACGAAAGCAGAGTCCAGCCGGGGTGTCCACATGGGTTGCTGCAAGTCAGCCCGGCCGCGACGTTTATCAAGACCCGGCCTCCGCTCACTCAGCCCGCCGGCCATTCCTCACTCAAGCCGCTGGCCTCAGCTCACTCTAGGCTGCCGCCGTTCACTCTAGCTCGCCGGTGGACGCTGTTCGTGTGAAGCAAAAAATACTTTTGTTTTGGCATGTCTCCAAAGAGGGACTACGACTAGAATCATGTGTTGTTGTGGGGTTTAGAGGTAGATGTATTTACAACACTGTTCCCGAACACTTCAACCCAAATATTCAGATGTGTGCGCACATTTTATGGAGGACTGTTTCCTGATCCTGTTAGAGGAAGTAGACTACAATGCGGCTGTTCTGACTCACAGATTGTAAGTAAGTTTTTTTATATTTAAAAAATTTGCCACTGACGATTCAAACGTGAGTTTTGGGCAGTGTAGAGTAGCCCTTGTTGTATGTCATTTCTCCGATCTACGTAATGCATCGCGTAAAAAGACAGTATAAGTAATTATAATCCGTAATTATGTCCCCACTGGATGCAACAAATGCCTCGTTTATAATGGGTTTTAATGTTTTTGTCTCGTCGCTCCGGCTGGGACAAGGCATCACATTATGGAGGGGGTAACATTTCCGTCACACGCTTGAGTAATTCGGCCAATCACAACGCCTGGATAGCTGGCCAATCACAGCACACCTCGCTTTTCAGACCGATGAGCTTTGTAAAAATAGATTCGTTTCAGAAAGGCGGGGCATAAAGGAGAAACAATAATGTACAGTATGTGGAAAATAATGTGGTTTTTTAACCTTAAACCGCATAAACACATTCTATTACACCAAATACACAAAATAATGTTCTTTTTAGCAACATAATATGACCCCTTTATTAAATAATTAACTACGTCTTTTGCCTCAAAAAACTCCTAATTTGCTGCTTATTAATAGTTAGTAGGTAGTTGTTAAGTTTGGGTAGGATTAGGGATGTAAAAATGATCATGCAGAATATATGCTTTATAAGTACTAATAACCATCCAAAATGTTAATAATAGTCATGCTAATAAGCAACTAGTTAATAGTAAAAATTGGTCCCTATACTGAAGTGTTACCAAACAATTATTAAGCATCTTTTTGTGAAATAATAAGGTACAGGTAGAAAGATAAGGTACATGTATCATGGTATTTTCACAGTACTACCTGTGTATGTGTATAATACAAGTGTATACTTGATATAAAGGGTTTGGTCAAGCATAATTAGTGCAAGATATTCAGTAGACATTAGCTGGGTTCACATTTTCTGAAAGATTTTTTCATACAGTACCATATGCTTTGCTTTTTAAGTTAGCATACCGTTACTTTGGTACTAAAATGCTTCTGTGAATAAAAAAAAAATACATACACAACAAGAAAAAATGTTTTCAGGTCAACTTCTTAACGGAAGCCACATTGTCAGGGCCATGGCCTAGCGTTTAGCACATGTGCTCATAATTTCCTGTCACTGCTAGTGCTACATGTCTGTAGCATGTGTGCTAACTGCTAGGCTTCACTATTAACAACTTAGAATATCCCAAACCTTCTGTATGATAATTTATGTATGATACAATACTAAATGCAGATTAGCAAACATCTGGTACAAATGATTAGCAAAATCAGTCTGACTGGAAACCTGGTCAAGCAGCTCAGAAGCTGTGCGTATCGATGGACCCCATTAGAGAGCGAAAAAGAAGAATATCTCGTTGTTGGGGAGGAATTCCCCTCTGAAACGAGATAAGTCGGGTCCTTTGTTCTCTGGCCTCTGTGACAGAGAGCTTACATAATGCAGTCATAGAAAATGGGGACTATGTCAGGCCATAATGCAAAGTGGGCCTGTGGCCTGTTTATTTGTTGGAATGGAAGGATGGAAAGATGAAGGAACTGAGTTGAAGAGAGAGAGATCATACGACCGTTGTCTTACATAAGGCCCAGAAAGGATGTGTGAAACTGAGCATCATGGCTCATCCACGCAGATAAAGAGATCAGGAAACATGAAAGGACAGGGTCCTAAGCAGTACTAAACAGTTTTTGCTATTTAGTCAAAGTCAACCATTAAAGATGCTAATTACTTGAAGGCCTGTTTGCTGGACTAAATACTGGGCTGTCCTCATTCACACTGACCGCTGGAGGTTAAAGGTTGCTATGCTGTGGTGAGAGGTGTTTAAAATAGGCATAGTGTTTAAAAAAATCTGATCACAAATTAGATATACTGCCTGTAAAACTAATATGTCATTCTATTTTGACAATGAATCAATTTTCCATTTCGGGCTAAACTAAAACTGGACAAATAGACCAGTAGTTCTTACCCTTTTTGACACCAAGGCTTCCCACTGTCCTTAACATCGAAGGTCCCATGACTTTTCCAGGTTATTGTATAAGAATTATTAAAATATTTTTACTCAATTTATACCTGATTAAATATTTTAGAGCTTAATTGGAAACTTAATTTTATATAAATAATAAAATAAAATAAAATAGGCTTCCTCACATATCCAGGTTTTCCAAGACAGTAGTAATCCAGGTTGTTTAAAGAAAAGTTGTTCAGAGGGTGGATTAAAATAAGACACATCTTTAGCTTATGTTAGTGCTTGTTTAGTCTTATTTTAAACCATTTTAAATCATCTTGAGGCTCCCTTGGAGGTTAGCTGAGACCCCCTGGTTAAAAACCACTTTAATATGTCATACAATTATATAAATAACTATATTTTTTCTTTGTCTTGTCTTATGCCCTATCAAAAAACATACAGTAGATGCTTGACGTCCGTCTTTTGTAACCAGCAGAATGCTTGTTCCGTATTATTGCAGGCAATATTTAAAACCCAGCATGATGAAAAACGTTAATCTGCGTCAAACTAGTATACACAAGACCAGTGTTTTCACACAATTACGTTGTTTCCTGCTATGCAGGTCACATACAGGAAATGAACAGTGAGGGAATCAAAGAGAGATGGAGGAGGAAAATGAGAGATCTCTCTTCTGACTCGGTGTGACTGTGAGGTTAGACTCTGGAGTGAGCAACACAAAGAGATTAACCTATTTACATCTGTTACCTACTCTAATGGTTTTTTGTACAGCTAATTTCAGCCATCTGCATTCTCTCTAAAGACTTTGTCACACAAAACTAATAAAAGTCATCTGGGACAAAATTGATGGAAGCACAGAAAATGGTACAGAGAGGAAGATGGACTCAAAGACACTAGAGCACACACACACACACACACACACACACAACACACACACACCACACACACACACACACACAGGCATCATGCAGCTGGACATATGACTGGGCATGCATTCCCTGACATAAATTAATCACATGCTTACTGACTGACTGACTGACAAACACATATTAAGGTCCTAATGCAGATTCTCAAAGCTCATTTATGGACAGTGATGAACAGTGGAAGAGAAGTATCATCAGCCAGGGGGAAAATGTTGCATTTTGAAACCTATAAAACAGAAATGATGACTTGCATATCTAGGCTGAGAATAGGTTAAAATAACTAATCATAATACATCTAATTGTTAAACAATATTAGATTTTTTTTTTTTAATCAATAAGTCTAACTTTTTAAGATGGAAAACGATACATTTTAGTTGTCAATGTTTGTCAATGAGACTTGTATGATCAGAAGGTGATATTTCATACTTGTTGAGCTTCAGTGATAATTAAATCCCACCACAAAAAGATTGCAAATTAATGTATTCTTGTTAAACATCCCTTTTATGAATAAATTGTCATTTAGTCTTTCTCAGACAGTTTGTCAAAGATTTCATCCAGAATGGTGGAAGGTGTCTCAAGTGTCTTATTAGGGAAATTAAATGACGTAATGGCCATTAATAAATAAATATTCCACTAAAAAACACATTCAGGTATGGTATTAATAAATAGGTACTTGGGCCTGATCTATGATTCAGAAGGACTGTATAAATATAGTGAGTAGTGATTCTATTTCATATGCATACGCTGACATCTGCTATTTTAATTCATATATTCATATTGCTATTTTAATTCATATATTCTTCATATATTCTACAACGTTTCATCTTTCCAAACACTCACTGTATCTTAATGGAGAATGATATACACACACACAACACACAACCTTTTTGTTTTTCTGTTAATTGTGGGGACCGTTCCTAGACCTCCCTATTATTTTCTAACGACCAAAACAATATTTTTCATCCCCTAACCCAACCCTAACCCTAAACCTACCCCTTACAGAAAACATGTTTGCACTGTTACACTTTCAGAGAAACATCATTTACTATTTTTAATAATTTTTTTTCCATCGTGGGGACTGCAGGCCGGCCCTTTGACTGGCAGCAGGTGAGTGTGTGAACATGTCGGCCAGGGTTCAGGTTGAATAGGGCGGTGTTAGTCAGGACGGAGGGGGAGAGCTGTAATGGGGGCAGAAGAACAGCTGTGAGGTGGGGAGAAGGGGGTGTCGGAAAGCACGTCCAGCCAACCAATGATCTCACTTTATTAAATTAATAAAGCTCATCTCAGCATGCCTGAACACACCAGCAGAATGACACCAAATCTCACTGTTTTAATCATATTATTTACGGGCCAGCTCATTAGCTGCACAACCTACTGGGTTCATGCGCAGTGCACAAGATTACAAACACTCACACACACACCCACACATCACCAAGTGCTAATGGCTACCGTTTGCATGTTACTCCTGCCCTCTACACAGATGTGCTTTTACTGAGATGCTATCATTTTTTAATAATTGATCGTGTTTTGTGACTTTGAGTGATTTTTCCGGCTCATCATTGTGTCCCTGATGCTCTGAAAAGAGGCACGAACACAGTCTGTATGCGTAAGGTCAGGGTCACACCTGCGTTCAGAAGTCAGCGCAGCCCAGGAGATAAACGCCATTCGCTGCGTTTTCCTGGACAGACTTCCCTAAAAATGAACCTCATCTCCTCTCATTCCTGTACAAAGAGGTCTATCTGAATAAACTCTATACAACCAATCTACCCTGCGGCGTTGAAACGATGGTGTTTGTCCATCAGTGTGGTTTTATGCGGTGCCTATGAATAAATATTTTCACTTTGAAAGTCGTTTTCTCAGAATGGGTGTCAAAATGCGACCAGACAATACAATCTAACATGCCAACGGTTTTACATATGATAACAGAAAAATTAAAATGGGTAAAGATGACCTAACACTAGAACAAACCGTCTTCTGTTTGATGCTTCTGTTTGACCACAACAAAATAATGTGTGACTTCCACTGTATGGGAAAACCCCACTGAAGCTAAGCACACTAAAATTACTAAAATTAAACTAAAACTGAAATAAAAATTAAAGCTACATACAAATATTTAAAAAGAAAAGAATAAAAAAATGATAAAAGCATGTAAAAAAAATTACTAAAATGTAAACTAAAATTATTAGAGATACATAAAAATATTTTAAAAGAAATAAATTATAAAAAGCATATAACAAAACTAATATATATAATATAATACTATAATAAAGACCAAGCATGATAATTATAACATTTTAAAAATAATTACTTAACTATTAAAACTAAAATAAGACTGCACTGCACCAACTGTATAGCAACATTTTGATTTTGTTGAGTACTAGGGCTGGGTAAAAAAATATCGATATCTCAATATTAATCGATTCTCATTTTTACGGAACGATAGTGATTCTTAAATCCCAAGAATCGATTAATCTAGCCTGTTTTCAGTTAATGGACGGAACGTTGAAGGGCACCTCCCATCCAATATATATCGCAATAAGCATTGTGCTTTTGGTACTTTTAATATGAAACAAAAACTCAGATTTCAAATTCTGTCCATTGCATTGCAATATTCAAACAATCAATGTCATTTTGGCGCTGTTTAATGTGGAGTGACAGATCACTGTAGCGCCTCAGTTCAACAGACGCGGCAGCGCATAGCTCACGTGAACTAATAATCTCCTCCACATTAATACCAGTTTCAGCACAAAATAAACATGACTAAACATCCAAAGGTAAGTTAAAAGAAAGAGTACAACTTTACAATCCGTATCCTGTCTCATGTAATCGCTCAATCAGTGTTTCAGCCGCGCAAAGACATCAATATAACAGCTTGTAAACATCACATAACGTCACATTTACCTCAGAAACATAAACATATTCGGTGACCATAAACTCAATAGTCAGATAGAAAAATAAACTGTGGAGAGGGGCATTTTGCTAAATATATGCACCATATAACATATTCATTATAAATTTTACTGTTCTTCAATGTATAATTTATGTTTGAATAAATCCATCAAGTTTTTATGACAGCCACCATTATGTTTATATTTCAAAAAAGTAGAAATATTGTTATGTAATTGTAACTTTATTATTTTAAAAACTTCATTAAGTGTAATTTTAACAAATCAGTCAATTTTAACCTTCAATATTATAGTAATGTAGTGCCAACTGACTTTCATGTATATTTTACAGGATTAGTTGAGAGATATTTTTCCCTTGAGAAAATTTGCATGTACTGTACCTAATATATATCCAAAATAATCTATAATGAATCGAATTGGGTAATCGAATCGAAGCGTGTGACTGAGAATCGAAATCTGAAGTTGTGTCAAAAACCAGCCCTAATAAGTACTGCATGGGAAAGCATCACATAAAAAAAGACAATTACAACATTTTAAAAATAACTGTTTAAAAATTTTATGAGAACAGGGCATCCACACCAGAACTATAGTATAATGTTTGAAGAATGATATCACTGGAATGACTTTCAGAAGTTGATGAGCTAATGAACAAAAACATTGAAAGCAAAACAGAATCCACCCGACTTAAAAAAATAAAATAAAATAAAATAAAGTATTTAAAACAGAAGACAACATACAATAAACACAGCATTATCTTCCATTGGTGTGGACGCTAATATAGTTATCATTACAGTTATCATTCTTGGTGTGAACAGGCCTTTACTTTATTCACTTCAATATTCACTGTAATTCATTTTCCAGTTAGTGCTTCATGCTGAGTTCTAAAAGCTGAGATGTTTGGGCTATGTTTAGTGGTCTCAGATCAGAAGCGTAGTGAGTTCATGAGTTAGTAATGAGGAGAATAACACCCTGCTTTTGTCCACTCTTTACAAAGAATACATTAATGCCACTGAGATAAACTGTGTCAGTGAACCGAGAAGTATCAGACATAAATAGGCGATGTAAGAGAGAAAGTGAGGAAGTTAGAACCAGAGAGACAGGATGCTCAGCGCCATGATGGGGATCCATTAAGATCAAACCATCAGAACACACTCAAGGGTCACAGACTTTTGCTATATTATTAACCAAACAACCAAAATTACCCATTCACTGTGTGCATACTGAGAACGCACATACACGCACACACAAGGGCCCTGAACTGTCACTGTCGTTTACAGAAACACCATAATTAAACATCTCAAAAACAAAGCACATACACTGTAATTACTCCCTCAACTGCAACACACCAAACCACAGGAGTCAGAGACAACATGCTTTTGTGAAGCACAATAAGTGTGTGAGCGCATGTTGTCATTAATACACACAACTATGCATGTATTTACCTTATTTGTCTCTCTAAACATACATTTATATACAGTCCCAAACCAACAGCTAATCAAAAATGATCTCTGCTTGGCTCCAATGCAATGTGGGAATGGTTAGAGCTAGCTAGTTAGCTTTAGCAGTTAACCTCTGCATTGATGTATAAGACTGCATTTGATCCTCAGTTCATGAAGAATGCACTTGCAAGTGTGTCATTACTAGTGAAGAGCCAATCACGGCTTGAAACATAGAGAAACTATGCGACGTTCATACTGCAGGCAAATGTGGCAAAAATACGATTTTTTACTCACACGTGACTCAGATCTGTTTTTCTGATGACAGTGTGAACAGAACAAATCACATGGAGTCTGATCTTTTCAATTCTTATTTTTTGCCACTTCCATATGTGGTACTAAATCCGATACAGGTCAGATGTTTTGCAATGCAACTTTTACGTCACTCTAGATCGACAGTCGTCATAATTTCGCGTTGACGGGACGACCCTTTTCAAACTTAATTCATACCCAAAGTTATCAAGACAGTAGTGAAAGGTAATCAGTGGAAGTGTGATGTGTCAGAAGAATTCCTAAGTATTACAGTGTCAACACTATTTACAAGCAAAACACGAGGGCTCGTATCATAAAAGTAAAAAAAACTCTGTTGTCTATTATCACATCCTTGTCTTTATTTTTCATATTGCCTGTGCATAATTTCGCTGGCTAATGCAGCAGATCACACTATAAATAAATGCATAATCTCTTTATTTCCTCCGTGTTTACTTCCGTATGACAACGCGCTGGGCGCACCTACAGATTGCCTAACTTTTTTCCACAGGTGCCGCCGGTTGTTTTTTTTATGTCAGCAGGTTGAAGCGACCCCACTAACATGATATTTACCCCCCTGAAGCACCAAGGCTCAAAGTGTGAACATATGCTATGTTCGATCTTTGATTAGCAAGCTAACAGTTTAGCTTACTGGCATAGTGCTAACAGGTTTAAAAAAGCTCTTTTGATTAGCTAAAACAAGATATCATGATAAAACGCTATAGTTTTGTGAGCGGAAATCAGACTTTTGGAAGAATGTTAAATCACATGATTAACATTCAGGTCTGATACATTTTAAAAGTCTCCCCCAACTTTTTGCACTGTTTCTCCACCGCTGCAAAAGTCGCTGTTTTAGGGTACCATGTTTGTATATGTGTTTGCGTGTTAGCATGTGAGTTTTATCTAATGATTACGGCAGACAGTGAACCCCCACTGGCTGTTAAGTGTGTGTGGATTTCTATGTGTGTTGTGTTGCTTGTTTTTGGGCCCCCTTCTGTCTCTTCTCATGAGGGAAAATCTCTGAATATGACAGGACATTAGGAGACCCGACCATGGCAAAGGACACATACTGTGTGGGGAGGGCAGACACGCATGTACATAACAAACAAACACACACACACACACCCACCCCCCAAAAACACACACCACACACACACCACAATCTGCTCTGTTGGGCATACCGTCTGTCCTGTGTCCGTCAGAGTGTGTGTGTGATTCTCAGAGACACATTTGTGTCAGCATGATCACAGAGTTGGCTTTTTTGTCTGTGGTCTCCCAGGAACACACACTGAGCTAACATTATTCTCTGGTTTCTGAGACCTTACACACTTAATCTCAACATGAAATGGCATTCACAACTCATTTTACTTGTGTAACTAGAGGTATTTCCGAGTAAAACAGGATGTGAAAGTGGGACTTCATTTTATCTATTTGGAATTATATTTATATTATTCCAGACTAGACAGAGGTTTTTAAGTTGGGAAAAAAAAAACCTCAAAACATCAGCAGCGCATGGGAGAAACGCTGTCATCTCATTAATGACGACTCATATGAAGGACAACTCTTTTCTGCTTTCCATCATTGCTAATGACCACTTCTGTACCCTTATCACCCTTTATGCAATCGCACTTGCTGTTAATTGAATGACAATTAATGGCCTACTCCCCTTATCAGCTTCATGAGGGGGTTCTCATTAACCATGCTAATGAACTGACCAGTTCCTTATCAGCCACAGTTCAGCTAGCGGCTAACAGCTAATGGCTAATTGTTACCAACTCCACTGCATCTGAAGGCTGTGAGACAATTTTGCATAATTATGAGTTACACAATGCTGAGGTCAACAAAAATAGATCCATGGCACAGTAGTGTTGGAATCGAAGTGTGGAATAATTAAGATTTTTAAAAATGTTTTTCAAAGAATTCCATGTTTATCAAGGTTGTATTTATTTGATCAAATTCAAAGTAATAATGTAAAATGGTATAAAATTTAAATGAACTGTTTTATACGGTTTAATATATTTTTAAAATGAATGTAATTTGCTGGCTTAATATTTTTGTGGAAACCATGATACGTTTTTTTTTTCCTCAGGATTCTTTGATTAACAGTTCAACAGAACAGCATTTATTTGAAATCTTGAACTTGTTTTGAAATAAATATAGAATTATAATCTATTTAGGATTGCACCGATACCACTTTTTCCAGTACTCGCCCGATACCGATACATTTATTTTTGGTACTTGTTGATACCGAGTACCGATACCGATATTTTTATTACAGAAACCAAAAGGGTATGTATAATGTTATTTGTTTAACTTCATTTATCAAATAGATAGTAAAAAAAAATTATTCAGACACCTTCAACATTTCACACATAATCAGTTTATTCGCTATAGTTTAGAAAATGATAATAAAATATGACAAGAACTCTGTGTCAGAACAAATTCAGCTTGATAATGTTAGATAACTTTGATAGAAAGGTATGTAATGGATTACAATAAACCAAAACTTATTCATACAGCTGTCAATATTTACACAACTATCAATACTTTGTCGGGTGACCCTTAGCCTTAATGACAGCATATAGTCTCCTGGGCATGCTGTCACCCAGGTTCATGCAAACCTGAACTTCAATGTTTTTTTCCCAGACTCTGTCTGAATAATTTTTGGTCCCAAATCTTTGTCAGTTTTATTGGTAGTCCACTGTATGAAGAATTTTTTGGGTATAATATATCACAGTTTTGTTTATTTTGCTATCCTCACTTACATAATTGAACTATAGTGTCCTGTACCCACTAGTAAAAAAAATATAAAAATTATACCTGGTCTCTGAATAATTTTTTTATTTGAATGTATATCCTTCTGTTATTTTCACACTTAATTATGCCCATTAAAATGTATTTTACAAGTTTTTGTTACTTTCACTGTTAATTTTTTCCCTCTCTCTATGGTAGCCTACATCATCTGTAATTTAATAGAATTAGAGCTGCTATATTGCAGCGGCTTAGTTCTGTAATCACGCGCTTTGCTGTAAAAATGCAGGGAACCACTCACTATAAATCTAACTGTGATATTTTCAGAAAAAGAAGTCACGTTTTTTAAAAAAATCTGAAACATGCTGCGATTTATTTTCCAAAGCCACACATATAATGCAGAAACACTCTGTTCACACGTATTTATAACTGTGCAGAATGAAGGGACAAGTACAGTACCAGCCTAAACGCATTCACCAGCTTTTAGTTTCCCTTTCGCCAGAAAAGCGGTGGAGGCTTTCAGGGTAAAATCAAATGACGTTTAATGAATGCCCCCTATAAAAGGGTTGGCTTATTTTTTACGATTTACTTTTAATCCACATGCGTGCGTTCTAAGTGAGTCGAACACAGTACAAAATCACAACAGAAGTGCTCTCTCTCTCTCTCTCACATCCGACCGAACTACAAACTTTCCAGTGATGTCTGTGAGAAAGATAAATTCACTCGACAAGCTCGCGCATCTGCATTTATCTGCCGGCACAAATCATCTATACAGGCATTAATACTGAATGTTTTGTTCATTGCATACATATACTTCGTAGATATCCTTAATTTCTAATAACTCCATTCTGCTGTCTGTTGTCGGTGTTTCTTTGTCTGATTATGGCGCTTATCACATGCTGTGTGGTATCGGCGTTTGGTATCGGGGCATTTTAACGAGTACGAGTACAGGAGCTCAGTATCGGTGCATTCCTAATACATATATATATATATATACACACACTGTATTTACTTATTATTATTTACATCTTTAATCATTCTAATCGACGACCGATAGATAGAGTAGATAGATAGATGAGAGTTGATTGAATCAAATTTAGGCCCTGTCGCCCTGCCCAAAAAAGACCCTCAGGCCGCTAGGCCCGGCCGTGTCCCGACAGCTTTATCAGAATTACCCGTCCCCGAGTGCGTCCTTTTTTTTTCCCCTTCTCCCGAACAAAAAAAAGAAGAAGCTTATACTACTGTTTCAGCTATTAAAATATTTCAGTTTTGTATGTAATAGCAAAGTGAATATATTTAGTTTCATTTTCAAAGTTAATTAAAAAAAAATGTTTGGAGCATTTTTTGTTCGTTAAATATAAGTTTTTGTTTTTTAAAATAACTACCAAGCGGCCAGCGGCTGATCATAGCCTATGTTTGATCAATTTAGCCCCCAGTGATGGGCAACTTGGCCCCTCCAGGCCCTTTTCCTGCAGAGATTTTTACACATCCAACCCTGATAAAACTCCCTGCCTTTAGTCTTCCTAGTAGTCTTTGAAGAACAATGATTACTGGTTTCAGTTTGTTTGAATTACGTTGGAGCTAACCACTGAAGAAAATTGGGCCTAGACGGGTCCCAGTTTTGCCCACCCCTGATTTATGGCCCTTCTCAAATCATCACGACTTGCCTAAAATAAAATCTATAGATATAAAACAGTTCAAGCATATAACAATGTTTAAACGTTAAACCTAGATGAACCAAAACTCAGCGAATACACGTATATATATACAGCTATATACAGATAAATATATCTATAGAAAGCTTTACATTACTACTTAATGAAATAAAACAAATCAAAAACAAAAACTCTTTCATTATAATCATAATCCGTAGAGATGCACTTCTCTCTAAAGGCGCGTCTAATGAGGAGATGGCGAGTCAGGATCGGGAACTTCATCCTTGCGACACCGACTCAGAAAACACTAGTTTATTAGTAAATAACTAAGATATAAAGATATCTCCTTACTATTTCCCCCTGTCACATTTATGGTAATTACTTTTGCCGGTGCTTTGCGGCAAGCTTAAGCCTATTGCTTGCATTTGAACGCACAACTGCTCAGCTGCGCTGACGGCACGAAAACGTCCATCGGGTTTATCATCTAACACTGACCATATCTCTGAACAGATATGAATCCATTCCACGCAGCTAAGCTCTATACCTTACACCCCCATCCACTCATATAGAAACCCTGACTGCAGGCTTTCTGTCATACATGAAAATCAATTCGTTTTACCTTCATACAAACAAGCTTTACAATCAAACTATTTGTTCAGAGGCCATTTCTAGTCATGCCTGTGGGAGGAACTACAGTGCAGTCCACGTGTGGATGAAGAAACAATGCTTTTCAAATAGAAGAGAGCTCAGGGGAGAGAATGATTACAATCTCCTCATGATACTAGAAGTAATAACACACATCCTTAAACAATGCTTATGAACCACATACACAAATATATTCTCACAAAACACAAAGAATAGCACAGACACACATGCACATAGACAAATGTACAAATGTGCCTCTAGTTGCTGAGATCTCGGAGATATAAACTTTTTTTTATCTGACACAGTTGCTTCCGTTCATCTGTGGTGTGGATGTGTCAATACACAATCGCCTGTGTCTTTTGTTCACAGGAAGACTTCCCCATTTACCAACTCTCTCTTTCTTTCTCTCTTATTCTCACTCCCTCTGTCCCTCACTTCCTCTTTCTAAAGGGTCTCGAAACCTGTACATTATTCTACTCTCATCAGGCCACTGCATGACTTTGGCAAAGAAAAGTGGATTTCGGTTCGGTACGCATTACAAACCGAGCGATTCGTTGGACTAATCAATCCTATTACATATGGAAAATAAAAGAGCTTAAAGCGTGAAATATAATGTTCTCAGTGCCGCTGCGCTCAACAAGACAGCCCAAACGGCATAACAGGCAACATGCTGTCTGCCCAGTGGCGTAGCGGACGGCCCCGTGATAACCTCCCCTTGCTGGGGTGCGTCGAAAGACAATGATCTTGTATCAACGATAGCCAGAGATTTAGCCAAAAACATCAATTATTGGCAATATTAAGAGGATTTGGCATTTCCAATTAATGTAGGCCTGTTACATTCTTATTTTTATTAGGCCTTTTATGAAGTTACTTTTATTATAAAATTAAAATTACAATTAATTTGCCCCGCAACAATTACAGCATAACTGATGCGCTGCAGGGATAACAAAAGATTTTTAGCCTACTCCTCAATTAAAATGTTTTTAAAAACAGTCTTTTAAGGTCTACAATGAATTATATGCCTATAATTAAAATATTAACACTGCAGTCATCGATAAAAATCATACTCCAAGAACTGACTTTAAAAAAAACAACCTGTTTAATAATTTAACACGAATCTGTTTCCTCCTCTTTTTTTTCTCCACTATGTATGGGCCACCAAGAGAAATATTTAAGGGAAGGTCGGGGCGATGAAAATTAGGTGGTAAGCTTATATACCGTTTTATCAAGCATATGTTTGAAGTAGATTCGTCCTGAGAGATGTGGCCGTCAGATGCTAAAGCTCCCTCATTACGTTTTTTTACTTTCACTTTTCGGCATATAGTGATTGCTGAGATTAAGACATTCCACCGGCATAATAACTCTGCACCAAGTTTTTGCACCTGCTGTGTGATAGCCCTTGGCTCGCGTTCATAAACAGAATATGTCCAACATTGCCGCACATAAACCATTAGCCCCCGACCGAACCGAATTGTGACCAACCCAAAAACTGTGTCCGTATCGAACCGACTGTGAATTTTGTTAACCGTAACCACACCCCGAAATGTATTAGTGCCTGTCAAACGATAATCGCATCAAAATAAAAGTGGTTTTGTTCATAATATACCCTTAGCCCATAATATACGTGCGTGTAATTGAGTTATTTTTTTATTATTTTATAAGTACACACACATACAGCATATATTTTGAAAATATTTACATGTACATATTTATATAATTTATATTATATATAAATAAGTTCGTAGATAACGGTATAATATAGAATACGTATATTTTTTCTTAAATGTATACATGCATGTGTGTATTTATATATATATAATAAATATACACAGAACACACATGTTTTATGTAAACAAAAACTTTTATTTTGGGATGCGATTAATCACGATTAATCGTGTGACCCATTACTCTACACACACACACATATATATTATAATGATTTAATCTTAGTTTTTTTTTTTTTTTCATATATATATATATATAGATCTATTTTTTTTTTTTGTTTTTTTTTTGAACAATACTATTTTTATAAGAAAGCATTCATTTACCTGTGTTCGAATATGTTAATGTATTATATATAAAATAAAATAAATACATTAAAAAGACTGAACAACAATAAGTTGCAAGCTTTAAAGTAGCTTCCACATCATTGGATTTCACATATGTTAGAAATACCATATTAAACTACAAATACCAAGTTACATGCTCTGAAAACCCTAGGATTGTAGACCGTGAATTCGTAGACCCTGGCACCAGAAACACATGCGCACACACACAGTCAATGTAATCCATGTAAACCCATCAGGTGTGGTTAGGGAATGACCAGCATGTGTTTATGAAGTGAAAATCCTCCCTAACCTTCTCAACATCTACTTAAAAACAGTCAAGGAAACACAGAAGTCAACAGGCAGTGCTGGCTCATGAACAATCATCTAATTTAATGCAAATACAGCCAGCATTAACTGAATTTTAAGTGAATTCCGTTGTACAATGCATTTATCTCTGCTTTAAACATTCAAACTCTGTAGACACACAAAAAAGATGCATAATACACAGTACAAAAGGATCATGTTCAGACAGTGAACACTCAAGTATTCGTACTGCTCAGTTCACACACTAAATATAAAAGCACCAAAACGGTGTAAATTCCTCAGCCATGCAAGCCCCTGTGAGACGGAGAGACAGGTCACTGCCCGCCTCATCCTTTCATTCCTCTGTGCTGCCTGGTCAATACACCCGCAGAAGAGCGAGTGAAAAGACAAAGAAAACTAAAGGTATTGATTTGATGTCACACTCAGTTAGTAAGGAAAGAGCAGGGAAGCGTCTCTCACATCTGTGGGAGGAAAATAAAGAGCGTTTCCTTTTAGGTGAAAACCTTTTTTATTTTGTTTACATAATTTTATGTTACATTTAAGAATGAATGAGAAATATTTCCTTTGATCTAAATGAGGCTAAGGAGTCAACTATGGTATCAATGAAACAGAAATAATTTTAAATTGCTGACTGATTAACTAAATGAGTATATATTAGGGCTAAGAGAACACACTATAATCTATTATTTCATTGCCCGTCCCATCCTCTTTTTGGCTCTGATACTCTCTGAACATCAACACATTTACAGGACAAAGGTAATGCATGACTATGCTATCGCACTCCCAAATGCTGACAAAAGTCATTTTTAGCAGATATAGGTATTATAAATTCAAATTCTGTTTTCTGGGAAAACGGAGCAAAAATATTGATTACTCATCCTGCACAACACAGATTTTAGTCTAATCAAATGCTCTCTAGAATGAAAGTGTCCTGCCATCTAATACAGCCAGTAGAAAAATATAGATGCATAAAATAAATACTGTGATAAGCTAAAGGCATGTTCACACCAAGGAGAATGTTTGGTGCAAAAATTTGTTATGTTGAACATTTGAAATTGAATGAACAGCTGTTAATTTGTCTGTTCAGACCAAAATAAACACTCACATACCGTCAATAGAACATTTAGTTTTTTTTACGGAGAGCTGTTCTAATCTGTTTTCAATAGCAATGTGAAAAAGCGCTGGTCAACCAATAAGACTCACGTTTTTGGTCACATGCCCAGAGTCACTGCTGTTACATAAAACTATGAATTGGTGGTGTTCACAAACAAACCATTTTTTGCTAAACGACAGGGAATAGCAAAGGAACAATGGTGTTGTTTGTAAATACCTTAGAAAATGCATAAAATGCTGATTTAAAACATTTAAATACCTGAATTTTAATACGTTGCATTTATTTCTTCTCTGTGACGAGTGGTTAAAATCACATGAAAAAAAATGAAATTTAATCAATTCATTGAATCAATTAATTTTCAGACTGCACATTCATGTTGGTATGAACACATATATATATATATAAAACCTATTAAAACCTATTTTTTAAAGGGACAATTCCTTCAATGTATGTCATGCCCAAACTTCCTGTTTCAAAAGGAAATACATCAATGTAAAAAAAACTAAATTGCACGCCTAATGCCATTTCATAGGGTCTTTACATGGCCTCATTTGCTGCTGACCTTTCAAATCTCAACCAATGATTAATGGACAATTTGCATGACGTATTATTATGTGGGCAGTACTGGGGTGAAAATCAAAACATGATGGAAGAGAGACTGATTGTAGATGCATCAAGTTATATGACACAATGTCAAAGACACTGAGAAGACAATTGAGAAAATGCAAATTAATAACAGAAAATGGCCTTTGCGTGCACTTTTTGTAATGTAAAACAGGTGTGGGAAGTGAGAATGCCCTGAAACGAGTCCATTACACGGTACATGGCATCATGTCAAGTTGCCTTCTCTGGGTTCAATTCATAAAGGGTACATGGCATCATGTCAAGTTGCCTTCTCTGGGTTCAATTCATAAAGCATTTGAGATGGCAGTTAAAAATGAAGACAAATGGTCCAGCACTCTGATCACAGGTATGCGTAGTGCTTTATGGATGAGGGGACGGCCCCGCTGAGTTCGTGTGTGATTTTAAGAGCAACAGATCTCGCTGGAGACTGAATCAATCTGCTTCCCTGCCACAGGGACACCTCAGCTTAATTATAACAGACACATGCTCACACAGACAGCGAGAGAGACTGAGAGATGGAAGGATAAGTGGGACTGATATGGAGTGGGGTGACATAATAAAGAAGAACAGATGCTAAACTGCTCTGTGGTCCTTCTACGTGGGTCAGAGTCGTGAAATAAGCTATAACGGGTTGAATATGACAATGTGGGGGGGGGTTCACAGAGCTGTGCTTGAAATAGACTTAGTGTGGAAGGAGTGGTCATTACAGTAAATGAGTCTGACAGACGTACGTCGGTCCGTGACCTGCAATGATCACAGTCAAGTACGTACGTGCACTCAAATCCACGCGCATCCGCCAGTGTATCGATGTGTTCGAGGGGTCCTGGGGCCGAGGGAAGATACTGTTATTTTACAGAAAGGACACGGCATGTCAGAGCGCATTAGGCGAGGGTGGCGTGGGCTAAGCGGTGTCCCTCTGACAGGCAGCACAGGAGACATGGCATAATGAGGCAGGGCAGGGGCGCCTCTCTCCAGCCACTCAATTACCCAGCAGGCTTTTAGTGCCAGCGCGCTCCACTACAGCTAAATTACCCAGGGCCCTGTCTCCACTTAGAGCCCAGCCACTGTGCGGGTGGCTTTGTGACTGCCCGCACACACACTGGCTACTAAAAGGGTAATAAGGTCATTTGAATGCTGGAGCCATTAGACTAATGCCACTCAAACACACAAGTGTAAGGACGGAGAGAGCGAGACTGTGAGAGCAGGTGAAAAAAGGCCACTCTTTTAGATCTAAGCGGGTCTTCTGTCCAGTTTTGTCAAGCGTTGGGATTTCAGTGAACTGTATTTAAATCGCAGGGGTAAATAATCGTGCCGGTTAAGCTGGTGATGGAGCTAGGCTAACAATGCTAGGGCTGCCGCTGATGTCTGAGTGAAGGATTGGCACAGCTGTGGTTAGCTTTCACATGCCCCGGTCTATGTCCATCACAGGGGGCCCTTAGCGAGACAGCGAGATACTTTGGCCAGTGCTATTTAGTTCTGTTTATCACAGGGTAAACAGATCAGTCACACGCCTGAATGGCTCACGTGTGAATCGCTAATGCACACACATGACAAACATGACCAAAACACACAGAAGCTAATAACAAAACAGTTGCGCCAACTTTAATGTGCAAAAATCTGCGTTATTCACTAAGAACCAGCGATTTTGTTACATTCCCTGCTCCAATTAAATTTGTATATTTATTTATTTATTATGAACTATTTATTTTAAATCTTATGTAATTATTATTTAAAGAATTGTTATTTAAAACTTAGTATTGGCAATATTCATTCTACAAATGTTATCGAAAAGTAATTTCTTTAACTCAAATAAGGATATTCCTGCTGCTACCACAATAAACGATTTATATTACTGGTTACAGAAAGCTGGTGTGAAAAAAATAATTGTAAGCATTCATTGGTAATTTTCTATAACAGTACATCAAATACAGCTTATTACAGTTAACTAAAAACAAAAAATGAAAACTAAAAAACATAAAACGATAAACTGCTATTGTTTTCTCAGAATAGAAATAAACATTAACTAAAAATAAAAAACATGTAAAAAATATGAATTTTTTAAAATGATTTAAGCTAGTCGCCAAGGCAACTTTTCATTTCAATTAGCTTAACTTGATGTACTAAAATGCCTTTAAGGAAATAAAAATGAATGACAAATACATAGACATATAAAAAAACTACTAAAAATAACAAACAATTATTACAACTGTATAATTAAAATTAAAACCTAAAAAAATTAAAAATAAATCTGACTCAAATATTAATAAAAACTAAAATATTACTTAACGATACTAAAATGACACTGATCGAATAATGATCAAATGATAGAGAAGAGCATAGTAACCAGCCATATGTCTATCTATATGTGAGAATAAATCAGCCTCTAAAATAAGAATGTGTAAATAAACAATGCCATCAGTGTGCATAAAGTATTGCTAGCAAATTCTCCCCACACTGTAAAAAATGACCGTGAATTTAAAGGTAAAAGACTGTAAAAATACTTCAATAAAAACCTGTTAAATGGTTAACAGTAAATACCCCTACTATATACGGTGAAAAACTGAATTGGACATTACATGCAATTTTACGGTAGTATACCATTTTTGGAAGTGAAAAATACTGTATCATTACAGTGAATACCATAGAATTAACATTCCCAGAATTCGCCTGCGTTACAGTTTCAGAATTTGATGGGTTAGTTTTTGTTGAAATAAACTGTTCTCTTAGTTTTTTCTTTATGTTGTAGATTCGTGGGTGGTGTTACAACCTCCTAATGTTGTTAAATTAATGTTTATTGCGTTATTTCAGTTTCATGTGTGTTACCATGGTGGTGTTTAGTGTTTGTGTGAATGACGCTGTGCACCTTCTATATATGTTAATATTTAAAAGCTGCTTGTGATGGGCTTTGGTTCATCATGGTTCATCTCATCAGCACCTGCATTTGGTGGTTATCAGTGTATTACAAAGATACAAAACAGATTTCAGTACTTCAATAAGGTTGGTATATTAACATTATATAAGTTAATGAAAAATTACGGTATTTAACTGTAAATTAAAAAAAAAACGTAAAACCTAAAACGTTGCTACCGTATTTTTTACAGTAAAATTCCAGGAGCAACCACAGCTGCCGGTTTTTTTACCGTAAATTTTATGGAATTGTTTCTGATTGTGACAAGACTGAAATCCTCTATAAAAAACAAAAATAAAAGACATCCCCCATTTATAAGACATTTACTAAATCCAAGGACCACACACTCCGCTACTTGTCTAAACTGTTATCTACTCAAGCAAAGCAGCATTCTGTCAGAAACGGTAAGGACAAGCCAATATATTGTGTCATTACAGCCTTTTGAGCTGATTCAAGCACTCACAGAATGACTCAAACAGCTCATGGACGGAGGTAGCAGACAGAGAAAATGATTACAGAAAGACAGTACTGTCTCCACAGAATTCACCCCCAGTGGGATCTGGCCCCTGGGTTCAGATGACAGTAAAGTGTGAATAGATTAGGAAATTAGGAGGATTATTGTTTTTTAACACAGTCTTTGGAAACATTAGAAATGTTACAATTCTATCAGCTAAATACAATAGGTTGCAAAGACGTACTGGACATGTAGAATGTAGAGCTTGTATGAAGGGGTAATATCACAAGGAATTCAATTTACCTTGATCTTTTGAGATTAGATTGCATTGTGCTATGAAAATACAAATAAATCATACTTTAAACTAAGCTGAAAAAAACAACCTTGTGTGTCAGAAACCTGAAAACATTAACGTGACCAACAACAACAAAAGGGCTGTGGACCATTCAGAAATGAGGAAAATCGAGAAAGGTCTTTTACATACAAATTCGTTTTGATGGATTTCACTTGAGAGTAGGGGTGTGCGATATATATCGTCTGCGATAATATCGTAATTGTTGTTTTAACGATGTGCGATTTGACATTATCGAGTATTTTGCAAAAACCATTCAAAACATCCCTACAGAGCGCACGCATACATTACGTGAAGTCTAGACTAGTGCGTGTGCGCATTTAGTGTTTTCTTTCGCTGCATGATTCAGTCTATTAAAAAGCATTTAGAATTATCACAAATTCAAAACATGGCAGAAAATTTATATATTTATACCACTTCATATAGTTAATCAATTTCACATGAAGAGTGCCGTTTTTCTCCAAAAAAAAATTACAATGATTACAAATGTGACATTGAATTCAGTAAACAATAAGTTAATTAAGAGACTTACGGTTTAGACACCATATTGCTTGTTTTTGCTCTATTTCGCCAACAAAAATCATCCCGAATACAGCCACAGCGCTGTTTTGTGTCTCTGAGCAACATGACGGTGTTTCGTTCTTGAATGAATCAACCGTTTAAATGATTCGGTTCAATCGCAATGACTCACTTATTAACAGTGATTTGCTCCCACCTACTGGCGGTTTTAATTTCACAATTAAAGTATCTTTTCATTTTTATTTATTTTTTTATTTCAAATATCAGTATTCAACGTTTTATGTTTAATATATCAAAACACTATTTATGCATTTGTAACTGCAGATTAAATGCATCAATGTCTGGCTTAAACAAAATATATGTGTGTAAATACATCTAAATGCCATTTCAGATGCAGCTTCTGTGTTGATTTAATTTGCTTGGTAACAGCCCAAATGTCTTATTATTCTAATTCCCTGATTAAACGTAAGAATTTGACTCAAAAGATAATGGACACTTTTAGAAAATATGGCTTTATAAAGGTAAAAATGCCCATAAAATGCAAAAATCAGTTTAAACGTATTGGAAAATATTAATTTCTATCAGTATTAAAAACATTAGGAGGTCAGTGTCTTCCCGCAGTCTTAAGGTATCAGCACAATAACACACTCAGCAAAATATCGTCTAATTATCGTTATCGGTAAAATCCCAGAAAATATCGAGATATACTTTTTTGTCAATATCGCACCCCTACTTGAGAGATGAGCTAAAAAGTCAAATATGAATGTGAGGGAAGTAGAATACATTTCAATGCACATAAAATTTATATAAAATGCAATTCTTAACAAGAAAAATATAGTATACAGCTGCAAAGACAAACTTTCAAGTTTGGCTTGACAGATGTTCCAAATGTTCAAATGTGTTTCTATAGTTTGGGGGTGGAAGAACACCTAATTTCCCAGAATGTCATTACTTGTTGAACTTCATTGAATAAAAATTCTGTAAATTCCACTTCCTGCGCCTGTATTTTCGCGCTGTCATTTTCTTGCAGCTTATGTTTTAACATTGTACATTTCTAGGCAACGCTTTTCACTCACTGAACTAGCGGTTATCAGTTTCATAAATAAAGACAAAATTAGTAAAAAGGTGATTTATGGATGCTGAAAAGGTGTAAGAAGCACTAAATACCATGATGAGCGATGGAGAGTCTGATGGTGGGGAGATAAGAAATGCGTCCTGGGTCGGCTCATCTCACAGCAATCAAGATATCAATTAAATGTCAAAATTGTTCAAAATTATTTAATTTTTGTTTTGCCATTTCTATAGTTTATTGTTCGCTTCTGTGTTGCTATTTATTCTAGTCTGCCCGTTTCCTGAAGAAAAAAAAAAGATTTATAATGTAATGAATAAAACCATTTTTTGATTACCCAAAGTTTATTGGTGCTGTTCTCTTATTCAAATTATAAATTGATATAACTAAAAACAAATTAATAATTAATTAGGTGAAGCTGTGCACTTGAATTTGTCATCGCATCATCCTATGCAGTGTGGTGAATTATTATTGCTCATTATTGTCTATTTTAGTCATTTAAATAACATAGATTATCTTAATATATTGATTAATGACATTGTATTGTAATTTTACACCACCCAAATATGTATTTACTTCCTTCTAATTCTCGTTGTCAGTACAGGCTTGCTTAGCTTGTATTGCCAGTTATGAAAAGAGATTAGTGGCCTGCATAAAAAAAAGCCTTGAACATAAAACAACAGGACAAAAACATAGCTGATGACTAGACAATCATTTCATGACTCTAGACACTTCTTTGTGAAGACAGTGGCATAATACAGTGAAATAATATGTTCTTTAGCCATATAAAAACAGTTATCATGTGCCAGGGTAAAATTTACCCACTGGCGGTTTTAGGTATACAGTGACCTCTGGCTGTTCTAGTGTTAAAGTTATCTCTGTGGTACTGCCCTACAGATACAATTATAGCACATTTACTCAGACATATATCTGTGGTTCAGAATCTGTAAACCATAACCTGTGGTTGCCCCACATGCTACGGTGAGGCGATGAGCAAGTAGGATACACTGTATCATTCTTAAACAGGAAAGACAGCCAAACCTTGTGCTGATTTTGACTGGGTGTAGCTCCTTCAGCTCTGCAGATACCAATATTACTCCCTGATCACCTCAGTCTAATCTTAACACATTTTTTTGTGATCCTGTGAAGTAATGCAAGCTGTTATTGAAGGATGGGGAAGCATACGATATGAATGATGCATGATATGACCCCTTGAAGTCATTCAAAGTGAATATTGTTTTCCGTTCGAGCTGTAGCTCAACAGAAAACACTATGGATTAGGCTCTTTGTGCGCTACAGCATGTTGTTGTGTGCATCTCTCTCTTAAGTGCGACACTGTGTGTGTGTGTAATAGGAGTTCTGTTAATTAAGTGGCTGTAGCGCTGTGCTCCTGGCTGGGAATGGATCAAACACGGGCGCTGGCCAGCGGGCTCCCCACCGCCACAGATGAAATGCACTGCAGACTTTAAAGACTTCCTGTCATTAGCCTAGACCCCGTCCACTGACTCGCTCCCTCGCTCACAGCCCAGACCTCCTCCATTCCGCCACAACAATGAGCACTGTCATAGCTCTGAAGAAAAAAAACCCTGCAGTAACAAAAGAGCTGGCCTTTTACCACACACAGAGAGGGAGAGAGAGCGCGAGAACAAAAGTGAATGGTTTAATTAATATCCAAATGCTCAGGCTCCACCTGGGTTGCATTAGCGGACCCTGGGCTTTCCGTACACACACACACACACTTAGTGGCCACCTGACTGGACGTCTGTGTGGTAAGTGTGTGTGAAGGATGGCTGAGGATCAAAGCGCATATTATTCTGCTCCACGTCTCGTTCCCCGTCTGAAACACTCACGGCCAATAATAACAGAGGACCGGTGTCCTTGCGCTTGTTACCCAGTGACAATGAGACCAACCCCAGGCCAAGCTAGTCAATTATTTAACAACTCCTCATGTTAGAACACTTTAAAGCTCTGATATTGAAAACATTCCTCCCACTCCCGTTTTAATGTGATTTAATGTCCTTGTTACATGGACACTGATCCACGTTTTGTAAGTCGTGTACAGTATCCGTCGCTGTCAATTCGGGTTTTCATCAAACCGACCACCACGGTTCTGTTTCTCACCCTTACGCTTCACGTTAGCACTGCATGTTTGTGTGTCCACGCTTGACTGATCTTGTGCAGAGGCGACGAGGCTTTGAAAACAAAAGATGCTACGAAACAAGACAATTGACGGTGCTATTCTTGACAGGCGTAGGAATGCTAATTAATCTGATTAGAATGAGACGATTAAATCCATGATGGGGGTTCATATTGCCTGGCGCTCCGGTCTTGGCATGCGCTGGCAGAGAGATCGGTCCAGACGAGACATAAACTGACATTCGGCGAGCAAAGCGGGGCTTTGAGTCTTGCTCTCTCATTTGATAGCTATTTGAAAAAGATGCTTTGTTCTTTACTGATGTTATTTGGTTTTAATGCCTTCTCTTAAACTCGATCACCTTCCATTCCTGCTATTTACAGTGGGGCAAATAAGTATTTGATACACTGCCGATTTTCAAGTTTTCCCACTTACAAAGAATGGAGAGATCTGTAATTTTCATCGTAGGTACACCTCAACTGTGAGAGACAGAATCAAAAAAAAAAAAGAATCCAGAAAATAACATTGTATGATTTTTTTAATAATTCATTTCCATTTTACTGCATGAAATAAGTATTTGATACAATAGAAAAATAGAACTTAATATTTGGTACAGAAACCTTTGTTTACAATTACAGAGGTCAGACGCTTCCTGTAGTTCTTGACCAGGTTTGCACACACTGCAGCAGGGATTTTGGCCCACTCCTCCATACAGGTGTTCTCCAGATCTTTCAGGTTTTGGGGCTGTCGCTGGGCAACATGGAGTTTCAGCTCCCTCCATAGATTTTCTATTGGGTTCAGGTCTGGAGACTGGCTAGGCCACCCCAGGACCTTGAAATGCTTCTTACGGAGCCGCCCCTTAGTTGCCCGGCTGTGTGTTTGGGGTCATTGTCCTGCTGGAAGACCCAGCCACGACCCATCTTCAATGCTTACTGAGGGAAGGAGGTTGTTGCCCAAAATCTCGCAATACACATCCTCCCCTCAATACGGTGCAGTCGTCCTGTCCCCTTTGCAGAAAAGCACCCCCAAAGCATGTTTGACGGTTGGGATGGTGTTCTTGGGATTATACTCATTCTTCTTCTTCCTCCAATCACGTCGAGTGGAGTTTATACCAAAACTTCTATTTTGGTCTCCTCTGACCACATGACCTTCTCCCATGCCTCCTCTGGATCACCCAGATGGTCTTTGGCAAACTTCAGACGGGCATGGACATGTACTGGCTTAATCAGGGGGACACGTCTGGCACTGCAGGATTTGAATCCCTGGCGGTTGTTAGGGTGTTACTAATATGGTAACCGTTGAGACTGTGGTCCCAGCTCTCTTCAGGTCATTGACCAGGTCCTCCCGTGTAGTTTTAGGCTGATCCCTCACCTTTCTCAGGATCATTGATACTCCACGAGGCGAGATCTTTCATGGAGCCCCAGTCCGAGGGAGATTGACAGTCATCTTGAATTTCTTCCATTTTATAATAATTGCGCCAACAATTGTTGCCTTCTCACCAAGCTGTTTGCATATTTTCCTGTAGCCCATCCCAGCCTTGTGCAGGTCTACAATTTTGTCCCTGGTGTCCTTAGACAGCTCTTTGGTCTTGCCCATAGTGGAGAGGTTGGAGTCTGATTGATTGAGTGTGTGGACCGGTGTCTTTTATACAGGTAACAAGTTCAAACAGGTGCAATTAATACAGGTAATGAGTGGAGGATAGGAGGGCTTCTTAAAGACAAACTAACAGGTCTGTGAGAGCTAGAATTCTTGCTGGTTGGTAGGTGATCAAATACTTATTTCATGCAATAAAATGGAAATTAATTATTTAAAAATCATACAATGTGATTTACTGGATTTTTTTTTTATTCGGTCTCTCACAGTTGAGGTGTACCTACGATGAAAATTACAGATCTCTCCATTCTTTGTAAGTGGGAAAACTTGAAAAATCAGCAGTGTATCAAATACTTATTTGCCCCACTGTATCTTGTGGTGCCCACCACGAACACGCTCATTTGTCCGCAGTCCACACCATGAAGCTTATGTACATAAAAGGCACGCTAGAAGCAAGCAGACCACCCACTGGAGATAATCAACGCCGCTTTCCACAGAACCCCCTCGGTCTACTCTTGAGACCCTGGGCACCTGTGCCGCCCAGCGACCGCAATGGGAGCCACGGGCCATCCATCAGCAGGGCCTACAGCATTGGAGACTCGCATATGCCACACATCAATCAATGTGTGTGTGTCTTCCGACAGTCACACATGGATGGAAGACACTTTTACATGCATAAATACTTGCACACCAACTAAAGGTCTGAGCAGGTCTCAGTCCGAGACCTTGAGCATTACTGGAAAATGTTAAGATCAAGCCACCCCAAAATCCCTCACAAAATCTTTTATTTCCTCTCTGAGAAAGTAGACCTGGATTCTTAAACACACACTCAAAAATGTATGTGTGAGTTATGTTAATTAATTAAATGTCACTGTTAATAATAAAGGCAGTCAATCAATGAAAAATGATAATCAAATTAATCACAAATATCAATATTAGCGCTACAAGAAAAGCTATTAAATGAAGATAATGCAAAAACGTTATTGAATAGACAAAAACAGATTTATTTAAAGAAAAAAAAAACATACTAAATTAGCCAGTCACAGCCCTAATTAAACCATAAAACATTTTGAAGTAATATATTAAATAATTAAATAAAAATTCTCAACCAGAAAATGAATGCAACCTCGAAATTAAAGATGGATATATTGATGTAAACTCTGTCTAAATCCAACCATTTTTGGGTCATACTAAATTAATCATAATAATTTAAACTTTTAAACCGATAGCCCTAATTAAAACACATTTTTAAAATGATTTTTCAACAAGCCCCAAAGCAATGCAAACCTGAATGTAAATATTTAAACGATGCAAATTCTGCCTAAATTCAACACTTGAGTCATAATAAAGTAATCAAACAAAATTAACATGATGTATATGTATGTGCAAACCAAATAAACAAACACATATTTCCTTGGCCTACCACTCATGGTCTGCAAACCTAAAATATGTTCTGTCCTCCTGTCTCTTTCCTTCAGTCTGTTTTAGATTGTTCACTTGTCCTCCAAATCGATGCATATTACTGCTCTCCTATAGTGAGTGCATTATGACACACTGTGGCTGGTCCACAGTCTCTGACAATTCAGCTCTCTCTCTCACACTGAGCAGCAGGAAGAGCTTTCATTAAAACCTTGCCAACTACTCTAAGTACAGAGCGCGCCACTGTTATTCCGGGCATATCTGCCCTGCTTGCAGGAAGCCGCAAACAGAAAGGTCAAGAACAAAAGGAGACGGGACAATCTCCAGAGAATACTTCAATAAAGACAATATAAAGAGAAAGAGAGAGCGCAAGATAAAGATGATGGTGTACCCAAATGAGTGGGCATCTCAGGGTCTTCCATTGTGGCCGACAACAGATGCATCATATATACATTTGCTCCTCAAACGGCCTGTTGTGTGCAGTCCATGTCCTTGGTTGAGGAGTGTCCACTGTGATGCTGTAATGGGGCTCAGCTGGCAACAGTGATAATATGCTTACAATCATCACGTCCGTCAACATAAGATGGCCTGTTTAGAGCGCTCTCACCTCTGAGAAATGCAAGGGGGGCCGAGTATCATAGCCCTGCGAAAAGCTGTGAAAAGAACTCAATTACAGGTAGGAGCAAAGGCCAAGTCCAGTCTAAATTCACTAGCTCGCTGAGCTCATTGTTTTTTCTAAATATCCAACAGCATCTGAAGTATACAGATCAATTAAGACTGGAATTCAGCAGCATGCGATAAAATGTTTTTCACTGAAATAGAAAATACCGTGACCGTGCTGACTGCATTTAGTCAGATTTAATCATAAAGCTGGAGAAAAACAATACCGTAACCCTGCCATGATCTTCCTCGCTGGAGCTCCATGGGAGTTAGAACAATTCGGTACAGATGATGGAGGATCGGCTCACACACATCCTGTTCAAGGCTACTTCTAGCTACTTTACAAGGACCGGTCAAACAACAGCTTTTTAAGAAACAGAACAAATAGAGAGTGAGAGTGAATGATGACCAGTAGACTAAAGTACAGAGCTATATGTTGATTTCCTGATTTCAAAACTGAACAAATGGGCTTTTCACCCTTGAAATGGTTAACTAATAGTTACTGTTAAAGTAAGTAGACATAATAAGGCATTTCTTCAACTGTGGACACTTAAGCCATGTGGAATTAACATGTAACATGTAACATGTAACAACGTTCGTAGGTCGGGAAGGAGGAGGCGGGAACCAGCGAACATTTAAAGAAAACTTTAATAATAAAATAAACACAAAATAGCAGGACAGCCCCTCACAGACCACCCAGGCACAAACAGAACCAAAGCACAAAATAAAGTCCAGGCCTGGTCCACTCTCGTCCAACACTGTCGTCACTCCTCCTTTTATCCTTCCGGAGCTCCTCCGTGGGACTCGAGACCGGTGAGTGGCGCAGGGTGATGTAGATTACTCCAACCGGACCTGCTCCGTGCACAACACATTCACCACAGTGTCACTGACAAATTGGGATAGAAAATAGTTAGTAAATGGAGAAGGTCATTTAAAATTTGAGGAATTAAAAAATCTTTGGCTGACTAAAACTGTATATGGCCTAAATACACCAAATTAAATTATATTTTGGTTGTAAAAATATAATTTACCTCTACAGTTGGGACGGAAATATCAGACCCCCTGAAAAATTTTTCAATATGTTATATTGCAGCCATTTGCTAAAAATCGTTTAAGTTCATTTTTTCCTCATTAATGTACACACAGCACCCAAAAATTTACAGAAAAACACAGAATTGTTGACATTTTTGCAGATTATTAAAAAAGAAAAACTGAAATAAATATCACATGGTCCTAAGTATTCAAACCCTTTGCTGTGACACTCATATATTAACTCAGGTGCTGTCCATTTCTTCTGATCATCCTTGAGATGGTTCTACACCTTCATTTGAGTCCAGCTGTGTTTGATTATACTGATTGGACTTGATTAGGAAAGCCACACACCTGTCTATATAAGTAAGACCTTACAGCTCACAGTGCATGTAAGAGCAAATGAGAATCATGAGGTCAAGGAACGGCATCTGAAGAGCTAAGAGACAGAATTGTGGCAAGCACAGATCTGGCCAAGGTTACAAAAAAAAAAAATTCTGCTGCACTTAAGATTCCTAAGAGCACAGTGGCCTCCATAATCCTTAAATGGAAGACGTTTGGGACGACAGAACCCTTCCTAGAGCTGGCCGTCTGGCCGAACTGAGCTATCGGGGGAGAAGAGTCGTGGTGAGAGAGGTAAAGAAGAACCCAAAGATCACTGTGGCTGAGCTCCAGAGATGCAGTCGGGAGATGGGAGAAAGTTGTAGAAAGTCAACCATCACTGTAGCCCTCCACCAGTCGGGGCTTTATGGCAGAGTGGGCCGACGAAAGCCTCTCCTCAGTGCAAGACCCATGAAAGCCCGCATGGAGCTTGCTAAAAAAACACCTGAAGGACTCAAAGATGGTGAGAAATAAGATTATCTGATCTGATGAGAACAAGATAGAACTTTTAGGCCTTAATTCTAAGCGGTATGTGTGAAAACCAGGCACTGCTCATCACCTGACCAATACAGTCCCAACAGTGAAGCATGGTGGTGGCAGCATCATGCTGTGGGGGTGTTTTTCAGCTGCAGGGACAGGACGACTGGTTGCAATCGAGGGAAAGATGAATGCGGCCAAGTACAGGGATATCCTGGACGAAAACCTTCTCCAGAGAGTGCTCAGGACCTCAGACTGGGCTGAAGGTTTACCTTCCAACAAGACAATGACCCTAAGCACACAGCTAAAATAACGAAGGAGTGGCTTCACAACAACTCTGTGACTGTTCTTGAATGGCCCAGCCAGAGCCCTGACTTAAACCAATTGAGCATCTCTGGAGAGACCTAAAAATGGCTGTCCACCAACGCTTACCTTCCAACCTGACAGAACTGGAGAGGATCTGCAAGGAATGGCAGAGGATCCCCAAATCCAGGTGTGAAAAACTTGTTGCATCTTTCCCAAAAAGACTCATGGCTGTATTAGATCAAAAGGGTGCTTCTACTAAATACTGAGCAAAGGGTCTGAATACTTAGGACCATGTGATATTTCAGTTTTTCTTTTTTAATAAATCTGCAAAAATGTCAACAATTCTGTGTTTTTCTGTCAATATGGGGTGCTGTGTGTACATTAATGAGGAAAAAAATTAACTTAAATGATTTAGCAAATGGCTGCAATATAACAAAAGTGAAAATTTAAGGGGGTTTGAATACTTTCCGTACCCACTGTACATTTATTTTTTTATATATAAGGTATATATTAAATTATTATTATACTTTATAATTTACAACTCATTATAAGTGACTATTAATTTTAGAATGCTAAATATTAAAGTCTGAAACAAGGCAAAAATAAAAGATAAACGCATGGTAAAAAGCTTGTAATGGTTTTAATGTAATCTTCATCTAACAAAGAATATGCTGAAATCTTTTAATGAAATAATGAAATAATGTTGTAATAAAAATCAACCCTTAAGACACAAGCCCAAAGTTGAAGAACTCTTGTTTTCTGGGTCCATGTTTTCACGCAGTTCACACTCTATCCAGGGTTAATGTTCTTATGCATAAGAACTTCACTTCAAATATTAGCTATCGCTTCAGTTAATGTATTTGCTGTCACTGTTTGACATTTTCCCCTCAAATACTGAAACTAAACGGAACATTTTTGCTGCAGTAAAAACCACATGAATATTTAATGAGGTAAGCACAGAGGCAATTTATGATTGGTTATCGTAAATGTGGCTAATCAGCTCACTGCATTGTAAAGCTAAAAGTTACAAATGTAACACTGCATAACCCAGGGTTAAAACCTGTCTTTGAAAAGCAGTGTGAAAAGCTTTAATATGCATAAATGTATAAAAAAAGAAAGCCATGACCTAATGCATCTGTCAACACGATATCTAAGATGAAAGAAAAAATTTCAGCAGAAGTTTGAATACAAAAATAAAGATTCTTCTGTTTACCAGGATGGCGTGATGAGGAACAAAAACAAAACAGACTTTGAGTCTGAAAGACTTGTAATTAAAAAAAGTGTCCATATGTAGAACAGCAGTGATTATCTTGTTTGTCTGCTTGTAGTTTCAAGAACAAGACCAGACAAGCAGTTTAGCAGTCAATCTCCGGGGCTTGTTTGAATTGAGAAGGAAAAAAACAGTGATTTTAGAGACAGAGATTTAGAAATTGTTGACCCGGTTAACACTGGGAAGGGTATTAAAACTGAGAAGATTGAAATTGGGTTTAGCTGACGTCAAGATACATCTGAATATCAGAAATACAAGAGTTTCAGACAGCAAGTTCTCTTTCTGAGCTTGAGCTTACATAAAGTGGGCCAAAAAGGTAGTTGGACACTTAAGCCACACAATGTCTAAACGTCAGAAAAATACTTTTTGGGGTCATTGTATGTTCATGCAATACTTTACTCTGTGTGTGCATAGAGTGAAAACCATCGTCTGCACTGCCATGCAAGCGTCTAAATCACTTTACTTTTACCTCGCGCAACACCCTATTTACAGCACTTTTCCACTTTAAGTTGGACAGCTGTTTTTCTTCTTTACCATTAGCAACAGTCAACAGTAAAGGGTTGCCTTCCAAAGCCCCTGATTTCACAGTCTTTGTGTATCTGCGGCGTCATGCCATGAAAATAAAGCCCCTTTCTTCTTTGCTCTGTACAGCATGACATGAAACACTTTGCTGCATATTTTCAACCTGTCACGGTAACGCACCTCTGTGACACGAATGACGGAAATTATAATCTTTTAGTTAAATGTAGTCATCCATCAAAAGACACTTTACATACACAACAGGCTTATGATTGTTGTTTGCATGTGAATTATTACTACGTAGAATACTTTGACAGTCTCTTCAAGTAAATAAAATGCCATTTAATTCAATCTGAATTAAAAAGTGTCTATTGAATGAAAGTCCTAAATTTATTAGCAAGCTACAACCACACACTCTTCAAACTTGTTGTGCAACATTTGTTCTCACTGTTTTTATGTTGTCAGTTTCAAAAACAAACGTATTATATTAAAATGAACTTAAAAATAAAGTTTTGAAGGCTTTAGACAGAAATTGGGTGTCATCTTTTACATTGTATGTCAAATGAGTGGTTGCCAATGGGAGACTTTAAGTCTTCTTAAAAGACTATACGATTCCACTTCAAATCAAATGGAAAAAACAAGGAATATTTTTCATAAAGAAAATTAAGCCTACTGCACATTTAGGACCACTATGACACGATGTTCAAGACAATTAAGCATATTTTACTCCCCAAAACGGCAATGGGTTATGGTGTTTTACATTTACTTTGTACAGTTGTAAAATACTAGAAAACACTATTTCAGTCTTTCTACTTTAACAATTTCGTTCAATGTGTTACTTGCTGTTTATATAAAATTGGGAAAAATAAATAAAATAATAATAATAATAACACTTTACAATAACAATAAATATATGTATATTATTCTGATTACAGTCATGAGAATATAACAAGAACTGGTTATACACTGTTGTAAATTTAGATGGAACATTTGCTTAAATATTGGGGGGGAAAATCACAAAGCAAATAAATAAATACAAATAGTCCTAAAAATAGGAGTATTAAATAATCTTAGTATTCATTTCAAAATATTATTTCTTATTTTATAATCGTGATTTTGGAGTGAAATACTGTATGGCCTGGACATTTTTTGTTGATAAAATAAAATCTCTCCAGAAACATTTAGGCCATATTTCACCTAAAATCAAATGGGAAAAACAAGATGTATTTTCCATAAAGAAAATTAAGCCTACTACACATTAAGGATCAAAACCACAGTTTTCAAGACAATTAAGCACATTTTACTCCCCAAAACTGCAATGGGTTACAGTGTTTTACATTTACTTTTTCATTAATTTTCAGTACGATAAATAAATAGAAAAAGTAAAAAAATAAAATAAAAAAATCCCACCCACAAGTAGTAAGTTCTTCTTCAAATCATACTATGTGCTGAATTTGAGGAAGAACTTGCTACTTGTGGGATTTAAGAAATTATATAAATTTTTTTTACTTTTACTATTTATGCACAGGAATCTGGATGACGCTGATGACATCTGGTCAATGTGTGGCTGTAAATCGCTGTCAGTGCAAACAGACCATTATAGGTTTGAACCAAAGCTACCTCATCCAGACAAGTTTGTAAAGTTTGCGCTGAGGTCTTATCTGCATGCAACAGATGGTTTAGTCTGTTTGATCTACCTTAAAAACACCTGTAAAACAAGTGATAAGGTGTGTTGGGGGAAAAGAGAAAACGTCTTGGTCTTACTGAGCACGAGGGCTCCTTTCCTTTACCAAGACTTTGGTAAAAGCAAAGCATGCCGAATTCTTTGGTCACAAAAACATTAACCTTTAGCACAAACTACTAAACTGCAAAAAAGGCATCCTATCTTTCTCTCCATCTGCCTCTCCCTCACTTCTTTCCCTCGTTCTTTTTCACTCCATCAGATTCTCTTTCACTCTCTCTCACTTTTGTCTTCATAACAGGACATTTGCTCTCACTTACAGGCGGCAGTGCACTTCCTCTCAAGGGCAAGAGAGGTGTGAGAGAATGAAGTGCTCAGAATGAGAGATAGAGAGAGGCATAGAGCATGCTGTTAGCACCCCGTGTCATGGTTTGCCTCCCCTTAGGCTTAATTTAGACTTTGCACACACGCACATATTCAGATATTAGCAGCGCATAGAAAAAAGACACTTTCATACTGCTCAAGGTCTCCAGTGAGACAATGCACAGGTACAGCTCCACCGATGACCACATGACTTCCTCCTGTCTGAGTGGCGGTGGGGCATATGGGGCAGATATTGCACAGACGTCGCACAGACGTTGCGTGGACGTTGCTGAATGAGTTCCCTTGTCATGGTGTTGTTATACAGCGTGATAACAGCATGACAGTTCGCACTCTCTGTGTTTATTAATGAGGCCCTCTTGAACAGGCCCTTATGACCTGCTGACACACAGACACACAGTCTCCAGAAATCGACATGGGAAAATAGTCAAACTTATTTGACTGATGGGTAACTTTCAAAGATGGCTGTTTGTGGGAGGATGTGTCCTCAAACCACTTTTTTTTACTATGGAAATACACCAATAACTACGCAGGAAGAAACTTTTTCAAATCAGGATGAAACAGCATTTGGAATGCATTTCACTTGCGGTACCACACTCAAAAAACTGTAGGATTTACAATTTTCAGTCAGAAATAGGGTAAAAGTTCACAAATAATTAAAAAGGTACACACTGAATTAAACTTAAAAGACTAAAATATATTATTATCATTGTAGTATTAAAACATACTCCAATAATCTTTTTTTTGACAACTCAAAAAACAAAAAAATATTATTATTATTCTACAAAAAATATTTTTATTAGTGAAAAAGAATACACTTTTTTTTAAATGTTTTTTTAAAATTTTGAGTACATTTCAGTGGTATAACATGAAAATCTGCTTTGCAACAAAATATAGAATTGAAGTGAATAAATAGGAACAATTTCCTTTTAAAGAAAATGCAAACAACATTTAAACTTTTTTTCTAGTGTATTCATAAGACAAAAACTAGGGCAGAACCTGATTTTATCCATTAGGGATTGATCGGTTCATGAAAGGCAGGCGTTCCTTCCAGAAACATCATGAGCTTTTGAAGAGGCTTTTTAAACAGAACCAATTTTTTTTACATTAATAAGGCATTAAAAAATAGGTTAACTAATGACAAGATTTTACAAAGACAACATTAACTACAATAGTGGCTTAAATAATGCTAAAATAGCTGACTTTGCCAGTTGATTAACATTATTTTACCTCAGACATCAGAAGAGAATCGCTTTATAATTATTACTGTTATAACTACAAGTAATAACTATGTAATAACTACAAGGTTTTATTTTAATGAAAAGAATTGATGACTTTTTTGGACTATCAAACTGTAAAGCAGTAAAGTGTTATAAAAAAGTACATTCTGATCATCTGAAAATCCATTTTTGTATTTTCTAAGCTGAAAAGTGAATGCAGAAAGACATTAAAACAGATGTGAACACTACACTCATCAAGCAATCCAAAAATATTTAAGTGAAAACATCAGAAGCTGAGGATTTTATGGATGAGTCTCAATTCTGAGGAAATGTGCTGAGAATGTTGGGGAGTTCACATATGCTGTATGAATATTGTGAACAGTGGCATCTTTCCTAAAATTTTGTATACTATAAAGCTCAAAGCCACATTTAGAGACAGTTTTCATTACATAAAAACGCACCCAGAAAATGTGGCCCTCACGAACACATTTATTTCCAGTCACAACCCACTGTGATGATACGACATCAAGGAGCGCATGTGTCCTCTTCAGCTGCGTGTCAGTGCACAACTGGTTCAAGTGTGCAGGGTAATAGAGGGATGATCTGTATGATAAACACAGTTTGTAGGTGCTCAAACGCTTTGTACACATCTACACACGCGAACACACACAAAGGCATCAGGAAGGAGTCAAATAACTCCATCGATCAGATTCTCTCATCATATTCTGTGATTCTCTCCTCTCTAAAGAGGTCTTCAAATAGGCCCATCACAACTCCATAACCATCTAGCTCCCTGTCATCACAAACACAATCAAACACACACACTTCTTCTCTAAAATATCCTCATTCATAGTTTAGTCCACTCCTCCACACATATGCACACCAGGGGAAAAGGGCACATAATGGCCAGAGTGGCACTGGCTCGCCCAGACTGACAGCTCTTTTTACCAAAGTTATCCAAGCAATAAATAATTTGGAAATAATAAATGCAATAAAGTAGTCAATTTTCAATTTATTATTAAATAAAAATTTAAATAATCACTTCTCAAATAAATCAAATATAATTTAACGTTAAACATATATATATATATATATATATATATATATATTATCTATATATATATATATATATATAGTTAGAAATATACAGTATTAAATGACAAAGATATATTTAACTGTTTAAGATAAACTAGAAAAATAATTAAAAAAAATAAAAAACATTGCATTCATAAATACATAAAAAAAAATTATAAATGTAACTCTTATATTTTATTTTTGTAGTTTATAGTATTTTATTATTATTTTTACTTCAATACACGGAAGTGCATTTTAAATGTTCAATAAAGTAAAATTTCAATGCTGCATTTAAAAATGATTTGCCAAGTATTATTTATTCCTACATTTAACTTATTTAAAAACATAAATTCATTTTCAAATATATCTGTTTATTTCGGGCAACTTTTCTTTTTCTCATTTTCTCATTTAATTTTTAAGTAGCACTCCTAGTCTTCCACAAGACTAGAAGTGAAAAAAATATATATAAAAATTAAGTTATGATATTTATTTATGCCACAATGAGAAGTTATTTTTTTTTATATTAAGTTACAATATTCATTCAAGCAACAATGCATGTGGGACCACAGTCCTGCTCAGCATCACAGTAGCATATATTAGTTAACTTTGTGTTGTATAGATTCTTATAATATATAGATATAGATATATATATTATGAAAAACATAAGCGAATTTTTCAGTGTATTCATGCAGAAAAAAAGTAGGGTACAACCTGATTTGAACCATTATAGGGACTGATTAAATCATAAAAAGTGGGCGCTCTTATTTCCCTCTTACCAGTCAGACTAGATTACCATTGTGACCTGCTCAATAGGTCTTGGAACAGCGCTATGGTTTCATAAAAGCAAAGGAAATGAGTACACCTCACAATATTCTTGATAAATTTAGAGCACAGACACGGAACAGAAGTCCACCCTATTTCACCAAGATCCACCCACTTCATTCCTGGCCTCGCTAGTGATGCACACAAAGCGTATGCCGTCATACAGGAGCTTGTGCTGTTGGCCAGATTGCTGGACAATATGCATTCCCTATCCTCAGTGTGTGTGTGTGTGTGTTCTCTAGTGAGCAGATCCAGTGGGGGCCGAGCAGGGGGGTGGAGTCAGGACGACCATCAAAAGGTCCATCCACAGTGGAGCTCATTATAGCTTGTACAATTCTCACTCAATCTTACATGGGCCAAATCATTCCCGAAAACCTCCGTTACCACACTCTCTCACACACACACACACTTTTAAAAAAGACATGTCAGAAGTAAACAAAGCCCACGTCTGAGCACTAATTAAATAGATGAGCTGTATTAACATAACCTGAACGCCCTGGCCAATTCCACCCCCCTGTATTCCATCCTAACACACACTCACAAACACACACACATCCTTAATTTTTTTTTGTTATGATCCGACCAGCAAGAGCCAATTGTTGGCCGGTGTAATTACCATTAGACCAAGGCGGCTGGCTCTTTGATATGGTAATGAAGCTACAGCCCCCCCTTCAACTGCCGCCTAGCCCCCGACACACACTCTCCTCTTGTCTGACAATCTACCGAACATGAATTTCAAACAGCCTCCTCAGCACCTGACAAACGGGGCTGAGCTCCACCGATGACCCACAATGCACTAGGGCACGGGGGGCCACCGGAGGGAGGTGAGCGGAGGACGGCGCAGGCGGGCGCCATGGATGACGTTTTTAGAACGAGGAGGAGGGGGATGAAGACATGTTCAAATGACAGGTTTGCAGCTTCTGGATTGGATAGGTCGTGTAGGAGCGAGAGAAGGGTCAAAACTATGCTGTCAAATCCAGGATGTCTTCCCACCTCAGCTGATGGTGGTATTTTCAGCTAAATTGCATGTCACTTAACATAAAGTGATCCTGCATTTGATGGGAAAGAAGGGTTGAATGGGTGTATTCCATAAACATCCTATGAATGCATGAATGCACCAGCCCCGGTGATGTCACTGACATGAAATTACTGGCAGTTCATTAACAAATCAAATAATGATAAATTTGATATTTATTCTCTGAGAACATTGTACACAAAAATAAATACCAAAAGGTTCAAGAATCAATTTATTAATGGATTTATTAAAAACAATAAAATAAAAATAGATAAAACAAAGGACTGATAAGCCAGTAATTAATTATAAATTATTGTGTTATGGTTTATAAAAAGTCACTTTATTATAAGGCCCAGTTCTCACTATTAACTAACTATTAAACCTCAATAAACTCCTAATTAGGTATATCGTATCAATTCTGAAAACAGTTTTTGCTACTTAAAACGGTCTTTTTTTCCAGGATTCTTTGATGAATAGAAAGTTTAATGAAAAGCATTTATTTGAAATAGTAATAACTTTTACATTGTAAAATATTTCTGTCACTTTTGCTCAATTTAATGCATCCTTGCTGAATAAAAGTATTCATTAATTAAAAAATATATATATTTATATTACTAATCCCAAATTTTTTAACATTAGTGTATATAGATATGAATAAAAAAAGGCAGATACAGTTTAAATGTACAGTATAGCACGTCCCTAAAATGCCCATTCTAGAGGTGTTCTAAGTAGTTTCTCGGACATAACAATGTGATTAATTAGGTGTTGTAGGTGGTCACTTGTGGCGCTTTTCCACTGCATGGTACGGCACGGTATGGTTCACTTTTGGGGGGTTTTCCACTGGGTACAGTACCTGGTACTTTTTTTAGTACCACCTCGGTTAGGGTTCCAAGTGAACCGTACAGTTACCAAAACTTGACGTGTAAACTCTGCTGTTCACGTATTGGCCGGAGAGAATCGTCATTACCTGCGTCACTGAACTTGCGACACAAACACAAAAGAACTGCTAGATTAAATCAGCACAGCCAGCGAAGGATCGAACGCGACTGTTTTGAACGAGCGCACCTTTTTTTTAACAACCAAAAAGTTTTGTTGTCTGTTGTGGAAGAACAGACGTTCCTCTCGTTGATAGCACAGGAGCGGATCCAGCGGGAGCTTGATGGGGTGACGCGGAATGAAAACGTTTTTTTTTAGGAGTCATGGTAGAGGCGGCGCAACTATAACGACAAGTGAATAATCCCGCCCACTCTAAAGCGATATTAAACTGCAGTGGAAATGCAAACCGTGCTGAGCCGAACCGTGCCGTGCCGTGCCGTACTGAGCTGTGCCGAGTTGTACCACGCAGTGGAAAAGCACCATTGGTAACACTTTAGATTAGGGAACACATTCTCAATTAACTATGAATTTTGCCTCAAACTCATAATTTGCTGTTTATTAATATTAAGGTAGTTGTTAAGTGAAGGTATGGGGTGTATTAAGGGATCTAAAATATGCTCATGCAGAATAAAGCATTAAAGGGGTCATATGTTGTTAAAAAGAACATTATTTTGTGTATTTGGTGTAATAAAATGTTTATGCGGTTTAAGGTTAAAAAAAAAACATTATTTTCCACATACTTGTACATTATTGTTGCTCCTCTATCCCCCGACTTTCTGAAACGCGTACATTTTTACAAAACTCATCGGTCTGAAAAACGAGGTGTGCCAGCTATCCAGTGCGTTGTGATTGGCCGAATACCTCAAGCGTGTGACGGAAATGTTACGCCCCTCACCATACTGTGATGATGCCCTGTCCGGCCGGAGCGATGAGACAAAAACATTAAAACCCATTATAAACAAGGCATTTGTTGCATCCAGTGGGGACATAATTACGGATTATAATGACTTATACTGTCTTTTTACGCATTGCGTTGCATCGCACCACGTAAACATAAAACCATGTCTGCATTTGTGATTGGAGAAATGACAACAAGCGCTACTCTACACTGCCCAAAACTCGCGTTTGAATCGTCAGTGGCAAATCCTTTAAATGAAAACGTACTTACAGTCTGTGAGTCAGAACAGCCGGCATTGTAGTCTACTCTCCCAGGATCAGGAAACAGTCCTCCATAAAATGTGCTGCACACATCTGAATATTTGGATTGAACTGTTCTGGAACAGTGTTGTAATCAGTGGCAGCTCGTCAGGGGAGGCAGGGGAGGCACAGCTTCCCCATAATTTTGAGGTGAAAATGGGAGGACGACGATTTAATGTTAATAAAATACACAATTCATTTCAGTTCATGTCTCAGAATGTGTATTTTTTGTTGGCAATTTCACAGTTGTAATATCATAACGTGAAAGCGCCGCTTTTATATCGCGAATGTGCCAAATCTGCTGATGTAATTACAACCACTAATGATAGAGAAGGGTAGGGGGAGGCCAGGGGACAACTGAGCTCTCGTGCCTCCGTTGGTAAAAAAAAATTTGCCAATCACCATCAAGTGTTCACTTTCAGCGCTGAGGAGTGTTGAGAAAAGAACCCTTGCAAGGGAAGCTAGCCTCCCTTCTGATATCAACCAATCATCAAAGAGACGTAAATTACGTGATATTAGTTTGAACGTCTGCCGCTGAGCTGATAATGTACCAAGTACTTATAATGAGTAGCAATATCGAATATTTGATCGCCAACAGATTTACCAAACTGTCATTCAAACAAATTTAAAAAAAGGGAAAACAGCCTAACTGGATATAGACTACAGCAGTCGGCTTAATTAAATAGCACAACAAGCAACTCGCTTTTAACACAGACTTTTAAGAAGGGAAGGATGTTTGCTTCAAGTGATAGGCCAGGTAAGTGAAATTATATTATCTTGCTGTATGTATGTCGTTTTCTTTACGTTTTATGACTAAAAGCAACACAAAAAGCCATTTTAAAGTGTTTAAGCAAATAATAATAAAATAATAATAATACTAATAATCAGCAGGGTCCCAGACCAATACAATTAGTGTGCCTCCTCTATTTTAAAACCCACGAGCCGCCACTGGTTGTAAATAACAACTTAACCACTGATTTCTAGTCATGTCCTCTTTTGGAAGACCAAACAAAGTAGTTTCGCTTTCACAACGAAACACACGGTGGTCTAGAGTGAGCGGTGGCCGGCAGCCTAGAGTGAGGAGCGGCCGGCGGCCTAGAGTGAGCGGAGGCTAGAAACTTAGAAGTTTAGAAGCTTAGAAAGCTTGGGGAAAAGTCACAGCACACTTCTTCTTAAGCCACATGATTTAAGGTGTCTTTTCTGTGTCACTAGCTATGTTTTCATCTCCCTGTTTTAATAAACGAGATGGAAATGCCAAATTTTGAATAAAAATCCCTTAATTCGCAAAAAGGTGGTTTTTGACTTGTGCGAAAAAGGGTTAATGCGAATAATGGAAGATGGAAACGCATTTGCCGAATAAATTCCTCCATGAGCATCAAAAAAGTAATGTGACTGCGCTATGGGAAGGAATATCCTGACTAACTAGCAGACCAATCTCATTCCACAGCATCTGAAATGTTATGGTCATTCTGAAATGCCTGAGCAAAACCTGTCAAAGTATTTCTGTATAATTGCCCCCCAGAACAGTCTTACACGACTGCGTTCTCAAACAGCAGGCATCCACCTCCGAAAGCAATGACAGCATTTATTTTGTTTCATATAAGCAATTTATATGAAAATTATTATATTCAGTGGCTTCTCCTACTTTTCTTAGTGATTTATAGTGCCAGTTTACAGGAAGTGATGATTTTGTTCTGTTTGACTCGTTGGATTGAAACGGTGCTTATTCGCAAATGATTTATGCAGTATTCCAATTTTGTGCATAAGTTAAATTCGCAACTTTGGATGGAAACCCAGCTATTGTTCAACAAAGTTTCCTACTTAAAGGTTTGAGCAAAAGTGATATTTGCCTTAGCAAGAACTGCTTAATATGAGAGAATAATAAACTTGTTAGCTCTCGTTGCACAAAACAAACAGCCATGCAGGAGCGAAAGGCTAGCCCTTACTCACAGATACACAAACAAACAGACACACACACACAAACAAACACACACGGCAGAGGGAGGCAGGACGGATCAGAGGGGAGTCCAGATGGACGGAGAGAGCCTCAGTGTCCCCACACCCTCACGTGTCATATGTTGTCCCATCTGTACCATCACGGCACGGCCCCCCAACCCCAGGGACACGCACACGCACACACTCGTGTATACACACACATGCATTCCATATCTCTCACCCTATGTCTCCTGGGTATGACACACACAAACTTCCCACACCCATTGTGTTCACATGTGACGATCAGAACCGCGGATGCAGGACGTTTGTATGTCTCTCTCTAGAGTGTGTGCGGACGATTTGCTCTGGCTGTTAGAGACCTTTAGAGAGGATATCACCTCTGCCCTTCACTTTCAGCTCTCGTCCTATTTAACACTCCGCTGGAGCTCTCCACGCCACAGCGCTCTATTAAATATGCTCTTTGATACGGGAACACACTCTGCAAATGTACGGAGCACTACTTAGAGGTTAATTCCTTTTCAGCTATTCAATTGTTGATGAGAGCTCTCAATATGTTCAGTTTCAGAGCTTGGAAATGAAAGTGAAGAGAGTCATCGACCAACACAACTAAAACAACTAAATTAAAAACAAAACGCTTCTAGTTACAAAACACCCGTGTAATTATCAATGATATGCTCAAGAGGAAGAGACCTAGATGGTGGAGTTTTTTTTTAGGTTACTTTAACATGTCTGTTGGGTTTGAGGCTATGTATAGTCTTTCTAGAGTCTGTATAGAGTCTTTCTCTTTTGGAGAAACCGTTCAAAAATATTGAAAAATTTTTTGAACCCATCATGAACTACAAACTTTTGTCCAATGAAATGCTGTCTACAATAAGAATTTCCCGCCCATTAATGCCACCTGCAAATGACTATACTGTTGCAAATCATGCACTGGACTGTGAACCAGTATGACTGTAGACTGTAAACTAACACCTATTGGCTATTTAAGAAACAAACAAGCAAACCAAGGATGCAGCCTTCAATCTGTCCCACCCAAACATTCAGTTTCAATAGGAAATATGTCAAACAAAAGCAATATCTACAAAGAGTTTCTCCAAAATTTGGGGACAGTAAGATTTTTTTTTCCTGAAAGAAATTACTTTTATTCAGAAAAATCTCTATTAGTATTAAAGAAAAGTATTAAGCAGCACAACTGTTTTTAACATTGATAACGATAACAAATGTTTCTTGATCACCAAATCAGTATATAGAATGATTTATGTAAGATCATGTTACACCAAAGACTGAAGTAATGGCTGCTGAAAATTCAGCTTTACCATCACAGGAATAATCTACATTTGAAAATATATGAAAATAGAAAAAAAACTCAGTTTAAATGACTGCATAAGATGTGCATCGTGTGCATAAGAGCCTTCTTTTTATCGGTTTCAGAAACTGACCCCAAATGTTTGAACTTTAGTATATAATACTCAAGTCCTCCATGAGAAAGTACAAATAGTAGATGCCACTTTCTTGTTTGGCTCTATGAACTCAAACTCATTTCCTATTAGACTGAGGTTCAACTACAGTCCATGGTTTCAGAAACCTATGATGTTTCTGCAATGTAAACAGATACAAATCTAACTTTTCACCATTTAATACTTGACTAGAAGCTATTAAAGATTTAATTGCACAGCTATAATCTGCGCTTCTGAAAAATGCATGGTGTCAACAGGAGTTCTGGTTGCGTTGCTGAGAACACAAGACCTGCGAGATGAAAGGGAAACAGATTCCGGGGGAGAATTCCAGGAGGCACTCAGGAGTTTACTTTAAATGATCAGCAAGCATGTAACAATACCTCCCACTAAAGGAGGTGTTTTGTTGGTTTTAATCCACCTAATTGGCCGGGGTTCAGCATTACCGGCGAAAAGCCAAGAATAATGCTAGTACCTGTTCTCCTCCTCTCCTTCTGTTCATCTCAAGGAGAAGAACACCCAAAGGACCAGACATTACTTTAACCCACAGGAAGAGAGGAATCCCAAAGGGGGCAAGAGAATGAGAATGAGAGAGAGGTTTTCTCTCACCTGAGATGAATAGAGCAGGTGATGTTTATGTATGATTCTAATTATTTAAAGCTCTTGCATTGATGAAGGAGATCACATGGTCTGCCTGATATGCAGTAGGAAGTGCCTGAAGACCAATCGATCTGTGGAATGAGACTGGTTCCTGAAGATTGATCTTAAAGGGACAGATCTCCCAAAAATGAAGATTCTATTGTGCCACTGACTTTCTGTGTTCTATGAAACATAAAATAAGATATTCTGAAGAGTGTGCACTCTGCTCTTTTCAATACATGCACAATAAATGGGAACTGATGTTTTTATGCTTCAAAAAAGATGCTTTTAAGATTAAAACTTACGCAAAATGCATAAAATATTCACAAGGATGCAGTAAAATGATCAAAAGTGACATGTATAATGTTACAAAAATGCTGATCTTTTGAACTTTCTATTCATCAAACAATCCTGAAAAAATTTACTGTTGGTTTCCACAAAAATATTAAGCAGCTGTTTTAAATACTGATATTAATAAGACATATCTCTTAAGCAGCAAATCAGCATATTTAAAATGATTTCTAAAGGACCATGTGACTGCAGTTTGGAGTAATGGCTTTTATTCACAGGAATAAATTACTCTAATAATATTTCAAAATAGAAAACAGTTGTTTTAAACTGTAACATTTCACATTATTAACATTTTAACTGTATAAATGCAGCTTCTTTCAAAAAATAATATAGAATAAAAATAATTTAAAAAAATTACTGACCCGTAATGAAACTGTACTCTATTCTAAGGTTTTGTGCGAGTCGTACAAAACATTTGATGAGCATTAAAAACGTTCACGCCACATTAAATGTTGTTACGTTATTCATAGCCATTACTGTGTAAATAAAAGGAGGCTTGTTATCGTTGTATGACTGAGCATTGATTTAGTGTGTTCGGATACTAGATCACTGGAGAGCTCAGGTCATTGAAAAATCTCTCGCTTGGACTATTCCTCCATTTCTCCAGAGGCCTCTCTCATCCTCTTCTGCCCTGTTCTAACACTCGGCGAACTGAAGCAATTACAAGCCCTGACGGCAAGCCCACATCATATGGAATTGGATTGTATGTAGACAAGCTTTTGGTTGTTTATATGGAAATGCGATTGCTGTGTTGATTAGGGAGCTCCGTCCCTGCCCACGCCCTTCATCGCGGCACCTCGCAGGGGACGCCGCAACCTACAAGACACACAAACGCATCAATGTAATTCACTCAAGAGCCTCATTTTTCATAATGAGTGTGTCTTTATGTGGCCTCTGCTGTTTTCACACACTGTGAGCAGTAATGACTGCGTATACATTCACAAGCGTGTTTGCCGCAATTAGCCCGACGGCCGCTCGGGTGAGAGAGTTCAGGTACTGAAGAGAGCCGGAGTGGGGCAGGTCTACTGGGAGGGAGACGCAGGGAATACGGTGGCACTGGGCATATTGAGAGAGATGCTCAGGAGGGAATTTGGGAGAGGAGTGTGGGACAATCTGTCGCCTGATGACAGATGATGTGATTCACTCAATATTGTGCTCAGAGAGAAGGACTTTTTTGATAGTGGTTGGGGTTGCACCGAATAGTTGATTATTTCTGTGTTGACTAGTTAATCACATGACTTCAGTGGTGCTTCAGAGGGATGAAAAACATACATAACTGCATAAAGTAATAATAATTAATATTAGTTATGTATGTTATGTTATGAACAAACATGAATTAACAACAAACAATAGCATATTTATTAACATTAACTTCAGTTCATTAATACTTCATGATTCCTAATGCAGTAATTAATGGTAGAAAATGGAACCTTATTGTAATGTGTTACCGCATGCAAAGTGCACCCTAGTGTATGTGAAATTAGATTTTCATATAACTTGCAACTACCAAATACAGTACATTTGAAAAGTGAATCCAAAAGCCATCTGAGATGTTCTCAGTACATTTACTGTGCCCACACACACACACACAGAGGAAAATTGCCATGAACGAGCTTAGGGTATTATATTTTACCCCAGCAGTTATAATATTCCCAAAGCAAGAATCAATATATTTATTTCAATATTAATTTTACTATTTTTCACATTCATATTTTTGGGAAAAAGCGACCACTATTCTCTAAAAGTCTCTGAAAAGGGGCAACATACTGTGACATTAATTCAACACACAATTATTTCTATTTAATCAAAATCCAAACTCAGAGTGAGCTAAAAACTGTGTAAAACAGTGAGGCAGTGCAGATTAATGACAAATAAAGAGCCAAAAGACTGCAATATATCAGGATTTTGAATTGCAATGGATGGAAATGAAAGTCTCTTGGCTCACTGAATTCACCCAAAAAAAATAAAAAATATGCTTAATATGCTGATTTGCTATTCCAGAAATATTTCTTATCATTATCACGGAAACTGTGATACATTTTTTCCAGGATTTTTTAATAAATAGAAAGGTGTTTTTTTTTACATCATAAATGTCTTTATTGTCATTTATGATCATTCATTTCAATTAATTAATTTCTTCTTTTTTTTTTTTTAAATCTTGACCCCAAAGTTTTAAACTACTGTATAAACAAAAATAATCACCATATGATATTATTATGACCTAAATATCAACATAATATCATATCACTATATGGTCCCTATTGATTCCCACTGCATCACCCTGAAAGAAATCAAATATTGTCCCAAAGGCTGACAGACAATATAGTAAGTTGGACCAAACTGTTTTTTGGACATTATATGACAACTTTTGCATGAATGTTGCAAAATGGTATATAAATATGCAAGCTTTTGTGCTCAGCATCCACTGATTCTGTATTTTGAGTCACTTAGTAGTGAAAATGCAAATACTGATTTTCTGATTTTCTTTTTGGAGAAGGCCAAGGCCTGTCAAAAATCTCCAGCTCCACTCCTCATGTGCTCTTTACAATGCCAAGCACAATTGGCTTACAATTCTCTGTGTGTATTTACATTGGTGACTACGGAAGAGTAAACAGGTGCTTTGTTAGAGAGTACTAGAGGCCTGACGTGTGTTGTACACACACCAACACAGAGCTGTAATTCTCAGCTCAAACATGGGCCCAGCAGTGTCCTCTATCATGCCTGTATCTGTTTACAGAGGAAGACAAGTGTCCCCGCAGCAATCGGCTTGTGGAGAAACTGAGGAATCCTGGTGTTTGGAGTGCATGCAGGTGTCTAAGAGTTAAGGGAATACACACATACACAAATGGACGCATCCTATGCGTTCTTCAGACAGTGGCTTTTGCTTTAAACACACACATGCTTTTAGCTGTAGCTGTGTTTTCCAATAAAGGAAAGGAGGACTTTGCATCATGAGTGGAGGTCAAAGAGGTCATAACATCTAAAACAACTTTACAGCTCTACAACTTCCCCCTGCACTACATGATTTCCTGTCTGTGTGGGCTAACCGCAGGCGGAACTTCCTTTAGATGTGTACTGAGAGAGGAAGACAGGTCAGAGGTCACACAAGCATACTTGTCCGTGCCCCACACACAGCTTGTGATCCAAATGCTTGAACACGTTTGTACAACAATATTTCACTGTTTGTACTGCACAAAGGAAGCTACAGTCACAGAAACATAAACCTTTATGAAGAGGCAGATGACCTTTCAGTCCAGTCAGGACGTTGTTCAACACACAAATGAATCACCTAAATACACATAATACAGGTTCAAAGTGACTGGGGATCTTTTAAAGAGAGATGAGATTATGAGATATCGATTTTCTTTAAAGGGGTCATATGATGCTTTTTAAAAGATCATTATTTTGTGTATTTGGAGTAACAGAATATGTTGACATGCTTTAATGTTAAAAAACACATTATTTTTCAAATACTGTACATTATTGTAGGTCCTCTATGCCCCGCCTCTCTCAAACGCTTTGTTTTCTACAAAGTCCCTCCTTCCCGACAAGCGCAGTCTGCTCTGATTGGCCAACTGACCCAGTGCATTGTGATTGGCCGAACACCCCTTACCATAATCGCGAGCTTCATCTTTCAAAATAAATGTAAAGACAGAGCCCAAAAGGTGAACAGAGTTGCGTGACAGACACAGTGATGAAGCTGGTATGTGTGCAGTACACAAGCCACGGTTAAGACAGCTGACTCCACTGTGATGTCTCTCTCGCTCTCTCTCTCTCACACACACGCACGCACGCACGCACGCACGCACGCACGCACACACGCGCGCACACACACACACGCGCACACACACAAACACACAAAACTCCGAATTTGAACAGTCAATAGCAAATACTTAAAAAAATAACAAAACAGTAGCTGATTCAGAAAAGCACCAGACTGTCATAGCAAAGTCAGAATTACCCCCTCCCCTAGGATCACGAAACGGTCGTCCATAAAATGCAATGCTGTTCTGTTGTAAGTAATCTTAAAGATTCCTAAATGCATCTACTTTCGGAAGGCCAAATAGAGTGCTTTTGCTTTCGCCTAGAAACACACAGCGTCTCCATGACATGGCTGCATCAACAAGACTGCCGTTCCTGAAACCACGCCTTCTTTCTTATCATGCACATTTTGGCGGCATTATGCTAATATTATCACATAGTGAGGTAGATATGTGGGGGGCGTGTTAAAACGAGCCGTTTTAGGAGGGCGTGGAAGAGTCTTAACTTTGATAAAGAATATCTCTTGGTTTTGAGACTTTTGTCTTTGCAACTTTACAGATCTTTTTTTTGCACCAAGAGCTTGTAACACTCCAAAGAGAAAGGAAAACTTGAAATCGCATCATATGACCCCTTTAACATACTGTAACTTACAGAAGAAACAGTCTTCCTTAAAAATAAATAAAAAAAGAAAATTTTAAAGAGGCTAAGCTGCAAAAGCATTTTGTTCTGAAATTCTTGGATTTCTGACATCAGAAATGCTAAATATAAAAGTTCACATTTCACTCATGGCCCGTCATGGTGAATTATTAAAAAGGAAGTACAATAAATACTAAAGACTACTAATACTTGCTAAAAACAATAAGAACTAATGAAAAGATAAAGTCTCCAAACCTTCTGCTGTTTCTTGATGTGTGTAGCACCTACTTCTCTGCATATCCTTCTGACGGATCTCAATGTTAGAAACGTATATACAGAAACACTGTAACAATACTGTAACACTAAATCTAGGAAAAAATACATTAGTATAGCTATTTCAGGAAAAGAAAAACAGATGCTGTTAATGCGTTAATTTTTGATATAATATATCTAATGTAATATTTTTTTCACATAAAATCTACAAATAAAATAAATTAACACCTGCAGCCAGTCAGTTCAGCAAAGCACTATTATTCAGCCATTTATATAGTATTAAAGGCATAGCAGCAAAACAGGCCATTTAATTCTAAAGGTCAGAAAGAAGGTGAAAGATGGTCATGTAACACTATAACAAAAATTATGACTGTTTTCAACCTTTTCAAAACATAAAGCAGACCTAGGGAAAAAAAAAAAAAAAAAGATATAATATAATTATGATATGACCCCTTAAAGGAACACAAACATTCTTGCCACTCCCTGAGCCTCAAGCTTGGCTATCTTTCCTGGACAGTGTCAACAGCAAACCCATATGTCATTTAATATGAAGGTCTGCGAAGCATGCACTTGAGTGTATTTGACAGGAAAGTAAAAAAAACAATCTGATTTTAGGAGTGTGGCTGTTTTCAGTTGACTGCATCAGCAGCTGAGTAGCTCTGCAGTGACCCGTGTGTGTGTGTGTGTATTTGTCTGTGTGTGTGGACAGGGTACAGACTGCCCTCAGAGAAACGGTCATGGGGCAACTCTCAGCTGCCCTGTATTGTTGCTGCAAACACACAAAGCACACAGCCTGGCCCTCCAGCTGGCCCCGTGCCCCCTCCCTGTGGCCCTGTCCTCTCTCTCTCTCTCTATCTCATTCTTTCGGTCTTTCTGCTTCTCTTGCTCTCCGTTTGTTCTGATAACTGTGACCCTGCTCTCTGTATCATCACTTCACCTCCTCCCACTAAAAAAATGGCAACCAGCTTGCTCCTTTCTTTTTGGGAACATACACACGGTGAAATTTTGAAAGTGAAAATCCCATTTAAATGCATAGAACACAAGTCCTTCCTAAAATTTAGATAAGTGACAGAGAAACTAGAAAAAAAACATTTAGCCTGACTGGTATTAGCTATTTTCACATTACATTAATAAATAGTTGTCAACATTAGCGTTAGCATATACTGTACATTACCTTTTGCTCTCTCTCCCAATGGTGAAGGTCCGATCTGGGCACTTCGTTTTTTTTTCTTAGGGTGCTACAATTGGCTGATGGCTGTTCTGCCGGACTGGGATGGGGCGCTTCATTGGCTGAGTGTTATAGTGTAGCCATGGAAACTACTAGCCCATGATAACCATGATTAGAGGTGTCATGATGAAAACAATATGGCACAGAGCTATAATGTGTCTTTGGTGAGCACATCGCAGCCATTGTGAAGCAGCAATTGATTTGTTTACCAATACGACAGTCTTTGCTTGTGTCGGCCGACAACAATGGGGTGTCCTTGCACAAAAAAAACCCCCAAAAAAACCGGATGAAGAAAACGAGTAAAAATAGGAACTGACCTACAAAGGATGTGAAAGAGATGAGTGCTGCTCATCTTCAGACCACAAACCCATTGGTGAGCAGCTGAACCCTAGGGATGAGAAGCAGAGGAAAGGAGAGAGGTGAACAAAAAAAAAAAAGAAGGGAGGAAGACATTAAAGAAACTGAAAAATCTAAATTAATTTACTCACCTTCTTTTCTTTCAAAACCTGTATGACTTTCTTTTATGAAAAACAAAAGGAGAAATTTTGAAGAATGTCCAAGCTGCTCTTTTCCATACAGTAAAAGTGGATGGAGACCACAGATGCCAAGCAAGGTTTTCATGAAATAACATCTTAATTTCAGTCTGTTCTGCATACCAATTTATCAGAATAACTTCACACTACTTTAAATACGATGGAATAGTATTATGGACCACTTTTTACAATATTTTATGGCATTTTTTGTCCTTTTAGGAGCTTAACAGATTCTAGTCCCCTTTCACTCTCTTTGTATGGAAAGCAGTGTGAACTTTCTTTAAACCATCTTCTTTTGGTCTTCATCTTCATCCCCAGAGACCCCTTCAACAGGTGGGAAAGAGAAGTGTATGTGCACACACACACACACACACACACACACATATATATATATATACACACACACACGTGTGTTTGGGGGGGGTTGAGTGCATGTGCATGTGTTCACCTGCGTGTTAAGAGCTCTGTTCTAATCTTTATGGTAATAAACTCTGGCGGCTACTGGCTGCCGGCATGCAGATCAGGTTTTTAATCGAAAGTAAAATGTGTTTGCTGAGAAAGGGGAAGAGTCACTTGAAATGGGACTAATGTATTCCTTATTGAGTTGAGGGTATGTGTGTGTGTGTGTGTGTTGCCACCGGGTCAAGTGAAGGTGGGTGACGCTTATGAGCCTCTCAACTAGTAGCAATCACACAAACACATACGACTTGTAACCCGACACACAATTTGGGTCATTCAGATTGAACATTTCTATTAATTAATGGTGTTTGCTAAGGCAAGCATTGCCAATATGACTGCTCATACGTAGTAAAGAGTTAATTTTTTTCAAAAACATGCCACGGATACAAATGATACCTCAAACTGTTCTTTGACGACAGGTGTGCTATTACTTTTGATCAGACTTGACAACCACCCAAAACATCCTACCATTATAGTGACGACTTTCACATGGTCAAACATTTTCGAATTTTTGTGGGTCAAATCCAGTCATTGCACAGAAATCTACACATTTGGGAATTTCGTGAGGGAAAGATTTCCTCGCACAGATTTTGCAGTACCAATGTGTTCAAGTTTGTCAATGTGAAGTGTGCTTCATAATCACTACACTACTGACAACAGACAATCGACCATTTTGCTTGTGAAATTTTACAAGATTTGATTTAAGATGTCTATGAACTCAAGATTTTAAGTTATGAATCTATTAAGGAAAGAATTTCAGTTTTTTTAATGTGACTATTCAATCTTTTTTTCCATTTTAATCACTGCTTACCCTCAACAGTTTTAATTAAAAAAATATATAATTATTTATATATATAATAATTATTTAAATGAACCTGTGGTGTGGCAAATTAATTTTTAAATATAAAACTACTCAATCGCCTCCCAATGAATACAAGGTCATACAAACTGCTTGCATAATAATTAATATTTTGAGATGTCAACAAGCCATAACGGTTTTCATATTTCAAAGTATTTACATAGCACTCTACAAAGAATTTACCATGGCGCATGTCCAAAAATCCACACCAATACCATGGTACCAAGTATCTGCTAGTCACGCTACACTCCTCCACAGTCTCTGCCTTTATCTCACTGTCACATAAACTTTACTCAGACAGACAAACAACATCAAGCATGTGCACACAAGATGCTCTCTATTATGCACACTCATGATTCACACAAAGCAAATGTTCACTAGACAAAGTGCGCAAAGTCTTAACCAGCAAACGGGTCTCCATTCACTCCTGTTTAAAAAGGTCACCATTTTCTCTGGCTAAGCGCCCTGTGTCTATTGATAATTTTATGCATAAACAAATGGCAAATTTGTGCCACATAAATATGTATTAGCAATTAATAATGTCCTACGTCTGTGGCGATGCCAGGTGCATGCGAAATCAGCACGGGCACTCTGCAGCGCTGGTGCCTTTGTTTTCCTCTAGCTCTCTCAGGGTTGCCACAATAGGCGCACAATAGATGCACAATGGGCACCCGTAACAGGGCACCGTGCCCCTGAGACAACGCCAGGCTCCCTGAATGAAGCCACCATCACCTGGGCAGAGCCAAAACAATGCAGGCATCACCAGACAGCTATGGGCGTATTATTGAATTAGCAGCTGCGTTGTGATTAAGGGTTTAGAGGGGCATTTAGTGGTTTTGCTTTTTAAATAATGATGAATTTGATGACTGAGGCAGCCAGGGATACACGTGTGTGTGTGTGTGTGTGTGTGTGTGTGTGTTTGACAGAGAGATTGAAATATAAAAATACACGGGCGCACTCACATGCACACACACCTGTTCATCAGCAGAAACACCTGGAAGCTGTCTGTCCTATTTTTACCTTGGTGTCACAGAGATCTCTATGTCAGTGAGAGCGGTAACGTGCACGTGCACGCTGCTATGCAAATAAACAGATCTGTTTGGCAGGGCAGGATCTTTCGGGACATCACAATGCCATTATTGTCTCACTCAGACAGAGATCAGGGATGAGATGGACAGAAAGCTCAGCTCCTCTGTTCCTCTAGTGTTTAATAGGATCAGATAAACACAATGGCTCTGATAAAGTGCCCGGCTAACATCATACTGAGATTGAGAGAGAGAGAAAGAGAGAGATTATTAAAGGGTAGAATGGGGGATTGTGAAAGCATTTGTATCAGACATAGCGGATGACAGGGGGGCTTATTTAGGGAAAGAAGAGGATTACCAGCCGCCAGCCTGCGGTTGTGCTCCGCTTCGACTCTCTATAATCACTGCGATCATAAGACCAGCACAATTCAGCTCTGCTAATAATGCACACACACATCTGCCTATTCATTTCAGCTCTAATGCAATAATAGCCCTGAAACATCTGGTAATGAAACTCGCTGGAATCAAGATGGGCGGATTTGGCGACATCTGTCCTTGCGCTGGCTCCAACCTGTTCTGGGTCTTCAGGCTTAAAGGAAATATGAAATCAATACTGACCTTGTCAAAATTTACTGTCCTAATATACATTTTTGGTTTTATGGTGCACAATTAATCAGCATATCTTATTCTGAAGAAAACTAAATGCATTAGTATTCCCTTACAGTCAAATATCATAACATCCCCTTACTTCTGAAACGATTTTCTTTTTCTGATGACATCACCTAGGCCATGCAGGTTATTGTATGTTAAACATCGGCACAAAACATCTTTACCAAAACCATTTTACTTCTGTAATCTTGTGCATTTCTGAGTAAAACGCAACATAAAAGCAGAAAAAAAGTAGATTGGAATTTTAAAAATCTGTGTTAAAAATCTGTGCAAAAAATAAAATAAAATAACTGATTTTGAAAAGTTGCATTACAAATCAGGAGCCAAAGTATAAAATTCTTCTTAATACTATTTGCTTATTTTCTAACTTAAGAATAAAGTTAAGAATATTTTTCCTAAGAATCTTTTTTCTTAACTGCATTTCAGAGGCAGAGCCATTTTTATTTGCAACAATAAATCATTGAGAAATCATTGAGACCAGAAATATACATTTAATCTATATACAGTGGGTACGGAAAGTATTCAGACCCCCTTACATTTTTCACTCTTTGTTATATTGCAGCCATTTGCTAAAATCATTTAAGTACATTTTTTTTCCTCATTAATGTACACACAGCACCCCATATTGACAGAAAAACACAGAAATGTTGACATTTTTGCCAGATTTATTAAAAAAGAAAAACTGAAAAAAAAAAACTGGTCCTAAGTATTCAGACCCTTTGCAGTGACACTCATATATTTAACTCAGGTGATGTCCATTTCTTCTGATCATCCTTGAGATGAATCTACACCTTCATTTGAGTCCAGCTGTGTTTGATTATAATGATTGGACTTGAATAGGAAAGCCACACACATGTCTATATATAAGACCTTACAGCTCACAGTGCATGTCAGAGCAAATGAGAAGCATGAGGTCAAAAGGAACTGCCTGAAGAGCTCACAGACAGAATTGTGGCAAGGCACAGATCTGGCACAAGGTTACAAACTTCACACGACCTGCACTGAAAGCTATGTTGCCGTGCGAGAAGAGCACAGTGGCTTCCATAATCCTTAAATGGAAGACGTTGGGGACGACCAGAACCCTTCCTAGAGCTGGCCGTTAAGCCAAACTGAGCTATCGGGGGAGCGCAATGAAGCTAAGAGCCTGTTGTGAGAAGAAGGTATATGAGAGTGAAAGACCAACCCAACACGGGCGCATCACTGTGGACTGGAGAGGCCGCTCCCAAAGGAACGAGATGCATTCGGGAGATGGGAGAAAGTTGTAGAAAAGTCAACCATCACTGCAGCCCTCCAAAAGTCGGGGCTTTATGGCAGAAGAACGGTGCAGCGCTCCATGACGGGGATGCTAAAAAACACCTGAAACGGAGGACTCCAAGATGGTGAGAAATAAGGTTCTCTGGTCTGATGAGACAAAGATATAACTTTTTGGCCTTAATTCGAAGCGGTATGTGTGGAATAAACCAGGCACTGCTCATCACCTGTCCAAAACAGTCCCAACAGTGAAGCATGGTGGTGGCAGCATAATGCTGTGGGGGTGTTTTTCAGCTGCAAAGACAGGACGACTGGTTGCAATCGAGGAAAAGATAAATGCGGCCAAGTACAGGGATATCCTGGACAGAAAAACCTTCCAGAGTGCTCAGGACCTCAGGTTGGGCCGAAGGTTTACCTTCCAACAATACAATGACCCTAAGCACACAGCTAAATAACGAAGGAGTGGCTTCACAACAAATCTGTGACTGTTCTTGAACGGCCCAGCCAGAGCCCTGACTTAAACCCAAATTGAGCATCTCTGGAGAGACCTAAAAATGCCTGTCCACCAACGTTTACCATCCAACCTGACAGCACTGGAGAGGATCTGCAAGGAGGAATAGCAGAGGATCCCAAAACCAGGTGTGAAAATCTTGTTGCATCTTTCCCAAAAAGACTCTATTCTACTCTAATGGCTGTATTAGATCAAAAGGGTGCCTTCTACTAAATACTGAGCAAAGGGTCTGAATACTTAGGACAATGTGATATTTAAGTTTTTCTTTTTAATAAATCTGCAAAATGTCAACAATTCTGTGTATTTCTGTCAATATGCGGTGCTGTGTGTACATTAATGAGGAAAAAAATGAACAAATGATTTTAGCAAATGGATGCAATATAAAAAAGAGTGAAAAATTTAAAGGGGTCTAAATACTTTCCGTACCCACTGTGTATGTATAATATTATAGTATAAATATATACCATAAATAATAATATATATAGGGTAGTCATTCTGGGTATGGTACTTTTCACTATATCATCATTGAATATCCTGTTTCATTCGGGAAAAAAAAAAAGGTCACATTAGAGGAGTAAAGTGGGTTATGTTGATCCAAGCACTGAAATCAACCAAGATTGAGGTACGCATACCAAAACACACAATGGTTAGCAAAAGTTAGACGGCTGGAGTGCCCCAGACCTTCAGGGTTCAATTACCTGAACACCTCCACCCCCTTCCTCTAGAATTCCTTACCCGGTCTGAGGCTGCGAAGGCGACTTCCTGTCCCACTCCCCAGGGTTCATATAGGAGGGGAAGAAGGAATGACACAGTGCCTATGAAAGAGCCATTGTTCACCGAGGTGGTCCCGGTACTGTGTGAGGGGAGGTGGCTAATCACAAGGCCGGCAACAGCACAGGGGTAAATATTTATCTGCTGGGATGTAAACGATGGATCATGTAATTTAGCAACAGGCCGTTCCTTCCTGCATGGTGATGATGTTTAGTCTTGGGTAAGGGAGGCGAGGGGTGTTAGTCAACATAACCATTTCGAACACAGCAGCGGTTGATTATCACTGACGCATCTTCACACTAAAACTGACACTCTTTAAGTGTGAAGGCAACTAAAGTTCGCTAAACTATAAGTACTATTATGATGTTTTTCACTATACAGTACAGGTTTTTAAAACCAACTGGTAATACAAGCAGACAGATTAAGGACGAGCTTGCTGTTTAATGTGTCATGTGGTGGTGGTTAATTCCTGCTGCCTTGGTAACTGGTGGGCAAAACCACTTATTATATCAATCAAAGATAATGTTCCTACATAGAGATATGTACCCACCCGTCACTAATGTCAACATATGTGAAAAATACACTTAAATTGCTAACTATAGTAGACTGCAAAAATTCCACAGTACAGTAAAAACCTGATAACTGGTTAACTAAGTTAAAACTGTGGTTTAACATCACGTTACATGCAATTTTACTGTAAAATACTGTGGAAATTTATGGTTTTTTGCAAGTAAAAATCTGATTCCATGTAATCAAAGTAAAAAAAAAAAAAAAGAACTAAAATGAACTTATTCCCAGAAGTTCCGCGTGACAATTCTATTTTATATAAACAATTAGTATAAGTGCAGTAAGGTGTTTCATGTTAAATTTCTATTATATAGTTATTGTTTATTGTTTTATTTTAGTTTGTTTTATTATGGTTTATTATGGTTTATTGTATTATTTTAGTGTTTTATGCTATCCTGGTGGTGTTTTATCTTTGTGTACATGACCCTGTGCATCGTCTACTGTATATACAAGTTTTTAAGATGAACTGTGCATACTGATATAAATGATCTTAGCATTAATGAGCTAATAAAACACTCTTTCCATTTACACACACACACTTAAAGTAATAGTTCACCCAAAAATTTTAATTTTGTCATCATCCTCATGTCATTCCAAACCTGTATGAGTTTCTTTCTTATGTTGAACATAAAAGAAGATATTTTGAAGAATGCTGGTAATCAAACCGTTGATGGTCCCCCCCCATTGACTTCCATAGTATTTCTTTCCCTACTATGGAAGTCAATGGGGAACAACAACTGTTTGGTTCTTTAAAATTTTCATAATATCTTCTTTTGTGCTCAACATAAGGAAGAAACTTATACAGGTTTGGAACAACATGAGGGTCAAATTTTTCATCTTTGGGTGAACTATTCCTTTAAGTACTGTAAGAACAACAACAAAAAAATCTTACAAAACACTTGCCACACACTTGTTGACTTCCTATTGCCATATTTGTGCTCTAATCACTTGCAACTTGACCCTGGTAAACAGCTCTATAGCGTCAGTGATGTAAGTAATGACCAGCAAACCAGAAAAAACACAAACCACCCAAGATTGCAATTTCTTCTCCTCAAAGATGCTTCTAGATTTAACCATGCAAACCTCATGGTGTTGCTATGTGGTTTCTGTGGTCTTCTGGGTGGTTGATTACTGGTTTAAGTTAAAACAGTCCGCCCCTAAGTCTTTATATAGTCTGGTCTGTAGATTCTACCTCCAATGCAATGTGAGAATATTTGTATTGTACATTTAGGGACAATTGGATTTTAATGAAGACTTTGGAGAAATGAAAGAAGTAGAGGTGAGGAGGAGGCAAGAAGCTAGAAGACAAGACAAACAAGTAGTAGCACAACTGGCATGGGACGACTTACACCTTGTCTGCAAGATCTTTATCCGCATACATATTTCACTTCCTCTGTCTGCTGAAACAGTTTCTCCTCTTATACATTCTTTCTTTCTATCAATCTCATCTCCTCCTCTGCTATTTCTCTTTTCTTCTGACTTTATTTTTTCTCGCTGGCCTCCTCCTCACCTCTACTTCTCCTTCCTTTCTCCGTTCCTTTATCTTCTCACCATCTCCATTCTTCCTCCTTTTGTGTAACTAAAACATTATGTGCTTCCCATTCTCTCTTGTTTTTCCCCTCTCCTGTCTGTGTGATGGTGCATGTGAGTACAGCGCTGATGTTTAGGACTTTCCGTAAGCTGACAGCCATTTAACATTATGAATTGCAGTCAGGATGCTGAAGCATTTTATTTTTCCCCCCACATTTCTCTTTCTAAGTCAAACACTCACTCACTTACACAAGTTTACCTAGCAGTTTCAATGAGGATATACCATAGACTCCTTATACACTATCATTAAAATTGGGGGGTCGTTAGATTTTTTCTAAACAAAAATTCTCTCTCATTAAAAGTCCTATTTTAAAGTCTCATCAAGGCTACATTTATTTGATAAATAATAATAATAATAAAAAATAATAAATGTAAAACTATACATGTAATATGATTTCAGAAAACCTTACTCCCCTTTCAGTGTAACATGATAGTTTAGAATATCTAATTAGAAATTATGATTCTAATAATTGTGTTCGATTTCTAATGATCAATATTGAAAATAATTGTGGATTTAATGCTAAATAAAATTACTAATTACTTTCCTGACCTCAAAAAAATTAAAAAAATAAAATAAACATATGGCAAAGAATAAAAACAAAGCAATCAACAAAATGTCCTGTTCCAGATTTGCTTCATCACAACACTTTGGTTAGGACATTATATAAAATGGTTAAAAGAGTGTAAAGAGTGTTTAATCATAAATATGTATGAATAATTTTTACTTATCAGGACATCCCAAAAGGGAGGTTTTGTCAGATTTGGCTCTGTTCTGAGAACAGTTACATCCCCACAGTATAAGCTAAACCAAGAGATACAAACCCCACAACACACACAGTCAAACAAAGGTCTGAGAAGATCAGAAACTCGTGAAAACAACGATGGCCGGAATGTGGTGTTCGGAGTTCTTCAGGAAGCTTTACAATGCTTCTTATTGTGCTGAATTTAAGTAGCAGATGTTGTTATTGATGTCATAATGAGATAAAAGCTTCCAAATGACTCTCTCCGAGGAATCAAAAAAGCTAAATATAATTGAAATAGACATAAAAAAATTTAACATTCCTGACCTTAAAAAAACCAGAGGGTGAAAGTACATCTCTGCCCCATATTCGCAAACACGCACTCAGGGAATATGAGGTCTGTGTGCTGAAGTGACCTTTATTCAGGGTAAGGTCATAAAAATATTGTCTATAAAAAAATATATAATCCCCTAACCCTAAATATAACCCTCACATAAACCTTCCTGAATTTTTTTGTATTTTGTATGTAAATTCCCATTGGCCTTAAAATAGCGTTAAGCAGGACCTACAGTACAACCAAGTGTAAAGGACACGTGTACGTGTGTGTGTGTGTGTGTGTGGACAGAAATCGGGCACAATGGCCTGTTCAGAAATAGCCAGCTGATATGCTGTTCGTGGTCGTGACCTGCGGTGGGTCTTTTTACCTGCTGGGATCTCCTCCCACCCTGTCTGAGTCCCTCTATAGAGGCTGTGTCTCTTCTGTCCCTGGTAGAGAAAAGAACAGACAGACAGCGACTCTGATCAATACCAGCGCCTCCTCTTTGTGGCTGAAATCAAAACCTTTTGAGGTGAATATTCCTTTTTTTGAAAGATGCGGTGACGTCAATAGATTCAGGTAACTGACTCGCTATGTGGAGGAGAATGCTTGAGAGAATGAAAGCAAGGTTTTCATACACTTCTTTGGTCTGGTTTATGGATTTCTTTTCTTTTAACTGTGTGTGCCCCTCAAAAGTCCAAAATGCTACTTAGACCAATTCAAATCTACTCACAACACAGTTGAACAAGTATGAGGAATGATCACTTTTTAGTTTCGTAAGCAGTAGGCCAGTGAAAAATCTGCAGCCCGATTTTTTATTTAATTAATATTTCTGGTAGGGTACAACTGTATAAACTAAACCAAATACAGTTTGATGTACAAATGTTTGGGGTCAGAACTTTTTTTTTTTAAGGAAATCAATACTTTTATTCAGCAAGGAAGCATTAAACTGATAAAAAGTGAGAGTAAAGATATTTCAAATGTGACAAAAGATTTCTATTTCAAAGAATCCTGAAAAAGTCTCAGTTTCCACAAAAATATTAAGCAGCGCAACTGTTTTCAACATAGATAATAATATGAAATGTTTCTTGAACACCAAATCAGTATTGAACAGATTTGTGAAGGATCATGTGACATGAAGATGCAAGGGCTAATGAAAAATCATCATCAAAGGAAATAAATTACATTTTAATATATATATAAAGAGAAAATGGTTATTTTATATTGTTAAAAAATTTCAGAATATTATTTGATCAAATGCATGCAGTCTTGGTAAGCAAAATATCAAAACAAACTAAATAATCTTACTAAGTGCATCTGCCAAGTGTTTGGAATAATAATAAAAAAATATATTTTTAAAAAACATGGAATATTATAGGCAGGCAAAGATAAAAAATTTTGGAATTTCTCTGCTGATTTAAAAAAATAAAATTGATAGAATTGATTTAAATATTCTAAAATCATTTATTACATACACCTTTATGAATGACAGGCTCCCCAAAACTGCAAAAATCTGCAGCTTTTTCAGCAAATTCTGTGTGGGCCTGTTTATAGTACATTTATTAGAGGGTCTATCCCATTGGAGCTGCCTCTTGATCAAGGGCACAATGGTGATGTTCAAACCTATGGCCTCTCAGTTACTGTACCCAAAACTCCCCGAGCTCTCTCCGTGTTGAATCTCAACCTCTGCTCTATTTGATCTAGGCTGTGTGCAGGTGTCTCTCGTGTCTACCACTGGAGAATAAGGCAGGTTGGAAAAGAACAAACATTTCAGCGGTGCCGAATCCCACCGACCCCTCCTCTCTCTAAGACTCATTTTAATTCCATCTCAGCATGGTAACAAACACTCGTTAAAGCAGATTAATTCCACAAGAGGATTACGCTCCATATTAGATAATGAAAGAGAGAGAGGCGAGGGAAAGAAAGAGAAAATAATCACGTAAAGGGATAGATGGTGTGCATTTGATCCTGGGGAACAGAAAGCTAATCCAGGTGTAACACATGTAGAGGAGTGTGTGAGAGAGAGAATGTGCACAGTAGTATTAGGAACAGCTGGCGTCGGTTTAGCCTCTTTGTCTTCATTGACATTGGGAGGACGACAACAACAACACTGACCCACAAAATGGGAAGTCGGATGACAGTTGCTGCTATTGACACACTGCTTTTAGACGTGTGTATGAGAGGCTGTGACTCACAGCTTGCGCGTTGTTGCACTGTTAATGTGATGGCGGTTCTGGCACATCTGGGCTATTTTCTCCAGTATGTGTCTGAAGATAGTGTGAAAAATTTCAGGGAGGAAAAGTGAGTGTATGCCCCTGTGAGATCGGTTCTTCAGGTTAGAGGGCCATTTTTCAAATGCCAGCGGCTTATCTCGACTGTCACAGGCTAAACGTGTCTGTTTGTGACATTACAAGAACAAGTGTAAGTCTCCCGAGTTCAGCTGCGCAGCCGATTTGGTTCCAGCATTCTCATCATTCTGAAGTGTTACACAAAGCTTTGTCATTTCAAAAGGGGAAAAGTCCATCTCTAAATCAATTACGGCAGTTAGCTGAAAGCTAAGAGTGAAAGAATGCAAAGACTAAATTTGTACATGTAAGCACGAGCCAGTTCCATAACACGGCTTAAGTTTGTTTTCAATCTCAATAATGATCAAAAATCAGCTTATAAATAAGTGCTAATAAAGAAAACGGCTTTACAAGATTTAGAAATTAGCTTTTTTTGGGGGGGGTTTGCAGGACAAAATGTGCAAAATGCAACACAAAGCTGATAAAAGAAGTCTTACATGCAGAGCAGAATCGGAGTAACAGGCAAAAATGCAGGTATGCCAATCAGGGTTTGCTTAAGCAGTGTTTTTCTGGATTTAAAAATAAAACAGATTAAGATACATTAGCAGTAAAACATTTAGGTTTGTAAGATTTTTTATGCTTTTGATAAAAGTATCTGCTCACCAAGGCTGCATTTATTTGAGTAAAAACAAATATTATGAAATTTTACTATAATTTAAAATAACTTTAATACATTTTAAAATGTAATTTATTCCTGTGATGGCAAAGCTGAATTTTCAGCAGCCATAACTACAGTCTTCAATGTCACATGATCCTTTCAGAAATCATTCTAATATGCTGATTTGCTGCTTAAGTTTTTTTTATTAATTCAATTAATTAAATTAGTGCTGCTTAATATTTTTGTGGAAAATGTGATTCTTGATTAATAGAATTTTATTTGAAATCTGTTTGTAACATTATAAATGTCTTTACTGTCACTTTCTGAACAGGAGTAAAAATAATTATTAAAAATCTGTATTGATGTATTTACTCACTGTGTATTAACATACACACTGTAATAGTCAACATGAAATGATGTTCACAAGTCATTTTACTTCTGTAATCCGATGTGTTTGAGTAAAACAGGATGTTGACTAAGGAAAAAAAGGGCAGGAATTGGCTTAAACATAAAACCTGGATGTCACTTGTCAGAATAAAGCCATCCATGTTGACTATCCGGTAAAAGACTATAAATGTAAATGTTAAAAGAGATGCATAAATACACAATATAAAGTCTAAGATGTTTCTCTTCTCAGGAATAGGCCACCACACCTCTTTAAATCCCACCCACTCAGCAGAAAAACATACAAAGCTCAAGTAATCAAATAAAGACCTCCTGCCTCATGTCAGGCCACATCCCCGGAAGAGTGAGGGAATGCACAAGCCAGGCAGAAATAATCAAATCAAGAAGAAGGCCTATCCGGCACAAATGGAAAGTTTCCTGTCACACGAAGTTAGCTTTCCATCGTGTCTGTCAGATTTCACGGTTTGAGAGAAAGGCTCCGGGACTAAATCCCTGACTCACTTATAGAAAACACAATCAGGATGTATGGTTTCCTCTGTATTACTGTAAAAAAGTAATTCATTCTGTATCACCTCAGTTCATTATTCATAAACTGAACAGGAGCAGGTCGGAAAACCAAAAGGAAAAATGACAATATTATCTCAGACCTGCAACGACTGGTTTTGTGCAGATTTTTCCTGTCAGACTTCATCATCTCACTCCTGTTAGGGACAGTTCACCCAAAAATGATTTCAGTTACCATTTATTTGCCCTCATGTCTTCCAAAACTCGTATGACTTTCTTTCATCTGTGGAAAATAAGTTATATAAGCTGTTCTTTTTTCATAAAATAAAAGATTTTAGAATGAAGCTTTTGGTGCCATTTTTGGAGCACCGACTGTTTCGTTGAAAAAAAAAAAGCAGCATGAATATTGTACAAAATTTCTCCTTTTTCGTTTAACAGAAGAAAGTCAGTTGCATGCATGTGGGACAATGCAAGTGTGAGAAAATGATGACAGACTTTTCATTTTTGAGTGAACTGCACCTTTAAATACACTCGTTCACACAGCAGACTGTGCTAACATCGACATATGTGACCGAATCGAGACAAATGTTCATTCTGCATCGCACAAACTCTGGAAGAAAGATCCGCTGTCAAGACACAGAGAGAGAGAGAGATGACAGCGAGGATAGGGAGAGATGAGAGAGATCGATCTGGAGAGAGAGAGAGAGAGAGAGAGAGAGAGAGAGATACTGAGCACGCTGAGAAAATGTAGCGGTAACTAATTGTTATCATTACGCATGTTTGAAAAGTGTTTTCAAACAAGTAATCAAAGTCTGCCACTGTAATTAGCAGACACAGCAGTGAGTGTGTTTCCCTCCACTGTTCTTTTCAAACTGAAAGGCATTAGATATATCAGATCCTTTTCCCCAATGGAACAAAAACCTGTACACCGCGTGCATTGTGAGGGAGAGACAGCTTGACTGAAAACAAACTGACACAAACCATTTGAAGCAGAAAAGAAACACAACAACCTGTCAAGAGCAAAATGCCTCTAATTTTTCTGTCATCTGCCAGCAGTTTAACAAGAGAGGAGCGTTTCTACCCCCTCAATTTTCCCCCTGGCCATTTACACACACCGAGAACCAGACAAGAGGATGGGAGGGGAAGAAATCTACTCGTTTTCTTTCTCTCTCCCTCTCTTTCTTTCTTTCCTCTCCCCTATATTTTTCACTTTCCTTCTATTCATCTCATCCTTTTTACTCGTAACATTTTCTTTTCCATCGACTCACCACGACACCTTCATTGGAAGAGTGTGGAGTTTGTGTGGAATTATCCCAATGACTTGAATCTTTCGATTCCGTTCACGAAAAAGATCCACTCAGATTCGTTTACTTCAGATTCATTTCTGTAGGTTACACCAGTAAGTGTCAGCCAATGAGAGTCAATTCACTGAATAACTTGCTTAACTCACTCAAAAAAATATTTATTATTTAAGAATTTAACTGCATATAAATTCTCCTAATTACAATTAACAGATTTATGAAGATTCTAAGCCAATTAAATAAATGCATTTGAAAATATGATTACATAAAATGCCTTTTTTTTAAGTGCAGAATCTTAACATTTAATTTACGTAGAAGGACAATATGTATCACATTAAGTTTATTCATTGATTATTAAACTTGCAAACCACAATGCAGTTTGTCTTGTTAACAAAACTAAATCATTTTTCGTAACTGAAATAAAGCTGAAATTAGATATTTCAGTTTGTATATAATATCTATATATTTACTATATATCTATATATATATAGTTGCATTGTTAACAATATAATAATTTTATGTTAATAAAAAGTATTGCCTTGACAAACTAACTTAAAATAAGTTGAAATGAAGCAAAAATTACTTAAAACAGTAAAATAATTAAAAATAAAGCTTAATAGAAATAAAAAAAGATAATACAATGATGCGCATATAAAAACTAAGTACTAAAAACCTACCTAAAATGTAACGAATATAAACCAATTCAAAAATCATTAATATATACAGCAGGGGGGACCAACCCCTGCGCATGGCGATCGACTGTCCTGCAAATTTAAGCTCCAAAACTCTAATCAAGCACAGCCTTTAATTTTGGAGTGATCCCTAAGACCTTAATAGTTGCTTCAGGGGTGTTTGAGTAGGGGTTGGAGGATGAAACTTTGCAGGACAGTCGATCGCAGAGCAGGGTTGGGACACCCCTGCTATCCAGCTAATAATACAAAAAAAAATATATAAAAATACTAACAAATTATAAATAATAATATACTACATTTCTGTCGGCGGCTGATGCCTTGTGGGCCACTGCGCTACGGGAAGTCCTCAAGTTAAAATTCACGACCCTTTCCGATCCCGCCCAGCATCTCTCGCCCACTTCGAGTCAATCAGCCGTCTGATGCGGGTCCAAATCAGTAGTAAAGGGTAAAATGCCACAAAATAAAAAAAAAATGCGATTTCTTATTTTAAAGATGATCAAGCTAAATTAAAAAACAACATGCTTCACTTTTATTCAATAGGGGTTATGCGCAACAGACTTCCGTATTCTGTTAACCGGGTCTCGTCGCTTCCGGTTCAAGCGTTTTGCATATGCTTCGTTAAATATGAAGCGGTTTTACTCAAGATGCCTTTAAAGTAGATACCAATGATGATCATAACCAATGTCCATCACATATGCGGACTGATATCCTTCTAAAAGTTTTTTATTTTATTCTTTCAATTGATTAAAAGGAATAAATAAACACATAACAATTAAAAACAGCTAGCTGTTGCTGATATCTTAAAAGTCAATAGGATAGCGGACATAGTGGGGTTATAGAATACGCGCTGTTAACACGTTCTCCGACAAGCAGAAGCGATGAGACCTGTTTTCCGGGTTTGGTCAGGTGATGTTCGACATATACCCTATTGCTCTGCACATTCTTGTTTACGTCCTTGTTCATTTAACATGTTCAAAAACAAGACATCTCATTCAATGCTGCTCCAATTCTTGTTTAGACTCAAAAACACTGACATGTTCAGTAAAGAGAGTTTTTGTTTAGTATGTTCATCCAGTTAAATGATTCTTTGCACAGCCCGCACTTAACTTGTTGTTCACAATATACTGTCAAGCGTCTCACAAGAGACTTCAGAACCAAAAATATGAGGCAGTGAATAGGACTCACTTTTGCTCACAAGGCAGGTTAGAGATTTTGTGTTTATGTTCCAGGGGCACAGAAACGCTAATGTGGAGGTCTTCTGACTGCACCGGAGACAGTGTTTATGTTAAAGGCTTTTGCTCGTCTTTCTAAAGCACATTACACTGACTGCTGCTGTCAGCTTGTGTTTCTTTGCCTCTTTAGTGGCGCAGGCAATTGGCTCCGACAGCCTAGCAGTGCGGATGAAATATTTAACTCTGCACTGTTAAAGGCACAACTCCGTCTTTGTCCTGTGAACTAGCTGTTTGTAACATTAGTATCATGGTGATAATGAGACCTTATGCTGCGGAGATGATGGTGAGCACAAAGTATGTGTGCATTTGTGTGTCCGGCCACAGAGTTAAAATAATCATTCAGCAAAAATGAAAGTTCGGTCATCATTTACTTACCCTCACGTTATTCCGAACTTTTTCATCTGTATAATACAAAAGGAGATGTTTAGAAGAATGTTTACGCTGCTCTTTACAATATAACAAAATCATTGTTCAGAGGCTGTCAAGCTCCAAAAAGGTAAAAAAAAAAGACTATGAATGTGAGCCATATGACTTGTGTACTGTATTGTATATAATCTTATAGCTCTCAAATGTTGTTCATGCATCTGCAAATTCAGAGGGCTTACTTTTATGCCACTTTTTTGAAGCTTTATAGCCTATGGCTACTATATGCTTTTGTTGTATAGTAACAAGTTACATGAATATGTCATTTTCTTTGCCATCAAAGATTGGTTTGCAATGAAATGAGGGAAAGTGAACAACAGATTTTTCATATTTAAACACCTGTGATGGCCTATACAGTCTGTTTTTCTCTAATCTGTAGAAAATATCAAACATAAACACTTTTTCAACCATTACAAAGTTCATAACTGACACTGTACATCCTGAAGCCCCTCAAACACTCACTCTTTGCTATTTACAGTTCTGAGGAACTTCCTTAGAAAAATAACTGCACTACCAGGCTGTTCGATAAACCTGTTGGTGCAGGGCCTGAAGATATATTTTTCCTTTCTTATAGATACACAAGACAACATGGGTAAATAAGACTAGATTTTGTTCTTTAAGCATTCATACCTTGATATTGCCACTGATGCTTTTTTGCAAGTACTGTGCATACGAAAAGATATTGGAGATGTGAAAGTGGTTTTTTAAGTCGTGTATTGACATGATGCTGTATGATCACGTGACTCAGCCCTGAGCAACAGAATGTCAACCCTGATCATTGTTTAACAGGTTAATAGTGACTAAACATCTAGCTCACTGGAGAAATGGCAGTTGCAATGTTTGGATAAGTCGCTGTTCTTTGTATCTGGTTAATTCATATAGTGAGGTCCAAAAGTCCAATCTGGTATGTATGTACAGCATGTATTCATTCTTTTAATTTAAACCTAGAAATAAAAAAAAAAGGATTTTACAAATTTTTTTAAAACAGATTGTATGTTATGTATGTATGTTCAGAATCTACACTAGTGACAACTAATGACAGTAAATTTGACACTGATTGTGTGAACTCATGAAATTAATGAAATTTCCAACTCGATCTCATGGCAATTCGTACATATTTTATGATGTCGCTAATTCATACGAATATGTACAACCTCTCTCATACGAATTAGTATGACTTTTGCTAATTACCTATAACTGGGGACTAGACAAATCGAAAAATTGTACGATTGAGGTCCTAAGAATTCGCTACCTCATACAATATGCATGAATTGGTCATAAGATAGCGCTGAAATTTCATGAAACTCAAGTTGTTATGCTGATAATATAATTTGTAATGGAAAATGTGGTATTAAATTAGAAAATAATTTAATTTTGTCTCTTTGAACCTCACTGCGTATAACATGACTGACATATGCAAATTTCTCTCATATGCGCAACATCCAATGTCAGGTGGACGCTTGGACCACTGAAGGGAAAATTATGTGAAAAAGGAAGAGATAAACCATGGGAAAGAAGAGTTAAAGCAATACAAGAGGCATAATACGCAAGACAATGTGTGTACATATGTATGTGTGTGTTTCATCCAAAGCTCTGGTACAGCTCATGAGCAGCATGAAAACACACTCAACACCTTATATAGGGCAGATTCGCCTGCTGCTCCTATAACTCGTCGGCTGGATTACAGCAAATCATAAATTAGAGGAGAAATTTCAGTGATCCAGGAAAACAGGAGTCTAAGTCAGACTGCTCCGATTCTGTCACTACACCACACAGGTTAGCAAGAGCAACAGAGGGGTGCTCAGCCAAAGTGCTCACACCAGCTTCATCTGTCAGCAATATAATACCGGCTGCAGTCCCCTCTCGCTAATAAATAACACACAAACACAACATACACATTCACCCTCAAAAGCTAAAGTGGATGACAGTGCTGCTGGTAACCCTTAATGAGGTTACACTTAATGAGTAATTGATTTCTCATGAAGGAGTCATCAATATGTAATTAATAGAAGGGTAATGTGTTAAATGTTGGTTCTGTATGGTTCATAGGCAATGTTTAATCAAATTTTGTTCTTGAGTAAAAATTTCTGGGCAAACCCACTGGCCACCATAGTAGAAAAACATAATATGTGCACATTTGGACTACTATATGCATGACTGAACGACAGACAGAACGACAGAACGATAGAACGACAGACAGACAGACAGACAAACAGACAGATAGATATTGCTGTATTTGCAAACAGCATCAATATTATGATTTGCTTTGAGTTAATCATACTGTACAGAGCATGCTGGGGTCAGTGTTTAGCCATATGCGTTTGTGTGCCTCTATTGATGGGTCAGCTGTGCTCCTGTGACAGCTTCCATCCTGTCTCCTTAACCTTCCCGGGCCGGCTCGGTGGCAGCGCTGAGGTTTAATCAATGCAATGGAAGTGACATTTAGGGCTAAATCAAATTAGGTGGAAATGGAGGCAAACGGCAGGACTGCATTAAGTGCCGCCCGTATTAACACACAGGTCAGACACACAGGACTCATCGCACACACGTTGGCCGCCCGCCCATTTACAGGACCCTGTACCAGAGAATATGCATCACGATTAGACGCTCACTGACCTGGGACGCATACAGCAAGATGACTAGATTGAAATCTGCAGAAGAGATGGCAAACAAACAAACAAACATGCACAAGAAACTGTCCTTATTTTTCATATAGGCTATATTCACACACAGTATACAATATAGTAACTTTAGTCCAGTAAAAATTATTATTTTGTAACATGTTTTTTTTTTTTTAGATTTTATTTTTGGCATTTTATGCCTTTTATTTAGATAGGACAGTAGGTCGACAGGAAGCGAAGTGGGTGAGAGAGAGAGGGGGTGGGATTGGGAAAGGTCCACGAGCCTGGACTCGAACTCGGGACGCCTGAAGCGCAAAGTCGGTGTCGGTGCGCTGCCCACGAGGCCATTGGCGCCGACAATATTTTGTAACATGTTAAAAAGCATTTTAACTTTTTTTTTTTATAGTATTTATAATACTTAAAAGGGGTCATATGATGTGATTTCAATTTTTCCTTTCTCTTTGGAGTGTTACAAGCTCTTGGTGCATAAAGAAGATCTGTAAAGTTGCAAAGACTAAAATCTCAAATCCAAAGAGATACACTTTATAAAAGTTAAGAATCAACCACACCCTCCTAAAACGGCTCATTCTAACAAGCCCCCACATATCTACATCACTATCTGGGAAGATTTGCATAACGCCGCCAAATGTTCATGCAAAGAAAGAAGGCGTAAATTTTATTCTCACTGTAGTATGTTGTTGCCAAGCCATGTCATGAGATGCTGGTGTTTCGTTGTGAAGCGAACTACTTTGTTTGGGCCTTACAGAAGAAGAGGACGATATCTGCGCGTCATTATGGAGCTGATCCGTGATGGTCGCTGAAGAAAATACAAACAACTTTGCGTGTGGCTCACCGGATCGGCTTTTACCAGGGACGAGCGGAGTCCAGCCTGGGTTTTGTTCACATGTGGTTGCCGCAAGCATCATTCGTTAGCAGGGCTTGTGTTGGCTTTCCGATCACAAATGCAGACATCGTTTTATTTTTACGTGGCGCGATGCAACGCAATGCGTAAAAAGACAATACAAGTCATTATAATCCATAATTATGTCCCCACTGGATGCAACGAATGCCTTGTTTATAATGGGTTTTCATGTTTTTGAATCATCGCTCCGGCCTGACAGGGCATCTTTACAATATGGTAGGGGCGTAACATTTCAATCACACGCTTGAGATATTCGGCCAATAACAACGCACTGGATAGCCGGCCAAGCAATCCCACCTTACTTTTCAGACCGATGAGCTTTGTAAAAATTGACGTTTCAGAAAGCCGGGGCATAGAGGAGAAACAATAATGTACAGTATGTGGAAAATTTGTTTTTTTAACCTTAAACCGCATAAACACATTTCATTACACCAAATACACAAAAAAGTTCGTAGTAGGCAAGATCTAGCGACCCCTTTAAACAATTACAATTGTTTTACATACTTCTTTAAATATTTAATACATTTTCTATTTAAAACAAAGCTTATTACAGTCAATGTCAGAAAAAGAAGAAAAAAAAAACATGACTCCATAATTAATAAACATATAAACACTTTATGAGATTGAATTTCCAGCAAAATAACTATTGTTATATAGATAGTTACTGTATTAAATTACGTGTAGTCTTCCAGATTATAGATTCTGGTCTTACTGCACACCCTATTAAATATAAGAGTATTTTGTACACTAAAGCAGGACTGACAACAACCATATTTGGCTGCCATATAGTGTAACACTGAGCCCATATAACATCCTGTAAAACAAGAGGGAAAAGAGTAAAGGTGACTTTAAACCAGCACTGAGGAATTGCAGAATCGAGCATGTGTTCTCCTCTCTCTCACACACACTGAGAGAACAAGAGATGTTCTCTTTTTCACACTGTTTTTCTTTGTGTCTCACTTCAAAATCCACATGCAGGGCCAAAATACATGAAATATTCATAAAGCGTATAAAAGAGTGCTATCAAACATTCTGATTGTTCAGTGTCTCTGTCTCAAGGGCATAAAAAAGATCACTGGGTCAGGTCAGACTCGTAAAATAAATCACGTATGATGGGAAGAAAGCAGCCTGTAAATGTCTGACTCAGTCTCAATTTGTCTGATTGAAAACGGCCTGTCAGACCAAACACTGGCACACCAAATGGGATTGAAAAAAAATTAACAGACAGTCCTGGTGGGCTACGAGAGAAAACGAACAAGTTGCATGTACAGAAACAGAAGTAGTCTGAAAGTCCGGCTCAAGGGTACCAGACCCTGAGGCCCAAACTCGTGCTACGGAAAGAGTGTCTCACTTTGAAGAAATGCATGTCAAACTTCCTTCAGTGTCTCTCACTGCTAAAGAAATCCCACTGCATCCAATTGCAGAGAGACGGGAGGGAGTAGTGAGTGAAAGAGTAGGGATGTAGGTAAGCAAAGCTTCTGCAGATACATATGTCTGCATCCTAAGATAACAAGAACTGCGCTTCCGACTTCGTACTGACAGCTGTCAGTGTGAACCGTCTCAGATTCTCGTTACACACACACACATGTGTGCGGCATGTCAATTAGAAGCCCAGTTTGACCTGAGCAAGACTGATTAGATGCCTCATGTTTGCACCCTGAATGTCAGTTTGATCCAAACCCTACTTCTGAAGAGATAACACACCTGCCCCACTCACCTAAGCAAACAACATCCATCAAGAACAATATCTAGCTTATACTAGAGATTGACGGTTGTGGGTTTTTTCAGTTTTGCCGGTGCTGATATCTAGAGAACATGGTGGCCGATTGCTGATATGTACTGTATGTTAGATACGTGTTAAAACTGCGGTAAACGTTTTCAGCTGTTTTGCGGTTTTTAACCGTAGAGACACTCTCGTAAACCCCTGTTATCCAAATTGATGTCTACTAACCTGAATGGTCAAAATAACTCATGGGCAGACAGACACACATTTAAGTGATATATTTTAGGTAGTAGGGAAATTTTGTATGCATGAAAGAAAGAATAGAAAATAGCAGTAAAATAAAAACAAATTAATTGTGTGTGCTACCATCAACAAGCAACAAAACAAACAAACAAGATAGCAAACAGCAAAAAACTTACTATTTTAAACAGAAATGGTTTATTATTTATAATGTTGAATCTTTCACGTAATTGGGACATTTTGTATAAATAATTTATAAATAAACAAAATAATAAAATAAAATAAAAATGTTCAGTCAGAAAATAACAGAATAAACTTTATTATCCATTACTTTGTATCTTCAGGTAGTTAGGACATTTTGTGTGCAATATACAAGATAAAATAAAATACAAAATAAAATATTCAATATTCAGCTAGAAAATAACAGACAAAACAGAAACTAATGTTGTATAATTGATAAACAATTTCTGTTTCTTCTGTTATACTTTATTAGTCATCTAATTTGATTGACTACATTGCATTTCAAAAGCACTGATATTTTCACTCTGCTTGTATGTACTTGCTGCAACTCAGACAGAGAATAGGAGTAGTATGAAGTGGAAGCAGTGTAGTCAGTGGAATTCTTAGTTCACTGTTTGTACATTTTTTAAAAAATTATTATTATTTTGTTTTTTTTCCAAAAGGTAGTTAACACTTCTGTTAACAGGATAATCATGCATGGTTATCAGCTGATGTCAATAATCACAAAATGACCATATATCACTGGTTTGTACACTAAACAATCCAATATAATAAACATCCCAGTTGGTGACAAGACCACGTTTAACACAGAGAAGATCCCTCGAGCACAACTGGGGCAATTTAATTCACAGAGGGCTGAGTTCAATGACCACAATGTCAGAAATAAATTCACTTTCTCAAGCAAAGAGCTCTTTTGTTCCACTCAAACAGTACAGAGGGCACCAGAGAAAATGCGTAAGATAAAGACTCTCTCATAATAGATAAGGTTCCTTTGACAGAAGCCTCCGAGAAGCAGATTCGCCCTTGGCCCAAACGCCCTTTAATGAAAGCCTGTATTATGTCTGCATGAAGTCTCTTAAGGACAGAAGAGCAGGACTATAAGGAGCTGCAGGCCCCACAGGCACCACCTGAGGATGAGGTCACATCCACATTTACCCACAATCCCCAGCTGCAGGACACCGGGTGGGAGCGCAACGAGCAGTGGCCTTTCTGAAAACGACAGAACACGGGGCGGGGCAGTTTGGGGGGGGGGGGGGGGGGGGGCGTGGGGGCCGGGAACAATAAAACAAAAGAGACAAAGGGAAAAAGGAAAAAGAGAAGGGTACAGGCAGACAAAAGTAAGAGCATTCATTAAAAGCCATCAGATTGTCTTTCTGTCCTATCAGCCAGCATCAAAACCATCTGCAATCTAGAGGGGAACTACAAAGTGGATCCTGGGGCCTACAGAAGTGAGGTTTTGATCAGACTAATTAACAGCCATTTTGTTTTAAACAAACAGACACAACTCTTTTCCACAAGGCTCTTTTCCATAAGAAAGGGAAGATGTTGAAAGTGAGAGAATGCACAGGGAAGATCAGAGGGACGCTCTCAGGCAGAAGGGCTCTCACTCACTCACACACACACACACACACACACACAATCACTCACACACACAAGCTCGATAAAGCCACAGACAAAGAACATGCACAAACACACACGTATCAGCAAATACTTCCACGTATAATATCAGTAACAGCTAAAAGAATGTATGATCAAACTTCATGGAATGGAACATCATGCGCTCCATAAGCTACAGAGAATTCCCTTACAGTGCAAGACAAAGCCGAGCACATATTTATCAAGGGGTTTTCACATTTCTACTGTATCACACAACAAAGGCTTGATTCTGTGCTGATTTTTTTTGCGATATTAAAATACTTCTTCCAATATAGGCAGCTTAATATGCACATAACGACTAGAAGAAAGACATTTGTAGGTTGATTTCAAAGCACTTCTCTGTTTGAACATCCCGACCAATCCTAACATAGCAACAATGGCTAAACTAATGGTGTGAGTTTGGAGCAGGTTTGATGAAAAGTGGCAGATAGGGGGAGACTTCGGGAAAACCGGTTTCAAGTTTTTTTTAAAATTTGGTTACACAAGTGGGACAGAATTTACACTCCTCAGTTTTAATGGAAGGAGTTTCTTTGGGTCAATAACAAATAGTAGTGTCCACAATAAAGAAAAGGAAAAAACATTGTAAAATGTATTAAAAAAATATTTAAAAAATATTTTGTACAAATTTATATTTATTCCAATATATATTACATTTATACATTATTTTAAGAATATTAATTATTGTAGAAATATACATTAGAATATAATTTAATAATTATTACATGTATATTTTTATAGAAATATATTTAATTTATCGATATATAAAATATTAAAGTATTTATACAAACTCATGGATTCTCTTTGAAAATAAATATATTAAAAAACTGCATAATAAAACATTTTATGTTACATTTTTCACACCATTTTGCAGTTTGAACTTTGCAGAAGAAAGGTCAAATTATCGAATTATTAAAATACTTAATTATTTTTGTATTTTATTGAGGGTGTTTTATTCAGGACAACTGTATCAACAACAAAAAAACATTCATGGGTATGTACTGCAATTTTATTTTTAAATAAACAAATACATTAATTGATCCAAAAAAAAAGCATCATGTCATTAACCACTTTGCTACTGTTTTTGGATACACTGGGGTCAGAGAGCAAAACTGTTACCAAACACTGTGCAAAGTGGGAACAGTGAGTGCTTTTACACACTTGGAGGACTTTCAGGGTAAACTGTAGGCCATCCCGTTACACTGACCCAAGACCAGTGCAAAATCCAAATCCTGATCGAAATCATTTAGCATCAACAGCAGCGATGGTCTCAGATCAGTGGTCAGGAGACACTCACTATCAGATCTGAACTCCAGCTCGACCGCTGCAACCGGCCAATGAGTATAGATCCGAAACGCTCTCTTGGGACCTGAACGATGCCATACACACTCACAGAAACACACACACACAGAGAGCAAAATAAACAGAACGACTGCCATGGGCATGTGAAAAATAAGCAAGGTTTCGCAAAATACCAAAGTAGGTCATTGATTTATTGAGTGCAAAAATCCATAGTATTTTCCCCCTTTTCTCTGGTCTCCAATCTTCCCATAAAGTAGAAAGACAGGATCATAAAAGCGAGGAAAAAGTGACTCGCACGCCAAGAGATGACATTACATTAGCCGCAGCTTCTCATATCCAAGTAACAATGTTCAGTTATCTATATGATAATGGAAGACGTCTGAAACCAAACAATATGAAGATGCACACAATCATGTGGACATAAAAGCCCAAAGCCTTGAGACTAAATCATGTGCGCTGCAATATGCTCAATAGATGCCTCACGACATTGTTTGTTTGCTTGTTCTGGCTTGGAAGACAATAAACGCCTCTCGACAAAGACAGCCGTTCTCCTTTGTACACTGGCTGAGACATCAGTTCATGGATTGTGAGATTCAGTCACATTGATACGTATACGGCCACATGGGAAGGACAATAACGGCCTCAATACAGTAAAAACAAAGTGTGCACTGAAGATACAGATCTATATTTACCTACGGCCTCTATATGCAGATGGTTGTGTGAAATCAACCTGGCATGTTGTTCCCTTGTCGTTGCTGGAATTCAGAATCAACAATGGTGTTCTGGAATATGTGTTTTCATAAGAGAGAGAAAATCCAATTTTCATGCCACAAACACCTAATTGGAGTGGATTATTTGTGCCCTATTTGGCAGCGAGACAATAAATATGATGAATTCTTTGCTTTTAAAGTCTACATGTATCTTTGTCAAAAGTGTTAGGCCTGAGGCTTTTTAAGGTAGAAGTGTGGGAGGCAAATGCACACATTTCAAGACAAGAGAACACGGATAGAAGACTAAAATGAAGATAAAGACAACACAAAAAAGAGGATAAGCGACAGGAGATAAAGATGAAGAGGTGGTAGACAAAGACAGAGAGTGATGAAATATCAAACTTATTGCTACAACGTTTTCTCCAACGCTGCTTGTTAAAGTTACGAAATGGCATTTTCAACAAGGCCGAAACTTAATTTTATTCATCAAGAAAGTTGGCATTTTAAACCAGGATGGAGCAAAGGTTCTGGAGATGAGTGCTGAAAAATAAAGGGACTGTTGATGGCACTTGAAAAGGAACAACTGAGAGAATAAGTTATTTCATTATGATGAAACGTAAACACAAAGACACACTACTGTTCGCTTTGTAGTCAGTAAGATTTTTTTATAATACTTGTTTAATATATTATATTATATATATAATATAATATATATATAGGAATGACGACACTGAATTAATAAAAAGCAACAGAAACGTAATTTATAGTAACAAAAATTATTTCAGATAAAATGCTGTTCCTATAAACCTCGCTAATATAAGAAATGTGTCAAGCACCAAACCATAGCATATTAGAATGATTTTGAAGATCATGTGAATCTGAAGACTGGATAATTGCTGCTGAAACTTCAGCATATTCTATTATATGCTATATAAATAATAAAGATTTATATATAATTATAAATTTTTTCTTAACCATAAACATGCATGTGTGTGTATTTATGTATATACAATCATTTTACAGTGATCACACACACATACATTATGTAAAAAAAAACTTTGGATGTGATTAATCCCAATTAATCATTTGACAGCACAAATAAATAAACAAATAAATAAAATTTCTTTCTATTTTTCAGATTCATAATTATATGTTGTCATACCTAAATGCATTTGTACCATTTATAATTACTGCGTTTTGCTGATTACAGTTTTTTTCTTCTTTCTGTATATAATTTATTACTCAGTTACTAGCTATTATATAAAAATAACCATTACCTTAGCATATCAGATAGAAATTTGAAATCAATGTATCCTTACAAACCTTTCAAGATAAAGTGCACATACGAACCAAGCACAATAACACCTAGAACGTGTTACGAAAGTAAATAGTGTCAAATTGTATTGTGATGTAGTGATGTTGACTATAAACTCATCACATCCATTTAAGACACATTATCCACACAGAGCTTGAGTGAAGGGTCAGAGCGCAGGGTCAGAACACAGATCCTCCCTCGACATTATCACAGCAATGGACGCCACCAGCACTAGGGATCTAATCAGCAACTTTCTCAAGCACACGTAGCAAACAGCACCATACTGTTCCTCCCTGTATCTTAATTCCTCTCCGTCCTGTCTGAGGCTTCCTTTCAGACTAGATTCAGGTCAACAGCAACAAACGCAGAGAGTGTCCTTTCATCAGGCATTGTTTGGCTTGTGTCTTTCACACTAGGGAAACACAATCAGCGGGTAAGAAGAAAGACAAGGGAGACGGAGAGAGACCACAAAGGGAGCTGATTTTTCTCTTGGCTCATAAAATGTATTATTAATCCAATTTTTACATGGGCCCTTAAATTTGGCTCAACAGGGGAGGGGAAAAAAACTGGATTGAGCAAATTAATGAGGTAAACGTAATGATCTGAGATGATCAAAGGCAATCGGTGTTGAGCAAGTACAGGCCACCAATTAGGAAAATAAGCCCAGGAACGGACTTAAATATGCACCACGGCAAACGATGAAAGACAGGGTCGGCGGGAACGTACTAATTTCCCTAAACGAAATAGTTGAGTTATGCAGCGAGATGACTCCGAGTGTGGTGGTTAAGGACAGAGATTAGAGGAGGAACGCAGAAACCTTGAAATCCCACAAGACCACGAGAACAATCGGTTTTGAAAAGGCACAATGAGATGAGCTGCATTCAGCAAACTCTTTTGAGCGTAATCTGAATCTGACACCACAAAACAGAGGTGAAATAAATAAACCAACAGATCAATTAAGTTAACAAAGTCTTTGTGAAATTTTTTTAAATGTTCCTGGCCTTTGTGATGAAGAGCATCAACTCTTGACGTGCATTCAGGAACACTTGCTTGTAGCTTTCAAACGACAAATGCTCATCATTATTATTCAGTGTGATAGAAGCGTGCCCTCTCATTTATTCTTGATTGATCAAAGTGTCAAGGCAACCCAGGCCTCACACACATCCACTTTCAACAGAGGACCTTTCAAGTGTTTCTGCGTGATAGAGGAGCACTGTCACCAAATGCTGTCTACCGCAAACATTTTAGCAGAAGCAGACTCACATAGAGCTTGGAGTTTACTATTGATAACCAATCAAGTGATAAACACTCTTGCATAAGGTCTGGTCCACATTACTGTTTATTCTGGCCATTCGCTTAGACAGGAAGAGAACATCTGACCGACATGTAAAGCAACTAGCTATAATTTGTTTTGTGTGCCACTTAGGGGCAGGATTATCTGAAATAAATACACAAAAATGAACACACCAAAAAATTTGTAGAAAATGATGTATATACTCAAATAATTTCACAGAAATTACAAAACATAACGGCAGTTCCTGAGAAAGTAGGTGTCATTCATTAGTAATTGATAATTGTGTAAGTGTTTTTTACAGTACAGTATGTGGGCAGAAAAGGTTCTCAAACTTTCTTCAGGATTCAAAACATGCGCGCACATGCAAAAAAAAAAACCCACATCAATTTTGTTACTCTTAAATTAGTGAGATTTATTGTAAGGTCACTTACCTATTCAAGTTTCTAATAATAACATACATAAAAACCCATCTTAACACATTTCATGTTTCTAAGGCGACCAGAAGTCCATCATTCTATTATTATTAATTTTAAACAATTTTGTAATTTGTCCTCTAGTCAAAGAGATTGAGGCCCAATCCCAATTTATACCCCTTCCCCTTCCCCTTGTCCCTTGAAACAGAGTGTCAAGGGGTAGGGGTGAAATTATTCCCCTGAGAATTGGGACACCACTCAACTCTCTACATTGTGAGTAAATCACTCGCATATGCGACTAAATCTTCACTCTGGGCGACTAAATGATGTCTAATATTAAACAATGTCTAATAAATTCTCAGATTTTACTCACCAGTGTGAGTTGGAGGCTAAGTATAAGATTAGCACAGATATATTTTCACTCGTCTTTTGCTTTTTTCTTTCTTCTTTTTCTTTTCCTTTTCTTCATTTTTTCTTCTCTTTTTCCTTTTGTTTTTGCCGAACACTCTCTGACTGAGCGTATCAGAGTTTCACTCTCCGCCAAGCGATCTGTGCTGTTTTTCAGTTCATCTGAATGGATGTGTAACGCACCTGTATTTAACGTACCGTAAACTCTAGTGTGAAAGCACATGACTCGCCGTCACTTTGTTTCACACACACGCAGCGAGAGAGGAAGAGAGAGAATTGACGCGCTACCTATGCGCGATACATGTAAACGATATTCTTTGTTTTATTATCCTTTATTTTTTTAACCGAGTTCCTTTGGAATTCTTCAGCTTTCAAGAACTATATAATATATACTAGCAGTTCTGGCGAGTAAACTATAAAAATTTACTAGCAATGGCGATTCAATTGCCAAGGTGTTCGTAGAGGGCTGCCACTACTATGCCATCACACGTTATCATACGTCAATACACACACCTATACTGCTGTGCTGGTGTGAGCCTTTAATTATCGTTCTATATTAATGCGCTGCTTACTGACACACACACACACACAACCAAACACACACACACACACACACACACACACACACACACCACACAACACACACACACCACACACCACACACATATCAGAGATCAAGCAGTCACCACATCCAGGAGCAAGATACTTGTCAGCGGCTGCCCCAGATTTATCTACAGTGTCAACTGAATCGCTACATTATATTTTCACTGTTTTGAAGTAAACTACTTCGCTCTCTCGTCTCTCTCTCTCTCTCTCGCTCTCAATTTCAAATATTTGATAAAAGGGTTTAGGATTTATAATTATTGGGGGGGACTAGCCCCCCTCAATGTCTATGGTGGTTATCGCCTTGATCAGACATGAAAATATGTTGTGGCACTATCATGCAGTCTGTAATGACCCAGCAAGCAATAGCCATCATTTCAACGTCTCTGTTATATGACGTTAGCAAACTTTAGTGATTTTTTGCAAACATTTCTTTGAGTAACATGACCGTAAATATTTACATAAAACTTTATGTAAAAAAATTTACATAAAACAAATGATTACTGTGTTAAAACTCTTATTAATGCCAAAAATGCTTACATTATGTGTCTTTTTGTTCGCTCAGGCAGCCATGCTGCTGCTGAAGCCGGTTACGCTGAGATAATTCATTCCCCTTCGTTTGAAGTGTGGTCCCGAAAAATATCAGACTATCAAACTATCTGGCCCTTCCCCTTACCCCTCACTGTGAACAGTGCGAAATGGAGGTTAGGGGAAAGGGGAAGGGCTAAAGGGTAGAATTGGGATTGGGCCTTAAAACGAAAAATGCCTTTATTTCAAAGAAAGAAAGCGCTCCAGTGACAACTTTGTGCACTCCACATTACGCTGTGTCAAAAGGGCGATAAGTGGACACTGATAAATTCAAGAAATAACACTTATATTCATCCTTAAATTGATTAAAAGTGACAGTAAAGTCATTTATAATATTACAATTTCTATTTCTATATCATGAGTCACTGAAGAGTTGAGTAATGGCTGCTGAGAATTCAGCTTTGCCATTACAGAAATAGATTACATTTTAAAATATACTAAAATTGAAATAAATGTAAACTTTTGCTGCACATTATTCATATTTTCATTTCACAGATGGATATATTAAAGGGGTGACACCCACTGACTCACTGTGGCCCACAGTTTATCCTAAATTTAGAAGAAAAAAAACACACACGTGTAAATTTACTGATGAATAATTTAAACATCTGCACAAGGTTAACGCACAAATTCGTTCACACACAAGGTTAGTGAAAGAGTCCCAAACTAATCATAATAAAAAAAACGTTCACTGAACATATTCCACAGACTTCTCCAGCTTTCTGGATATTTGCATGTCCCAGAATAGCTCATTTATTCAGAAGTGCTGAGAGAGGGCAGGGGAGGGGGGCAAGCAGCTGACCTGCCACAAAACTGGAACTGCCAGGAATGATCCTCAGATCCCATCCAACTAAACTCAAACACTGGACCCCACTAGAAAGAGTTCAGCAAGCGCTTAGGACCAATAAGCACACGGCACAGATGCGCGAACATCCAATCAGAGACCCGTACGAGCCCCGAACTGGGGCAGGGAGCGAGAGCATCACGGGTCACACGCAGCTGTGTGGATGTCCGGCCCAAAGCCACCAGAGCGACGGCCCGAACACATGGCCAGTGCTTCGCTGCCGGGCTGCCTGCACAATCTGAGGCCAGAAACTCAGTTACTTTGTTCTCGCTGCGTTTGTTCCCCCACCCCATATATAATGACGACCTGTCCCAGATTCTGTGGTTATGAGAAGAATCACATCAGTTGTATGTCAAAACACAATCACGATGCACTTGGCAGACGGCTCGCCAGAGAAATATATTTCTCAATTTGCCAACAATTGAATATTTTATGGTTTCGTAAAGAAACTTAGTGTCTTTCATCCATTCTAATCCTGACCTCAAAATTGGGGTATTTTGGTTCCCAATCTATTTCTGCTGTTCTATAAGCCAGCTTCTGCATGGTTAAGTAGAGAATGTTAAGACAAGCCTTTTAAGCCCATTAGCCTTATAATTCATATGTCTTGGCAAATGCTATTCAGCGTAGTCCAAGATCTGCTAGCACTATCTTCCTGCTGGCTTGTTGGAGCGGGATAGAGAGGGAAAGAGAGTAAGAGAGGTGGGAGGAAGTGCAAGCTTTTCGCTCATGCTGAAGAGAGAGAGAAATTTAAAAGGAAAAGTATGCTCTAGCAGGCCGCCACATGTTGAAGAATTTGTTTACCGTTTCCTGTCCTGTGATCAACACGCAGTTCAAACGGACAACAGAGGAGATGCGGTGGGTGAAAAGGATTCTGACCTATTCTTGTGTTCCTGAGGGTCAACATACCTTTAAAGGGACAGCTCACCCCAAAACAAAAATTCTGACATCATTTACTCACCCTCATGTCATTCTGAATATCCATCGGATACAAAAGGACATATTTTTCACCATCAAATAACTTTAGAAAATGAGTCACTTTTATGGGTTATTCACACATAAAAAAATTTAAAAAAGCAAGGTATAGAGACAGGTTTTTCTAAAAGTTGAACTTCTTTTGAAACCTGAGGGTCATGTTTTTAAAATGGCATGAGTTTGTGAGACACTGCAAAAAAGATGCAATCGCAGCAATCAAACAAGTTTTTTCGTCCCTGTTCATTTTAATGCCATGGAAAAGAGCAGCTGGCACATTATTCAAAACTTCTCTTTTTGGGTTTCACATTTTTTAAAAATTGCATTTTGAAACTAAATGGGTGTAAGTGATTGAAAAAACTAAACTGAAAATGAAGTTCTGGCTTGTAGAAATTCCCCCTAGGAAGCACACAAAAACTATTTCTTGTTCTGTCTGCTTTGCTTTTCATTATTGAGTTACACTCAGTCAAACAGTCATGATTTTTTTTGAGTGTCAGTTCAGATGTGGCCTTAGGGATAAGGACCATACCTGGTCTATAATACTGTCGTGCCAAAGTGATGTATTCACAAAACCGGTTAAGTGATAATCTGAAGAGCAATGTGAATTTATCTATCTGAATGATGGGAGAAAAATATATAGAGAGAGAGAGAGAGAGAGAGAGAGAGAGAGAGAGAAGGAAGAGATGAGCGAGGAGGAGACGAGGGAGAGAGAGGGAGGAGGAGGAGGAGAGAAGGGTGACAGGATGAGAGAGAGAGAGAGAGAGCATGCACAGTGATTTTTCTCTCCCTCCCTGCAATCGGAAACCAATCCCTGATTCTGTGTGGAGATATGGAGAAACTCTGCGACTAACACGGCCTAAAATAACTCTTACGGCAAGATATTTTCAACCAGTTTTTTTTTTTTTTTTCTCCAATGGGAGTTTCTGTTGGAGTTCTGGTATTAAAAACAGCAACATCCAAGATCTAATGTCTGGTTTTGTACTTATCAGAGAGGAATTCATTCAGAATAAAGTCAGTGGGTTTTGAATGAAGAAACACAAATTCTCTCTTAAAAGAGACTCTTATAAGTGCCTGAGAAAGGATAAAAATGAGGGGGAAAAGACTCATTATGCAAATTATGAGGCAAGGCTTGGTGGGTAATAGCCAAAAGTCACTCCAAGTAAAGTGTTAATAAACGTTTGCCAAAAAGGGAACAGTCTCAGTGCATTCAACATGACCCCACTAAAAAGAAAAGCTTAATTCAATGACAAAGCAACAAAAATCATTGTAGATTTCCATCAGAATTCATAGGAACTTTTTCCCTTTTGCTTGTTGAGCCCTTGTCTTCCTATTACATTTCATTCCTATAATAAATTATAGAAATCACACCAGTTGATCATCTGACTACTTTATCACAACGTTTATGAATTTGTGAACACTGAAATCAATCACCAACGCATTAGAGCCAACACAGTAATATATGACTTACTCGAGCAAATTACTTCTCTCCTCTCCATACAAGTCAGCGTTAATTTTTCATTAGATTTATGTGTGAACTCAACAGCTGAATTGTATGGAGTTCACTGCGTTCTAATTTACACCATTAAAAGCCATTGAAATATTTTAAAAAATCATACGTTTTCTGTGCAAGTCAAATTTGTGAGTGCAAAAAACTGTACATAGAACGACAGATTGTACAGGACATCCCTAAAATTATAAGATGATGATGGGTGTAACAATTTGAACATTCACAAAGTCCTGTTTCGAAAGAAGTTTTATTTTATAAGTCAAATAATATTCATGTCTCATTTAAATGTCACAGAGCCTTTTATGTTCAAATTATGTTTCCCCAAATTATTATTAAGTGATTTCCAAACCCACAATTCAGAGATGCATTTGCGGACATAATCGTTTTCCTAACAGAATGCACATGAACTTCTTTCTCAATGTCAGAAATTCACTACAAATACACATAAGCAAGCCACTTTGTTTACCACTATCGTACTACATAACTTATCAAGTGCTTATCTACCGACCACTGCACATCTGTCTTCTAGTAGTTTAATTTTTCAACAGAGCGATACAGTTTTTTATTCTGTCCTATAACTATATTTTAGAATTACAACATTACAAATGTATTATTATTTTTGTGTTTATTCTACTTTATGTTGTTTCCAAAACAATGAATAGCATGTGGGCTTGCAGAAAACATATTTCATATGGGGGGGGGGGATGCTTGATGGAAAGCATCAAATATATTGTCTTAAATAAATGCATGTGTGCACATACGCACAGTAGCTAAATGAACAGTAATCAATTCTGAGCTGATGAGAATGGTGAAACTGACAGGACTTGGATTGAGGTCTGCTGCGGTTTGAGGCTGGAATGATCGAGTTGCTGATGATTGGAGGGAAACGCGCTCTAATCCCAGCTGGATTACTATGACTATGGAAAGGGGAAAGATCGCAAGAGCGGGCTGAGAGAGAGGGAGAGATCGCGGAGCACCTTCCCGTAAACGCCGCTCAACAGCAGGCAGTCACGCGAGCAGCGGCACCGTGCGCGCTCATAACGAACACGAAAACACACAAATTAAACTTCAATACGGTCTCAATCCACTCACCTAATGCTGTGTACGGCTTCGTCCACGTGTCTCGAAGGAAAACGACCCTCCGGGAGAGGTGAACAGTGTCGGGATGTTTTATTTGGGTTGATTTGCGCTGGTCTCTCACGGACGAGGTGAAATCCCTGGGCTGGTCACACACAAACAACAACGCCAGAGCAAATTACAAAAGGCAAAGACTTGGGGGAGGAGAAGTCAATTTGTTTCGTGTTCTAAACAATAGGCTCTGAGCCAAAAGTGGTTACCTTAGCGCCGATACTCGGTTGAGCAACGCAAATGTGTCAAAACTGGACCGTTTAAATCCAACACACTGGGTTTGGCTAAAGCGCTACATGCCGTTCAAAGCAGTTCGTGTCCACGCGCTCTACCTGAGGCGCATCGCGACACGACGTTTGCACTTCACGAGCTTTAGAATAGAGTTTCTCGTTCAGGTAATGTCAAATATCCCCGTCTAAACGCAGGCTGTAACTCATATCCCGTACGAAGACTGCATTTGGGATGTCTAAACGTGAGTGAGCGTTTAGGTCAGTTTTGACACACTTTGTTATTAATTCACAGTTGTCCTCAGCCGCTCTTGAACGCCTCTTTACTGGGGTCTAATCAGCTGGATTTCGGCCGATAACGTTTTTTTTGAAGGTTGACGAGGCCCCCAGTGTGCCTGTATTTTTAAGGTCGCATACTCGCGTGGGGCTGAGCACTTTAAAAAGATGTCAAGAATAAAACCATTCATGTCATCTTCCCTCGCGAGCGCCACTGGTTTGGCTACCTCTAATACAGGCTGAAATTACTGTCAGGAGGCGGGTAAATGCTTTATACCTGTGTGCCGGTGGCGCAGAGATGCGCACAGGTGTTCATCGCGCGCCTCGTGCAGTAGCAGTGTCCCACAAGCGCCCTGTTTGTTTTAATTCACCTGTCAAATCACGCGCCGGGGCATCTCTATTACACAACACGCTTGTGTAGGCAAATGTTTTGAGCTGTACTTCAAATGTGTTTATATAAATATTCAAGTTTTCATATTTATAATTATTGAGAATTGATTTAATAGTAGGCTATGCTGGCTCCATTTAAAAGGAAGCAAATCACAACAGCTATTTTCAGAATTAGCCATGAAGTCGGCGACAAATCTGCAGGTTTGATTCCTAAAATTAAATTTGCTACCGATTTGATTTCATCTATCCAAACAAACATCCGTGGATTATTTAATAAAGTCTGCATTTAATGCAATTTATTATTTGAGTGAAACATTACATTTCATGGAGCTTTTGCTCAGGTTTATTCAGTGATTAAAATGACACTTTTTTTAAAAATTTCATTATCTTATTTAAGGAGTTAACAATGTGATTTTCGCCCTTTGTGGCTGACTTTTAACTACCTGGAACTGCTTACCTGAGTGTGTGTCAATTAGACGCTGTTTGAAGCAAGTTGCCATGTTTTGGCAGAAGTTTGGCTGGCGCCTCACGTAACCTACACATGCGCATCTAAGCAGCAAAGGTGTGAATAGGCTTTTCACACATTTAGTAATAAATACATAATATAAGTAAATATATCAGACAATTACGACTTTTTGTCAGACAATTATAACTCTTGTTATTTCAATGATAATACAGACTTTTGGCGTAATCGTGAGACCCACTTTGAAAACAAATCACCCTCAAATGAACTTGAACCCTGAACAGTTTAGCACGTAATGAAGTAGATTTTAAATCTGGATAAACGTTTATTGTGCGTAGGCTATTTTCTTGCTAATGTAAGGCCAATATTGGCATTTAAACAGACAAACGACTGGTTAACATGTGCCAACTGAAAAGGCATTGATGTTTTTGTTCAGTGTTGTAAGACGATCAGGAAAGTCAAGGTTTAAAACAGAAAGCAAGCATAACTGAGGTATTTCTGTTATGTTGTGGGCTTCTCAAAACAAGAATGAGACTGCTTCTAGGCATAGCATTAGTTCAGAGCAATTATTTAGGGTGAATGCAGCACAAGTCAAATAGGAAAACCGTATACAAGTTCAATTATAGCAGGATATTAAAAAAAATGCTTAATCTTTACAAAGTAGTCCTTTGATAAGTGGGAAATACCAAAAATTATAGCATTTTGAATTTTGTCTTGCACCGTTAATAAGCCATATCTAATCTGCTGCATATTATATTTTATGATACATGCATGTGTATTTATAACATAACATGTAAGACATGTAGGTACAGCATGTAAATCACATTGAGCGGCTTGAGAGGATATTTTTACACAGACTCCAGTGCTCAGAAATAGTCATAACTGACCTCTAGCGGTGGATAAGCTTTATTGCAGGCAGGTAGTGAATTGTTCATTGACAGTCAAACTGCAGGACTCGAACTCTCTTTCTCATGCAGTCATGTATAGCTCATTGCCACGTCGGAAACACGGATCCGTCTGTTCTATTCCAAGCAAAAGAATGAAGGAAACCGTTTAAAAAGACTCGCAAAGTTATGCATCCTGTGTCCTGTTCAAGCCGAACCATATCAGCGCTTTCCATCCGAGAAACTGCCCAGAACTAATCCTTCAATTTCTTGCAGTCATTGACACTCTCGTTAACTGTTCAGATTCATTTGACTTTCTCATGTGACATGCTGTAATAAACTATGCTACTTTACCTTACTTAAAGCCATCAATTGTTATAAATAATAATAATAATGATAAAATAATGCCGTTATTTAACTTTTTTTTTTAATACGTCAAACAAAATAAATAAAAACAAAACTCATATGCATAATAAAAGTATGATCTTAAATTTGTAGGGGGAAAAAAATGATTTTCTCCAGTTTTATGTAGGTCTATTAATGCATATTAAGTTCTCACTCTCAGAGAAAAAGAAAAAGGAAAAATGTTAACTGGATTACTTGACCATATTCAGTTACAATATATTCTAACATTTTATTTTAATATATTATAACATTTAATTGTGCAGTAAAATACTGTGGGGAAGACAAAAGTATAAATTAATGAATTAGTTTAAAATTGTAAAAGAAAATGTCTATTTAACAGAGCAATGTGCATACTTTTACAGTAAAATATTGTTCAAATGAATTTTGAGTAAAAATTATGAATTGCCTAATTTATTATCAGTCGTTACATTACAGTAATAGCTCAAATAGTTTGGTACATTAACATGACAGTCATTAAAATTGTAAAAAAAAAAATTCCTGTAAAGTTCTAGCCACAACAGCTGCCAAATTTTTTCTATTATCGTAAATAAGTTACATTGTAAGACAATTCATCAGTGAGGAGATCAATTCATGAAAGATAGTCAAGATAGTCAGCTGTCATTAAATGCATTTGATGATATTTTCCATAATAAATCTGCTCATGGTGTCACTGAACGGCTTTATTAAAATGAAACAACCATCCCAGCACAAAGGCAGCCAGTTCAGGTTCTCCTAGTAAGCGAATTCAGGAAATGAACAATATTTGTCTCACATTGTTATAAATGCCCTTGCTGCAATGTTCATTTTGGGGGTTCATTATTGGATTCTCCATATTATTTGTTGTAGTTTAAAGTCTTGCGAGTTTTGGGACCCCCATTTGTCTTCACAGAAGATAAGATGGGAATTTGGTAATCTTCCAGTCTGCTTTTCTTCTATATCTAAATAGCCTATCTGTCTTATAGGCACAGTGATTAATGCTGAAGGGATTTAGAGAGGAGGATACAAATGCAGACAGTCTCTCATCATCCCATATCAAACAGCCTGGGAGATGTTTAATATATGGGTGTATTTGGTCTCCAGCTTACAGCTGTCTGCTTAAAGCTTTATTACTAAAGAATCATTTGGAGGGGGGAGAAAGCATCTCTTGATAGAGTGAGTGACTAATAACTAAAGCCGACAGCGAGCGCAAAAACGCGCTTTCTCTCTCGTGCACATACAGGGCAAGTGACAAGACCGCTCTGTGCGCACAACAGAGAAGTCAAAATGTGACATATTCTTGCTGGCGGAGGGATAAAACTCAATCAACCTAAACAGTCTTCCCTCAGACAAAATTACACACGCACACATGCAACACACGCAAGTGCATGCAAACTTAAGGTGAACAGAGCCACAACAATCCCACATTTTCTCATGCAGTGTCCGGTATTTAGCTACGACTGTCGTTCACAGCTTAGGAATTAACTATTAATGCCGTGCAAAAAGTGAATGCCACCACTAAAACGATACCTCACCTCTCCAGGTAAAACAGCAGCCCCACAACCCTGTGTGCTGCATTAGGGAGCAGCAGAGACAGAGAGACAGATTGTGTGAGAGTTGTGTCTAATCCCCATAAGCATCAAGGCAGCAGCTGCCGTGTACAGAAAGAGGGACCTTGGGGGGGCGGGGGGGCTGGGGGTTTTGCAGTTTGCAAAAGAGATACACACTCTTCTCCAACATGTAGTCCTGTTGTGAACATACAGAAGAGACCAAAAGTCTGAGAAACCTAGTGAAAATGCTTATTTCAAATTTATTATAATAAGAACACATTTCCTAAAGTCTGAGAGTGCTTGTTATTTTAAATTGAATGAAGTTGTTTTATTACAACTAATATTATTCTGATTTTTATTCTTACTCTTATAGTCCAAAAAGTCTGAGAGTGCAAGGAAAATGCTTCTTTTAAATTTAATAAAGTTGTTTTGTTTATTACAAATAACAAATTAAAAATTGTCCCTACAAAGGCTGAGGGTATTAAAAAATTGCAAAATAAACTTGGGTTAAACTTATTTAAGTGTCCTTTTTATAATGTAAGTATATATTTAAGTATTAATTAACCACATGTATTCACTATATGGTTAGGGTTTGGTTTAGGGTTACTTGCATGTAATTATGCATATTTTAGTTATTATAATAGTAAGTACATGCAACATGTGTAACAAGGACACCTTAAATAAGTGTTAGCCCAGAAACATTGTTATTTAAAATCACCAAAAGGTGTTTAAATTCATTCACGTTGTATACGTCGCTGTTAAGTCAAACATGTTGACAAAGCTTCGTAGATATCTAATTATGTTATACATTTGTGTCTTGTGTTACGCATATGTCTGTATTATATTATATGTTATTATGAAAACACCGCCCGACAAATGTCATGTTCAAGATGCTGGCTTGCTGCTTCTACCAGTAGACCTATCATAATATAAACAATAAGCTCGAGGAACTTCTAATCATCAGACTAATAAGATACGAAAACAAATCCAAAAAACTAATATGAACAAGTCAACTAGCTAAAAGTAAAATGATAAACAAAGAAATCTTAATGAAAAGATAACCTCATATGGTTTCATAGTATGAAATTCACATTCATCTACAGTGGGGCAAATAATTATTTGATACACTGCTGATTTTTCAATTTTTCCCACTTACAAAGAATGGAGAGTTCTGTAATTTTCATCGTAGGTACACCTAAACTGTGAGAGACCGAATCAAAAAAAAATCCTGAAAATAACATTGTATGATTTTTTAAAGATTAATTTCCATTTTATTGCATGAAAAAAGTATTTGATCACCTACCAACCAGCAATAATTCTAGCTCTCACAGACCTGTTAGCTTGTCTTTAAGAACCCCTCCTATCCTCCACTCATTACCTGCATTAATTGCACCTGTTTGAACTTGTTACCTGTATAAAAGACACCTGTCCACACACTCAATCAATCAGACTCCAACCTCTCCACTAGGGGCAAGACCAAAGAGCTGTCTAAGGCCACCAGGGACAAAATTGTAGACCTGCCCAAGGCTGGGATGGGCTACAGGAAAATATGCAAACAGCTTGGTGAGAAGGCAACAATTGTTGGCGAAATTCAAGATGACTGTCAATCTCCCTCGAACTGGGGCTCCATGCAAGATCTCGCCTCGTGGAGTATCAATGATCATGAGAAAGGTGAGGGATCAGCCTAGATCTACACGGGAGGACCTGGTCAATGACCTGAAGAGAGCTGGGACCACAGTCTCAACGGTTACCATTAGTAACACACTACACTGTCATGGATTAAAATCGTGCAGCGCGCGCAAGGTCCCCCTGCTCAAGCCAGCACATGTCCAGGACCGTCTGAAGTTTGCCAAAGACCATCCGGATGATCCAGAGGAGGCATGGGAGAAAGTCATGTGGTCAGAGGAGACCAAAATAGAAGTTTTTGGTATAAACTCCACTCGCCGTATTTGGAGGAAGAAGGATGAGTACAATCCCAAGAACACCATCCCAACCGTGAAGCATGGGGGTGGAAACATCATGCTTTGGGGTGCTTTTCTGCAAAGGGGACAGGACGACTGCACCGTATTGATGGGATGATGGGGCCATGTATCGTGAGATTTTGAATGAAAACCTCCTTCCATCAGCAAGCGCATTGAAGATGAAACGTGGCTGGGTCTTCCAGCATGACAATGACCCCAAACACAAAGCCATGGGTCAGCACTAAGGAGTGGCTTCGTAAGAAGCTTTTCAAGGTCCTGGAGTGGCCTAGCCAGTCTCCAGACCTGAACCCAATAGAAAATCTATGGAGGGAGCTGAAACTCCATGTTGCCCAGCGACAGCCCCAAAACCTGAAAGATCTGGAGAACACCTGTATGGAGGAGTGGGCCAAAATCCCTGCTGCAGTGTGTGCAAACCTGGTCAAGAACTACAGGAAGCGTCTGACCTCTGTAATTGTAAACAAAGGTTTCTGTACCAAATATTAAGTTCTATTTTTCTATTGTATCAAATACTTATTTCATGCAATAAAATGGAAATTAATTAAAAAATCATACAATGTTATTTTCTGTTTTTTTTTTAGGGTTCTGTCACTCTCACAGTTGCGTTGTTGTTTATTTTTCCTGTTTCGTGTGAGGTTGTCGGATTTGCTGTTAGTACACCTACAGCATGAAAATTACAGATCTCTCCATTCTTTGTAAGTGGGAAAACTTGAAAAATCGGCAGTGTATCAAATACTTATTTGCCCCACTGTATATCATAATTCTTTTAGATTTTTCAAAATCCTGAAACCTTCTGCTTCCAGGTTTAGATAAAATTTTTAAATTGTTTTTAAAAACGAGTTTCAATGTGATTTCAGGCTTTTAGAACCCACTCTATGTTATGTGATCTCGCCTTGACCCCAAAATTGCTACACATTGAGAACAGTGGGATATACATCTATGTGAAGAATTTACTGGACCGTACCATCTATACCTCCCGTTCACAGCGAGATAACGTGCAGTGACTCAAACTCTTTCATGCCCAATCCAGTCTAGCAACTCTCAATGTAAAATCCACCAAACCCCAGCACTGAAACGAACTTGCACATGACAATAGAACTGAAACATATTGTGATTCTGTAGACATCTGATAACTTCCACCCCATGTGATAAAGTGAAACCCCCCGGATAATCAACCCTGTTTACGACCTGAACACGTTCTGAGAAAGCTGGACTTTTTGTCCAGTTCTGTTTTTGTTTGCGCTCCTCGGCGCCGCGGTCTCGTCAATCTTTCACCGTTCAAGATGTTTAAAGGTGGACGATTTATGATTAGCAAGGCATGGCAGACAGAGCTGAGGTCACACCATATCAGCTAGCGACAATGGCCATTGTTTGTGCGCTCAACAGGAAGTGGCTGTGTGGGACTTCCTGTGGCTGATACCTAGGGTTGGACGGGGGCGGAGTGGCAGCCAGGCAGCCCCGTGGCCGATCACATTGTTCCAGGTAGGATCTCATGGTAACGTCGGTCCCTCAGGAACGAGTGTTTTCCACCAAAGCGGCCCAGTCCCACAGCCTTAATATAGAGCTGAATACAGTCCCATCGAAACCAATGTAGTCTCCTAGAGTGACACAAACAGAGAGAGGCAAACAAAAACACAAACATGAAAACATCCTGACTGAGACATTTTTCCTCTACAAGATTTTATATACACAGTATTTGTATACGTCGCTATTAATGTCAACCTGTTGACACTTCCAGATTCATGTGTATTCTTTTATCTATGCTATAAGAAAACTTTGATCATTCCTTTCAAAGAAATTTCACTATATTTTCACCCATAATAAAGTAACATTCCTTACCGATCGAGTCCCTTTGACCGCTAAAGTACGTTCTCAAATGCCAAAAGGCTTTAACCCACAAAAACGTTTTTTTTTTTGTTGGCAGATTGCAGCTTTCACACCCACATTAGCTGCAACATGCGCTTGTTCGGTGGATCCACTTGAGAACAAATGCCTAGGAATTTTCTGCAATAACCCCCCTGCCCAAAGCCATCCTGAAGGGCTCTGAGACATATTTACTCTCATTCCTGCAGCGGGGCCCGATTCTTCACAACGGCACCTTTTGTGGCAAGCATTTTTCTATTAACCTTTAAAGAATGGAAGAGGATATAGAGAATAGGACAAACAGACCGTGTTGGCGGACAGTGTTAACGTCGTGCGACAGATGTGCAGATGGTGTGTTACAGTAAAAGATCAAGGCGAGAGAGAGAGAGAGAGCGCTTTTATATGCCACTCAAACGTTCCTCGTGCCTTTAAAACTCCTCCAACCCAGATTCGGCTCACCAGACCAACTGATATTCAGCGCAGGAGATCTGACGCTCAAGTGTGGCCATATTGACAACCGTTTGTTCTCGATAAGAGCGCAATCTTAATGAGAGGAATCAGGCCCTTTGCTAAAAAAAAACTAAAGTAGACGTGTTAGTCTGACAAAGGCCTTATGTGGGAAACATTTGACCCTATCGCCACCAACCACTGACGAAAAATAGCCATTCGGCTGATTCATTGGACACAAAGAACGGAATATTTATCGGTCAAAAGCATCCACATCTGTTGATTTGTCGTGAGTCACTCAGCTTTGACTATATATAGTATTGCATCTGACGTTTCCTAGCGTAAACATCCATTGGGTTTGTTTGTCATACCTCTAGTCTAAATGGGGGAGAGCTCTTATGAGGCAGACTGTCCTTCTTCTCCCTTTGGGACAACTGCCAAATGCAGGGAACTAAATATGGCTGGCTGCTGTCACAGTAATTCAGTTATGGGCGTATTAACATACAATGGGTGTGATTCATTGAAGAGAGCCTTAACGCAGCTAATAAGCATGATTTGCTTGTTTTTCACTCATAAACTCTGAGATTTCTAAACTGGTCTCTGAATGGCGATGAGCATTTGTTTAAAGGCATGAAACTCTTCGCAAAGATCTATCCGGCTCTGCTTGGTTGGTTGCAACTGTGTTTAGGTGAAAAAGAAAAAAACTCAGTTGAAACCTCACTTTTTCTACAGGATGTTTGGGAAGAAATCATATCCATGCAACGTTCATGGTCCAAGAAGTTCTGACAAAAAAAATGACTTATTCTGGTGTTGTCATCCATCCAGGTTTTTTTTTTCTCGATCCAGGATGCTGCACACTGACTATTATTTAACAAGATTTCTACAGTTTCTGAAGTTGCAGCAGTGCTCTTTACTCATACAAAATTTGCTGCGAGGGTTGACAGGGCGTTGCTAGGGTGATTAGTTTGGTTGATATGTGGTTGTTGACGTCTATAGACACAATAAAAAAATAATCAAATTAAATAAGAGATGTTATATAGTATATTTGTATATATTTGGGGTTGAAAGACTTCTGATTTTTTAAAGTTGACTTTAATGTGATGAAAGTCGAGTCGAAGTCGACAAGCCGCTGATGACGTCATTAATGAACAAACAAGTCTGGAGCTGTGACAAACCGTGTGCACCACCTGGCCACATGGGCTATTGCTCCTATAACAGTCTTTTTATGAGTTCTTTTGTCATTTGGGTGGTTAATATTTCTCACAGATTTCGCTCGTTCGAAATCAAGATACAGATAAGTAGCACAGTAAAGATTCATTTATATGAATGACATTATGAGAGCGATTGCGTTGTGAAGCAATTCTACCTGGCAGAGTCCTGCTACTAGTAGTGAAGCTGGGATTAGTTAAGGAAATATTGGCTGAGACTTTTGTGTCACGTTCTACAGCTAGATTTATTTGAGAATGGCACAGAACACAGTGTGACAAACCTTTCCACGCAGTGAAGATCAGTGCCGACAGATGTAGGTACTGGTCTGTAGACCTACGTTGTGTGGGTCGTTACCAGTGCAGCAGGCAAGCTAGATTCGAACGTCGGATTAAAATTACCTGTACAATAAGCGTTTAAAAACGGCATTATCCGGTTCAATTTCAAGCATCCAGTCATATATCACACATGTCTGTGAACGCTTTCAGAGTATGCATATTGTCATTTTAATGTTTGGAAGACCGGAGTGCTAAATGTGCGAGAGGCCTCAAAGATTTCGTATCCTGTGCGGCCCTCATATGACCAGCGATAGTCGACGCAAGCTTAAAGGAGAGCATATTATTCCCTTTTACAATATGTAATACACGTCTCTGGGTCCCCAGAATGTGTCTGTGACATGTTCTAGCTCAAATTCTCCATCATGCATCATTTATTATTAGTCATTTGACACATGCCTATTTGAGCGGAAGCAGAAACATTCTGTGTTTTAAACCATACGGTGTAAACTTCTGATAACAGGTTTTTCTGAGTGCAAACATCCGAAGCACACGTACAGAAAGCGGTTGTCACAGCATGCGTACTAAACTTAGTTCTCATTCACACACAAGTTTACATTAAAAACACATGAGTAACAAAAAACAGTCGGTTATGTCTGTGACGGTAAACAGCTGGGAAATAAATTGCATGTTTATTTTAGATCTGTGTGGCAGCAGCAATTTACAGTAAATAAATCAATAAATCCACCACTCGCTTGTATCCTCTGAGTCTGGGACTCTAAATAGTGTTCTGTGCCCGTCTGTGCAGCCAAAGACAGAACAGTTGGCAAGTTTTGCTCAAACTTTCGCCATGGCATTAAAACTAGTACACCGCTGTCGCTTGCGAAATCAAAATGACGGCGCCGTGGGGGGAAACTTACAGGGGCGTGATATTATAATGAGATCCCTTTGCCACGCCACCAAGGGAGTGAAATCAGACGTGCTCGTTTTCTCAGACGCTTGCAGAAAAAGGCTTACCAAAACAAAGTTACTGGGTTAATCTTTTTCACCTTTCCTTGGTTGGTAGATGCACCGGGGACCTGATTATAGCACTTAAAACCTGGAAAAGTCAGATTTTCTTGATATGTCACCTTTAAAGTGTCATGGCAGAGCATTGAAGTCGATTAATCGGTGCAACCCCTTAATAACAAACTAACGTTGAAGGTAAAAAAAAAAAAAAAAAACTACATCGGAGTATTTCTGTTACAAGTTTATCATTCACCTCAGTAGCACATGTAATGTACAAACAGTATGGAATGAATTGCATGCCAAAACTTAATCGAGTGTGTTGCATATTATACTTCATGTAAACTCAGCAGCTTTGCCACTCATCTGTTCTGAATAAGCAATAGCTGCATTTTGCCTCAGTGTATTAATAGTTGGTGTCAGTGAGCGTAATGGCGCTTCCACTGCATGGTACGGCACGGTAACGGCTCGGTACGGTTTCATTTTGGGGGGTTTTCACTGGGACAGTACCTGGTACTTTTTTGTGTACCAAACTCGGTTGAGGTTCCAGTGAAACCGTTACCGTTACCAAAACGTGAAGTGCTCAACTCTGCTGATCACGGATCTGGCGCCGACCCAGTAACATGCGTCAGCCCTGTTCGCTCACCTGAAATCTGCAACATGACGCAGCATTTCTCCCCACTCCCACAAGCGAGCACAATCTCTGCTCTATTGTACCGGTTTCTTTTTTGTAAAAACTCTACACATGCAGGCATGTGGCAAGCAAGGAAGACTCGAGAACGCAAAAATCTTGATCGGAAACCGAGCGTCACCTTTTTTGAACAAACAAAATAGGATTTTTGAGTCGTTTCTGAGCGTTTCGTGGTTGTGGTGTATCAACGATTATTTAGGGACGTGTTCTACTCTTAGTGGATAACCGAGGAGGCACGGATCGCAGCAGCAGAAGTCAATTTATATGGGCTTTATGCCTTGTCGTTGTTTTAGGATTAGACGCAAGAAAATGTATTAAAGAAGTTTTTTCAGCAGTCGATGGCAGGATAGGCCTGTGAAAAATCAGGTCGCGGCAATAACGACATGTGAAGGAAATTCCCAAGCCGACACTCTAAAGCGATACGAAACTGCAGTGGGAAATGCAAACCGAGCCGAGCCAAGCATACTGGTGAAGTCGTACAGAGCGCAGTGGAAGTACACCGCGCTAGCCCTCAAAATACTCAATCACGAAGGGTGCAGGCTGTGGAACTGTTAGTGTGTTTGGACATTGCGGGACACTGGCTTCAGTCTCACAACCAGCCGGGGCTCTTGATAGGTCAGGCAGGTCGGGTGAGGGCATGGAAGTCTCAAGGAGTTTTTGTACTTATTCCTGTTTATGACAACGGAGAGCGTTTTTATATTTTACCGCCGAAGTGATTCCCTGATATGGAAGAGAAGCTCTTTGATGCCGTCTTTTTTATTTTTCACAGGAATTGAGCACGGCTAGCCCGTTTTCGTCTCCATGTGGGGAATAGGTAACTGGGTAGGTCAGCCTAAGTCAAAGACGGTTTAGGTGACACGCGGTGATTGGAGGGTTGTCATTGTTCTCACGGAGTCACAACAAATGCAGACATGAGAGGTAGTAATGATTATAATGAATGGAAGACGCGAAACCGTACCGGCAGCTTAGTTTAGCAAAACAGACACACATGGCTTGTTTAGGTCCCTGTCTTAACAGTCTCCTTTTCTCTTTCTTGTTCCTCGCTCTTTGCACACTTCAGATTCCCGCATTCATAAATCCGAACCCACGATGACAGCTGGTGTTGTAGTGACATGGAAAGGGCCTAGGTATGGCAGTCTTAGATTTGAAAAACATTAAGAGTAAAATACGCTAGGGAAGGTTGTAAAGTAATCTAAAAATAATAACCACCACTCAACAAAACACAAGCAAGACGACTCTGCACACAAGAGGAAAGACGAAGCGTAACTGGTCAGATGATTAGATCCCATATCCATACTTAATGGTCCCGAGAGAGCAGCAGCAGGAGATTCCAGACCCTTGCCGGATTAAACACGCCGTGACACAAATTCCCACAGATGTGGAACGCATGCGAGATCGGGAGGGAAATTCATAAATGGGAGAAGGGGGAAAAAGTGATAAGTTGGTGTAACAAGTTTATCAATCCCATCGTCGAGCCATGCTTTTTTATTAGTGGGATTGAATATGTCTAGAGCTGTTTTATATGCACAGAAAGCAATCATCCTGCCTAGTGTTAAACCGATGAAATCACATGTTACACGCCCGGACAATGCAAGGTCGGAATAAAATGTATTGGCATGGAGGTTCCAAAATAGGGAAGCAGGATCACATGCCGAGTTGATGGTGATTAGCGGTGTACAGTGGATTGAAATAAGGCCCTGCTCAAACACTGCACTAAGACTTGCGGTCTTACCTTTGCGTTCTGTTAAGTAATGCCGCATAATCTTACAATTTTCATTGCTGTGGAATCATTACTTTCGTTACAGATGTCTGGTCAGTGTTACTGATTGGTTTAAAATTACAGAACTTGTCGCCTTGCGGCAGATGTTGTAACTACCCTATTCTAAAACAGTGGAAACTTAAGCAGCACAACTATTCAAACATTGATCATAAAAAAATCAGCATGTTAGGATGATATCTGAAGGATCATGTGACACTGAAGGACTGCAGTAATGGCTGCTGAGAATTCAGCTATACCAATGCAAGAATAAATTACATTTTAAAGTGTATTAAAATAGAAAACATTTATTTTAAATTGTATTAATATTTCACAATATTACAGTTTTCCTGTATTTTTGATCAAATAAATGCTTCCTTGAGCATAAGAGACTCCTTTTAGCAACATTTATCTTACAGACACATTTTTGAATGATAATGTAATGTTACATGCAAATAAATATATATGTATATATGTATATAATATAAATTATAAATGTATCCTCATTCCTCATGGATTTATTTAATATTAATAAATCTTATGGACTTTTTTGTTATTATTATTTTTGTTTTTATCAATAAAACCTAATATATGACATCACCGCTAGTGGAGGCGGGGCCCGGTTCATGGACGGTGGGGGAAGGACAACAGATTTGCAATATGCCACTGAGAACAAAAATAAAGAGGGCTGACAACACAATATGTTCAAAGATGAACAATGAAAATGCTCAAAAGGAAGCAAGAAGCCTCAAAAGTCACGAAAAGTAACCCCCTTGACACCCTTGAGTGAGTCCACACTGGATTTCACAAAAATGGCAGATCTATGTAGGAAGCAACCATAGAAGCATCATACAGACAGGGTCTGGCGATTGAAGTAAAAAAAAAAAAAAACTTTTTCTCCCTCTGTCCTAGCTGTGGCCTTGACCTGTTCCCCTCTGTGTTCACGGTCTATGTGCTCGGCAGCTTCACAACTCTCTTCTTTCCCAGATGAATAGGACCCAGGATCCCAGGCTGCGTGAGTGTAGGCTTTCTGAAACAGGGTTACACAGGTCATTCATCAAGCAATTAAGTGCTTTTTTTGTCTCATTCATTTTAAAGAAATGCCAATTACGGAAACATGCGCTATATATTAAGAGTCACATATACTGATTCTTTAGAAACTGCTGCTATTGTCCGACTGAAAAACATCAAATCAAAATATTGTGGCATCAAAATATACAGAAGGCAATTACTCAATTCAACCTATGAAACAAAGGAGTCATTTTCCTCTACAAGGGTTATTGGTGATGTCTGTGAAGAATAAAAAAAGAGAAAAGGCAAAGCAATGAGGGTGGAAAAAGTTTAAGATAAAGTCTTGAATATGGAAAGCAAGAGGGAGAATGAGTGGTGGATGAGCAAACTGAAGAGGGGAGAAGAAAAGAGGTGGGATGTAGGGAGAGGAGGAGCAAGGCAACACAAAGCCCCATGGCTGCCTCGGGGCATTGTACAAAATTGATAGAGGGGATGAGAGACCTCACACACACACACACACACACACACACACACAGCACCTGGGACTCCAATCTCAGACCTCAATCTATGCTTCTACCTCTCTAACCTTCATAGGCAACAATGCACCATAAAGAAATCAATAACTGAATTTTCTTGACAAACTACGTTTTTTTTTGTTTTGTTTCGTTTTTTTACCTGTTTTGCCTTTGCGTGCATTAAACACGCATATGGCAAGTGGCAAAAAGACACGTGACACCAGCAGTTGTTAACACAGGACATGTTCAGTTCTGAAAATGTTAGTCACCATTTGCTTTTGTATGGGGAAAAAATGATGCAATAAAAGTGAACAAAACATTTCTCGTGTTCTACGGATGAATGAAAGTCATTTGGTTTCAAGCAACACAAAAATGGTTAAATGATGACAGAACTGTAATTTTGGGTGAATTATCCCTTTAAAAGTAACTGGTGAAGTTGGTTGAGCAGGAAAATATTGTTGGTTAAGCTAGTCAAAAAGCCTGGAGGGAAAACAAGCATCCAAAACACAGCATATGCTGGTGGTCTTTTCAGCTGGGAAATACATACCTCTGTCACTTTTTCAGTCTCTCTTTCTGTTTTTCTGTCTGATTTATGGTAGACTTGAAACCGTAGACTTGATCAAATCACATTCTCTGCTGAGAGTGAGACAAATTTGGGATTTTTTTTCTCCATAATTCTGGGCCTGTGGAACAAAACCAATGGACAAAGTAAAAAAAAAAAAAAAGGCCATTTAAAAATGTATATAGAATAGCAGCAACTCCACAAAGAAATGGAAGGCCATGTAAAGTCACAGAGCAAGGTCACAGAGTGCTGAGCACATGGTGCGTTAAAGTCACCAATGCTCTGCTGATTCCATAGCTGAAGATTTCCAAATATCTACTGTCATTAATATCAGCACAAAAACTATATGATGGGAGCTTCATGGAATGGGTTTCCATAGCCGAGCCGGGATTAGTTTGGATGGAGTGGTGTCCAGCACGCCGCCACTGGACTCTGGAGCAGTGAAAACGTGTTCTGTGCAGTGAATCACACTTTTCTGTTTGGCAGTCTGATGGGCAAGTCTAGGTTTGGTGGATGGAGTAAGAATGTTTCCTGCCGGAATACATTGTGCCAGCTGTAAAGTTTGGTGGGTTTTTTTTAGGGTTTGGACCAGGCCCCTTATATCCAGTGATGGGAAAGCTTAATGTTTCAGCATACCAAAACATTTTGAACAATGCTATGCTTCCATCTTTGTGGGAACCATTTGTGAAAGGCCCTTTTCTATTCCAGCATGACTGTGCACTAAGGTCCATAAAGACATGGTTGGATGAGTTTGGTGTAGAAGAACTTGACTGGCCTGCACAGAGCCCTGACCTCAACCCCATCAAACACCTTTGGGATGAACTAGAATGGAGATTGCAAACCAGACCTTCTCGGCCAACATCAGTTGGACCTAACAAATGCTGCAAAATTCCCACTGAAACACTCCAAAATCTTATAGAAAACCTTCACAGAAGAATGAAAGCTGTTGTAAATGCAAAGGAGGGAACAACTCCATATTATTGTCCATGTATTTAGAATCCAATGTCATTAAATGGTCAGATGTCCCAGTACATATATTTATTTACTCACCAAACCCATTTTTATGCACTTTGCAAGCATTAACTCTAAACCCTGGAAGCTGTAAGTCAGACTGTTATCAGATGAACTGCACTGAAAATCTAGAGAGAAATTACTGACTGCACTCTCTCTGACCGGCTAGGCAATAAATTGCCGTAATGTGAAACTGAGCTTCTTATTCTCTCATTTCCCTCCAAAAACTAACATGTCTGAATGGTTCACCACAACAGACAATGTACATTTGTTCAACTGCAGCTACACTCTTTCAAATCCAATCCTAAGAGTGTGAATATTCAGTGTCACAGTGCAGCTCTAGTGCTTAGCATTAGCGCTAGTGAGCAGTATGGTCATTAGCTCTTCTGCACAGAGAATGGGATCTTGCTTCTGCGCTGGCATGTCCTGGCGCGCAATAATGCCCGCTGGTTGAAATGCCCCATGGCTCCTTGACATAGCGATGGTTTGCTGGATGGCTGAGCTGGCACAGAGACGGCCAATCTGAGTCACACAAAAAGAGAGAGACCGACACACACGCCTGCTGCTTACACACCCACCTGCAGCAAAAGTGGCCGTGCCAAAGCCCTGAAGAGACTTACTCACCAGTGAGACTCCTCTCTCATTCGTTCAGCCAGATCCCAGGCAGAGTCCCCCCTTTCTCTCCTCTGCTCCTGAACCGTATCCGGCCCCCCGTGCTCAGACAAGGCCCCTGTTGATGGAGGTGATTGGGAAGACTGTGAAACCGCTAGACTCTCAGGAAGGGCCAGGGATGCAGAGCCGCAACCAAGTCATCTGTTAGCAATCGAGCAACGGGGCCTGATATTAAAATGTCATGCGGGTCACAGACTGAGGTCTTTACGCCCCATAAGGAGCCCTACTGTTTCAAGACACCACTTTCCAGCTGCAAATATGCATTGGGAGGGTATTGGAAAATCACTATACAGTACTTTTAAGAGAAAAGACTTTTGTAATGACGTAAATGTAATTATGGTACCAGTGGGTGGCTTGAGTGGTTTAGAAAACCCAAGGAACAAGTTGCGATGGTGAATTTTTATGTTTGTAAACACTTCCAAGTAGCCAAGCAGCACTGACGGATGCTTTCAGACCAATTTCTGATCTGCAATCCAAAAATCATTCAAGGTAATTTTGTGTATGGATGGAGAATAGTGAAAAGGGTGGGGGAAAATCCTTAAAGGCGACAGGAGACGATAAGTTGCTGTCCCTGACAAGAGTTTATGGAAAATGAGTGAGGCGTGATTCTTTTCCTACATTACCACAAGGCCATGTTAAGCCTTTGAGTGTGAAAAAATAGGCTAAAACTTCAGCAAAGGCAGATAATATGAGAGAAGAGCGGATAAACGCAGATCTAATGTCACAACAATGCGGCACAAAAAACGCGTCAAGGGCCCAAAGCCGCTCTTCATCAAACCCTGTTATTTAAACATTTAACGCAACAGTGGAGGGGAGAGGCAGGAGATGATGATGATTTGCGATTTAATGATTCCATCACTGTATTAGGGGATTAAGATGTCCGTGGAAATAGAAGTGCGTCTACAGTGCCCATAGTTTCGGCGCCGGAAGGACTGGCAGAGACCCAAAAAGCTCAGAGATGGAAATATGAAGAATGAGGCGTGCTGTGACAGATGGAGCACAAGTGACCTGAAGAGCACCAGTAAGAGCACTACCGCCACCTGCTGGTGGTGACAGAAACATATCCCCTAAAGTGACTGGCTTACAGGAGTAGTTCAAAATAAAAATGTAATTCTGTCACTATTTCCTCACCCTCATGAGCTTTCAAAACCCGTTATTTTTGTGTGGAACACAAAAAGGCAGAATTTATGAAGATTCCTCACATAGAAGTTTATAGTGAATATGTCTGTGAAGCTTAAAAAGCAATGAGGTGAAGTTGAAAACCAGACGAGTCACTAAATCATTATTTTGAGTCAGTATATAATAAACAGAATGATCGGGTTCACATATGGAACGGAATGACTCGTTAATGTGAGTTCAACTCACTGATTGAATGATCCAGTCACAGCAGTTCTTGAGTTAACGGCTCACTGGAAGTGAAGATTATCTGTTAATAATACATCAAATTTCAGTTTGTTTCTCACACAAAGCTATCGTCAGAAGTCTTGGAAAAATCCTCCATATTTTTCAACGTGGAAGCAACCTATTCCCTGTAAGTGCGCAAAACTTCTGATTCATTAGCTACTATTGAGTATTTTTGTTTTTTTTGGGGGTTTTTTTTGGGTAAATAACTAGAAGAATAAAGTACAGTTAATGGTAAAACTACGTGCACAAACCAGTGTGTTTATGATTACGATAAATTTAAATAATATGATAACAAATGCCAGTTTGCAACATCAAAGAGCATTACGGTCTGTTTTAGTAGAGCTAAAATAAGCAGTTGACACTGGAAGCCTCGCACTTCCAATGTTCAAAATGGTATCTTACATTAAAAATTAGGTGGATAGCGCATTTGTCGGATATTTTTATGATGTTTTTTTGGCATTTTTTTGACTGTTTTTGCCTGGAAACCTGTCTGAAGATTCTTCAAATGTATCTAATTTGTTTTCCATTGAAGAAAGAAGGTCATCTGGATTAGGAACAACATGATGGTGAGTAAATGTCCAGACCATCATCTGATCGCATACTCAAAGCATGGACATTCACAGGCTCTTGCACTGCAGAATAATCAAAATGTGATTGACAAAGTGTTGAGGAAGTGAGGGAACTATTATTAAATGATCAAATCTTCAGTGCTGACTCGCTCTTCTTGAAGTTATCAACTTTAGCGATCTCAAGTCATTACGTTTTGGCTTATGCAAGGTTTAATTACAAGAGCGTGACCCTCCTTCTGCTGTTCCCGATAACATCAGCGTTGTGGCGGGAACAGTCACATGCTAAAACACGCTGGGGCTCAGGAGTCAATTAGTCGAGAGAACAAAGGAGACTTAGAAGAATGAGAAAAAGACAAATAGAAGACGAATCCTGCAAAGGAAATAAAAAGCAACTTGGGCAAATGAAGGGGGGGGGGGGGACAGATTCAAAAGGAACAAACACAAAGTGGCTGCAAGTCATTTAATTAGAATTTCAAATCGGACAAACTTGAGATGACAGCAGCGCGCTTGTCAAATCAGATCATGGCCTAGCAGAGCGGAGAACCTCCCGGTGCTTGGAGCCAAAAGCAGGAACAGCTCATCGCAAACAGCTTCCTGGGGACTGTGTGTATATGCATGTATGAGCGTAAGTGTGTGTGCGATTACTGCAGCGTGTAAGCCATCTTCATCGCCTCTGATTACTGCGGCCCGCCTTTTTCCCGCCTGTCCGCCCAGAGATGTCACTCTCCCCCTAAATGAGAAGTGACAATTAAAACATTCTCTTAAGGCGCTCCAAATCAAGACGTGCTGGCAAGGCTGGCTGAGTGCCGTTCACCACAGGGCCGGAGCTAGCGAGGTGAGAGGCCACAGAAACTGTCTGATCTGCCCCCCGGGCATGGAATCAGGGGTTAAAGTGATGATGGCTGTCCTCAGGCCCAGCACCAGTGGGTAAGACAGAGTAACACACGCTCTTAGGGAACTGGAGGGTCAGTAAAGGAAGAGAGAGGGCTGAAAATGTGTCTTTAAGGGAAAGGAGGGAGAATATTAAGGACTAGATTGACTGTGTGCTACATTAGTTGCTGTGGGGTAAATGAAGAGAGAGTGAAAATGCGAGAAAGACGATTTTAAATGTTTAGCCGAGTCAAGCCAGTTTCACAAAGCACATCTTCAATCAGTCAAAAGGGTTGGGGGATCAAGAACCAAGAATCAAGTATCTTTAAAAAGAAATACTGGAAACAAATAACATTTGTTTCATTAATTGCTCTTGACCGTGCCTGTGGATGAAACACTGTACTAAAATGCACTTACAATGTTTTCTGTATTACTATTCAGCAGCCCTGAAAAACAACTGAATCTACTGCGTAGATGTAGTCTGATTCCTAAACTAATGACTCTTATGAGCAGCTCATTTTAGTGAATCAAACAGATTTGTTTTAAACCCGTGTAGTTACTCGACTGGTTGTTCTTTTCAGTGCTGCTATTGTTAACTAAAACTACAAACTACTGGGAAGAACATAAAACTACAGTTTGTGGTAATCTGAAATACAGGATTGACAAGTAAATAAAAATATACATATACAGTATTACATGGGAAGAAGTAAAACTAGAAAATTAGCAGGGTGCCTTGGCAACTAACTAATAATTACATGAAGGTTAAGACGATACTAAAACGACACTACAAACTGAAAA
>JADLZN010001582.1:0-80752 GCA_018155175.1 Sinocyclocheilus anophthalmus | reverse complement strand
AACTGCACTCTGTACTATTGGTAAATATAAAATTGCTGCTTCTGAAGCTATAATCACTGAATACAACATTATAATCTGTACAGAATATTTAGATAACAGATGTTATGCTGTAGTGTTTTACTAATTTTGTTTTTAAAACACGTTCCATGTGGCTTCAAAAAGCAGTTACTCAGTTCAATTCGGTTCAGTGCAATTGTTCTAGGAAAACAATTAGAAGTTAATTATTGAATATTTGCTATATTTAAATGACGCTTTTTCACTCTGATATTTAATGCATGATTATGAACGATCTCCGATCAGTCTCGCCGTTAGATTGGATTTAATCCAATTATTTAGAGCACTTAAACTGTTCACAGAGCAAATAATTCAATTACAGACTGAAAATCTGATCTCAGTTGACTAAGCCAACGCTGACGGAGATGAATTAGTTTCTGAGAAAAAAATATTTGTTGAGCTTCAAAATAACAGCTGCAGAATAATGATACTTTTTCAAATGTAAATACATTTCAAATAAAATGTCAGCAAAAATTTAACTAAATTGTTTAAAAAAGTAATAATTACCAATTGGTGGCGTTCCAAATTTTTAAAAAGTCAAATAAATAGTTTAGACAGCTTGTTATTGTCTGGTGTTATCACTGATAGTGACATTTTTTTAAATTACCTTATATATTTTGTAATACAAAGGATAATACACATTTTAAGTAAATTTTACTTGTTTATCTTTTTCTCTATCTGACTTCAGGTTTATTTTGCCTCTCAATAAGTCACTATAAGGAAAGCTTGTAAAATAACCAAACTTAAGTTTGTTAAGAACTTTAATTAAAATAAAGATAATAATTGGCCTTAACCCAGTTATGAGACACACGTGTGATAGGCTACTGTCTGGGTGTTTTGCTTGATTGTCTCCTGTTGAAACTAATTTATTAGGATTATTATGATGCATCAAAACTAGGAACTTTTAAAGAGACTTGAACTGATTCAAGTTTTTTTTTAGCTCCCAAACTATGATGCCCAAACTAATAACTTCATCAAATCAGAATGAAATAAGAATATTTTAATAAAATCGAAACTGCTTCTTGCTTTACACCTGCCGTTTGAGCAGTGCGTTGTCTGATGGCTGTCAAATAACTTATCCAACAAAAGTTTTAAGTCTCATAACTTTCACTATAACTTCAGCCGCCATCTGATGCATCAGCAGGCTGTTGGTTTCCCAGTCGACTCGCAGCCCTGGCAACCAATGCTATAGCGACCGTCCCCATGGCCCGTGCGGGAAAACATGAATGACATAAGTTCGAATCGAATTATATTATAAGCGTTTCTGTTTTGTGATGTAAGGACACCAGCCGGATTACTTGCATAGCAGAAATGAGAATGGCGCGCGCTTGTAATGCGCCTCGGGAACAATGCGGGGTTCCTGCAGTTCTGCTAAAAACATTTCGAATAAAATCCCAGCTGCCCAAAGATCCGCGCAATCGATTGTAATTGAATTGCACCGTCATTATTCTGCCCCTCAACTCTATAGACAGTGGCTGCAATAACACACAGCCACGTTTACTGATGTTTATTTACTGATGTTAAATTATTTGGAATTCACAAATGAACAATTACAGTTCAGTTTCTTTTTTCAAGCTGTGGTGGGAAAAAACTTTAAAAAAGAAAGAAAAAAAAAGAATAGTTAAGTTTAGAAACCACAGCGCGGCCATGCACCTGTTGCTTCTGCTGATGGGAATTACTGAGATAAATCATATGATGTTTTAAATTTAGGCTATGTTTAAATAAATAAAAATAGAATGGTACAGAAAATAATAAATGAAAGCTAAATTAAAGTTTGTGGGTTTAATAATGTTGTAATAATGTGGTTTTTAATTTTTCATCTAAGAAAAAAAGAGGCTACTGTGAAGACAGCCATATATAGGCTATGCTTACAATAAAAAACAGTAATGTAAATATATATATATATATAGCCTCTACCTTATTTTACTTTGGCAGAGAGCTGGATGGAAAGATGTCTGAACGACAGCGAGAGAGGCTCTCTAGCCATATTCTATTGGAAATTGTCCATACGATTGAAAGTAAGTCTAAACGAATATCAGAATAAATCAATGAAACGATAATAAACTGCATGAACACTAGAACCATTATTTCAAGGGAAACCAATGTGCTGTTAGACCGAACAAGTCTTAAAAAGAAAAAGGAAAAAGCACCTTATTATACCCTGTATATACACATTTGACTTTATACATTTAGTTCAGATGCAAAAGCCTCTAAATGCCATTTGAAATTTTCATCTAAAATGAGCATTTTTTTTTTAGAAGCTACTTTTATCCATTTATCAGGCTCCCATGTTTATGTTCAGTTATTTCACTTAAATGGCAATGAAAATAACCTATTCACTGACATTAAAGTGAAATTACTGAACCTAAACACATGGAGCCTGATAAAAATGCTCATTTTAGAAGAAAATTTCAAACGGCACTTGGAGGCTTTTGCATCTGTACTCTTCACATATATATATATTATGTGTAATTTCTTTATATTAATTCAAAGGATTTATATGTTATTTATATTTAAGGCAAATTACTGATCCTGATTGTTGTGTTTTTCTTTTTATAAAAGACGAGGAGAAAGAAAACAACCGAGCATCTAAGTCACATTCAACACCTGCCACATTACAATGGTGAGTCTAATCTACACCAGAAATGTCACTTATAAATCACTTATTTTAATCTTTACCATCACCTTTGAAGTCAGTTGAACTCTTGAAAGGTTTTAAACCATAGTAAAATGATCAGTATTTATAATTAGCTTTGATATGTGACATCCAATAGCAACAAAATTCTTCTAAAATATAATGTGTGTTATATAGAAATATAACCATCTGTATAGAATTTCAGTGCTCAAATTAGTAAAATGTCACATTAATACATTGCTACATGATTTTCAAACAAATCATGCACTTTTCTAGTCTAGGAGAATTCTAGATCATAAAACAGCTGTTGAATTTCCCAAATAGTGTTTTTGCTCTCCTGTAGCTTGTAAGTTGTCAGGATTCAAGTATCAGAAAGGAAAACAGACTTACAACCTCACAGAGAAATCGTTTATTAAAGGATCAGCAAATGATACAAAATCTTGCTTTTCTATCTATACTGGCAAACAAATCTAAAACAAATAGTATATACTATTTTTTCAAGCCCTTCTCTCTGACTTGTTTCTCTCATTTGAAATATTATTGAAAATTGTTTAAATTAAACTTTCAATTGGTATTAGAACCTATTCACACTAAACTACATTTCTTTTATAAAAAAAGAGGAATAATTTGAATTTTAGGATAAACACAGTATATATGCCACAACATAAATAATAAGTGCAAGAACATTTTGCATACAATTTTGAAAGTGCTACTTGAAAATATATCTGTAAAATAAACTAAAATTTCATGTTGGCCATGCTTGAAGATCATTCCCGTACCTACAGTGTAACTTTTTGTTTTAAAACTACAGTTATGCTTTCCTCCATTGACTTATGATTCCTTAACACGTGTTTTCTAGACACTAGCTTTCCATGTGCATTGACCAAACTGTGTTTTCATCAGGTTGGAGGAGAACTATGAGATCACAGAGGGTGTTTGTATTCCTCGCAGTGCACTGTACATGCATTATTTGGACTTCTGCGAGAAACTTGATTCTCAGCCGGTCAACGCTGCAAGCTTTGGGAAGGTAATAACCTGTATTCAACCCTTCAGTGATGAAATCGAATATTTGGGTCTTTTATGATAGTCAAGTTTTGATGAGGTAATCATGGAGTTTTCTCTCATCAAAGAACCTATAAACATACAAGTCCACGTGAAAGAGGAAGGAAAACATCTGTTACCAAAAAAAAAGCATGACATAATACTGGGTGTTATGAAGAGCCACAGCCAGTGGTCTTTTCTTACACCTCTTCTGCAAACTCATAGCTGGACAATATAAACAATGAACATGTTCACCCTTGTTCCCACAACCCCTCAACCCACCTACTCATATAGCCGCCCCCCGACACCCTTATCCTGCTCCCCCGGGTCCTGTCGGAGGATATTGAAAAAGAGAGGGGGCCTGGATTAATGTGTAATTAAAGGAAATTTGGAAGGGTGAGATGTTGCGGAATGTTAGATCAGTGGCTGGAGCAGCGTGGGGTGTCCTTTAGGAAGGCTTCATTGATTCAGGACAAAAAAGAGAGAGAGAGCTGGACCTGCCTCCCTGTCTGCTCATTTATCAAGCCAAGCCTGACAGAAACTTCACAGCTTGGCCTCTTTTTTCATCCCACACAATAGAGAGCTTCACTGTTTGCAAAGTTTTCTGCACCGGGAGCTGGACCAAGGAGCTCATGGACAAAAAGCAGAGAGAGAATGAGAGATTGGCGAGAAAAGAAATGTCATTGGACATGTATACATCTAACAAGATGATTGAGAAGATATTTTTGTCATAGTTGTAACAGATAACACACTGACGTCATAAAAGATGTGCCCAGAAAAGCTCAATATATGTGTATTTTTTTTTCTTTTTACCTGATCCAAACAGATAATAAGACAACAGTTTCCTCAGTTAACCACACGGAGACTAGGAACCAGGGGCCAGTCAAAGTAAGTTCCTTATTCAAGAACTTTTCTAGCTTTTTGCATTTGTCATGTTACTTTAAAATATGTTGTATCAAGTAGGTCACAGTTAGAAGCCCACAAGCAGTGTTGGGGGTAACACATTACAAGTAACTCGAGTTACGTAATCAGATTACTTTTTTCAAGTAACTAAAGTGACATTACTTTTAATTTTAGTTACTTTTTCAAATGAGTAATGCAACTTTTGTTTTCCATTTATTGATTGAGACCTCTTGTTTCCATGTTGAGTGAAATTGCGAGTAAGTGCTAAGGTGCACTGTGTAAACATGATGGTTACTATAGTTCTAGACTAAATGTGAACATTCATTTATTCATCTTACTTGCACAAAAACAGATTCAGTATTCCTAGAAATTAATAAAAACAGTGAAATGCAAACTCAGAATATTCCGCAAACCTGCAATAGTTAAATCTGTTAAATAACACAAATGTATATTACGTGTTTAATCAAAGTAAAATTTTCATTCTGCAACTCGCTCGTCCCTCTTAGGTATCACTACTATGGAATCGCTGTGAAAGAGAGCTCTCAGTACTACGATGTGATGTACTCTAAAAAGGGCGCTGCGTGGGTGAACGAGATGGGCAAGAAAGAGGTCACCAAACAGACAGTGGCGTATTCACCGCGCTCCAAGCTGGGCACTCTCCTGCCAGACTTTCCAAATGTCAAAGACTTAAATCTGCCCGCCAGTCTGCCAGAGGAGAAGGTAAACAGATCACTAAAACTCTAACTACTAACCTCCAACTCCAACCCCCCTCTCCCTCCTCCTGCCCACTACCCTTCCCTCTAGATCCTGCTTTCATGTGTCAGACGGACCTTCCCTGGGCCTGGATTTAGATGAAGACCTGGAGGATTTATGTGTTGGTTCCTAGCGAACTCTTAATCTTTTGAGTAGGTAAAAAGATCGAGCATTGCACAAAGGATGGGCACTAGCTGTCTCGCTTTAAAAAGGCGCCTGTAATTTTAAATGGTTTGTGAGTTTCTGATCTTTAAAGCTTCTTTTTACACACTGGTTTGGCAGGACCTTGTAAATAGGCATTGTTCGTGAAAGCAGCTTTTTTGTTGTTTGGTATTTGTATCCTCTTTCTTTAGTGTTAGAGTCTTTTGGTGTCTTATTAATGCATGACCAAGAGTCAGGAATGAATTTGGTATGACATCATTAACACTAAGTGAATTATTCTTTGTGGGAAAGTATTATAAGTAATTTAAATTAGCTTTTTTCCCCTCTAAAAGGTTTCGACCTTTATCATGATGTACAGAACTCACTGCCAGAGGATACTGGATACAGTCATACGAGCCAACTTTGATGAGGTCTGCTATTTCTTCAAGCTTTGATCAACTGGTGGCATGATGAGGGTGATCAATTCCGTCATGTTATCGCAATGTTTATTTGTGTTTGTGTATATGCGTAGGTCCAGAGCTTCCTGTTGCACTTTTGGCAGGGCATGCCGCCCCACATGCTCCCTGTCCTGTGCTCTTCTACAGTGGTCAATATAGTCGGTGTGTGTGACTCCATATTGTACAAGGCCATCTCAGGAGTCCTCATGCCCACGGTCCTACAGGCTCTGCCTGACAGGTGAGTCCCATTCCTGCCTTTTTTGATTTTGTTAAAAACAGAATTTATACACCTGCAGTTTAAGGATAGTGTTGCAGTACCTTTAAGAATTACATGCAATCCATTTTATTTCCTCAATGTGACATAATTCTGAGTAAAATGGGATATTTAAAGGGTTAGTTCACCCCAAAAAAATCTTCTGTCATTAATTACTCACCCTCACACCGTTCCAAACCCGTAAGACCTTCGTTAATCTTCAGAACACAAATTAAGATATTTTCGATGCCTGAGGAGAGCTCTCTGACCCTATATAGACAACAAAGCAACGCGGGGTAATGTTCCAGGTTGTGTGTTTGTCGCATCGGTAACGGTGTTAAAACAGTCCATGTGACCTCAGTGGCTCAACTTCAGTTTTGCGAAGCTAACAGTTACGAGAATACTTTTTGAGCGCAAAGAAAACAAAAATAACCTAATTTATTTAACAATTCTTCTCCCCCAAATTACGTCTTCCGCCATTTTGGAGAGTACCACAATGCATGCACGCTTTCCCCTAAGCTAACAATGCTGATTACGCAGATTACGTTCATGCGTGCGCTTTCTCCCCCGAACGTAAATAACACTGATTACGTCGATTACTCTCTTGGGTACTCTCCAAAATGGCGGAAGACGTAAATCTGGGGAGAAGACCTGTGAAATAAATTGTTATTTTTGTTTTCTTTGCGCTCAAAAAGTATTCTCATAGCTTCGCAAAACTGAAGTTGAGCTACTGATGTCACATGGACCATTTTAACAAAGTCCTTACTACGTTTCTGGGCCTGGGAACATTACAGTACGTTGCTGTCTATGGAGGGTCAGAGAGCTCTTGGATTTCATCAGAAATATCTTAATTTTTGTTCTGAAGATGAACGGAGGTCTTACTGGTTTTGAATGACATGAGGGTGAGTAATTAATAATGACAGAATTTTCATTTTGGGGTGTGGGTGAAACTAACCCTTTAATAAGAAAAATTAATATGACAGGATTTGATTCTTATTTGTTCATCACAATTGGGATGAGAAGATGGCCTGAACCTATAGGAAATTAGTAGAAAAAGGAGAATTGACAAAATAAGAGGGCGTGTGAATTAGCGAAAGTTAAGGTCAAGTAAATCACAATTATTATTATTAACGGTAACACTTTAGTACTGGGACCAATTCTCACTATTAACTTTTTGCTTATTAGCATGCCTTTTATTAAAATATTGGCTGTTTATTAGAACTTATAAAACACATCATCTGCCTGACCATATTCTACATCCCTAATCCTACACAACACCTAAACTTCCAACTACCTTACTAACTATTGATAAGCAGCATATTAGGACTTTATTGAGGGAAAAGTCGTAGTTAATGTTTTATTAATAGCGAGGATTGGACCTTAAAATAAAGTGACCAGATTTTTACATGCATATATGGATATTTCACATTCAACATAATCAGCATTTGAATTACGAACAACTGTATGAAATTAGCCCCACTGTTAGTAAAAGCCCCGTCTTTATTTTCAGTAATCACTGGGATCAGATCATATATATGCAATGCTTAATAAACATTCTAGAATCACATACAGTTTTTGTCATCAAATTAACATCCTCATGCCAGAGTCCTTAAATAGGTTTTTAAATTGGATTTATCGTATTTCACCAGGGTGTGTGCGGGGTCTTAAAAAGTATTAAAAGTTGATAAATAAATTTAGAGAAAATTAAGGCCCTTAAAAAATATTAAAAAGTCTTAAATGCCATTTTACAAAATTTTGTATCATCTTTTCATTATGTAAATTTGTCCGAATAGTGGGGTTCTGTGTAGTTTATTTATGGAATCCTGCCAGATTTGACGTCATCTGTTATGTTATGCGCGAGGCCAGTGTTGCCAACTAATTTTCAGAGAAAGTTGCTAAAGGAAGGTCGATTTGTTGCTACAAGTTGCTAAATGACGTTGTGATGTCATTGCGCAATGACGTCATTGCGTAATCACGACGCAAAATTGTCACATCATCAAATCAGCAAAAATATATTTTTATATGTTAATTTAGATTTGTTTGTAAAATAATATGCATGATATAATATTAAAATATAAATAACTATTTTTAAATACATTGAATTATTGAAAACGTACACATTTTTGAATGATTTCAATTTAAGTTTTTTTAGTAGCTAGTAAACTAGTAATTCTACACATTCTCAACTAATATGCTTTAAGCAGTGTATTAGTAGTTAGTTGGTATGCTACACTCTAAGAAAAGTCTGTAAAATAAGGCACAATTTACTGTTAATTCACAGGTGTTTTTATTTTTATTACCTGCATTTTAAATTACGCATTGCATTTTGTGTTTTCGGGTTACAATGGATGATGGATGATGTCCTGAAAGATTTTCCATTTTTCTTACAGTATACTAACTGATCAACAATCGCAGGTACAAGCTACTAACAAAGTGTGTCATAAATGAACAATTATTAAATTATCAAATTATTCAAGTATTATTATTAAATTGAACAATTGCAAATAGCAGCTAACTCGATTCGCGTGATGTGTGTACTGCTAGGCATCTGTGGTTTCCTCTTTTTGTGTAATTTGGATGGAAAATGTGTGCCATTTTATTGTCTGAGTCACTTATCAAAAATTTGCTAAAAGTTGCCAAATAAATTTTAAAAAATAGCTAAATTTGTTGCTTGGTGCTTTTGGAAGAAAAAGTTGCTAGGGTAGTCTGAAAAGTTGCTAAATTTAGCAACAAAAGTGCTAAGTTGGCAACACTGCGCGAGGCTTGTTGATCCCGCTCTCGCTGAATTTCTGACCATTACCGCATGCTCCCATCCGCTCCCGCACACATTCTAATATTGTATATAATTTTCGCGCATCAGGGCGCCGCTATCAATATGTGGGATATTTAAATCCCTTTTCAATGAGCGCTCGCAGCTCACTTTAGATTTCGCGATCGCGCGCGCACTGTGTAAAAAGAGCACATCCTACGATAAAAGATATTAGTCAGTGAGCTCGGGATCTGTTGAGGAGCAAATCCTCCAACATCTTGTCAGTCATCACTCCTTACTCTCGAGCCGTGATCAGTCAAATATGACTTCTGCAGGGGGGGCGGCCTTTCGTTTGGAGCAGGGTTGTGTTGTTGTGTCCACGAAATTGGGCTCCTTTTAAACTGTTGCCATGGGTTTATTTTCCCAAGTGGGGTTAAGGTTTGAAATATTGCATTAATTACATTTGGTTGAAATGCTTGTACTCAAACATTTTGCACTCTATCTGTAATAAAACTGTGCTAAATGTTTGGGCCACACTAGTAGGAAGCATTTGAGCTGTGTTTATGATAAATGTCCATAACAGTGACTGTAAAATTTGTATTTTAGGGAAGGAAATGACATTTTTATATTTGGGACATGGTAATTGCGCTACTTTGGGCTTTTTTTTTACTGGCATGGGCTTGGGATGCACAATTAAAATGATGTAATAGTTGTGATCATTATTTTACCTTCCATGATCATTCAGACTTGATCAGGTGCAGTACTGACACTCTGTAAAGTCTGCATCAAATCAAGAGCCGTCATAACAGGGAAAAAAGGTTGACGGCAGATGTTTGTCATGAGAAGTGTTCTACAAAACAGCTATGGTTTGCAGACAGTTATGAGAGTTGATGTGACAAATACATCTTTCGAATATACTGTGTGAACTCATTGTCCTGTTAGCTCGGAGAGCTTTATTTTCCCTACTCAATAAGTTAGGTCAGTTGTTTTGTTTATTGGTCTAATAATAGTTTGTTGGGTTGCATTGGGTTAGTTACTCAATTCATTCTCTTGTGCTTCGTTCCCCACTTCTGAATTATGTTGTATTGATAAGGAGTTATCACAAAGTAAGTGTCTAGTTGCGCTATCTTACAATCAATGTATAGTAAATGTAAGTTAAAGTGTCGCCGATGTAACCGGTTAAAACTTGGAGTGGCGATGAGGTCTTAAAATGTATGGAAAGTGTCTTAAAATGTATTAAATTTAACTCCATGATTCCTGTAAATACCCTGACCTTCGTTCATCTTGTTTAAAACACAAACCAACCAATCAGCTTGTTCAAATAGGATTTTCTCTTTAAGCTAAATAAATACCTTAAATACTATTGCCATTGAGATCAGCATTATCTGCATTTCATACTTTTGCGTCAGTGTAATTAACTTACCAGAAGATTTCCTGCCAATGACGCATGACTCTTATTTGAATTGCCCCAGACAAAAGGTCAAAAATTCATTGCGTCAGATCATCCTTTGTACTTAAGTGTAATGTACTACATGATGTCCTTGTTTGTGTTTTGAATAATGTAGCCTAACTCAGGTGATCAGGAAGTTTGCCAAGCAGCTGGACGAGTGGCTGAAGGTGGCATTACATGACCTGCCTGAGAACTTGCGCAACATAAAGTTTGAATGTATGTGCCAATATACTCTGAAATACTCAAAGTGCATTTTGCTGGCTTTCTAAGGCAATTTCTGAACAAATATATGTTTTATTCTCAGTGTCAAGAAGATTTTCCCAGATACTTAAACGACAAACATCGTTAAACCATCTCTGTCAGGTATACAGGAATTGTATGTTAAATATGTAACATTTTCCTATATTCCATCATGTTTACACAAGTGTATATGATCAGGCATATTGCAGGGTGAAATCTGAATGATGTACTTGCCCTTGCAGGCCTCTCGAACCGTGATCCACAGTGCAGACATCACCTTTCAGATGCTTGAGGACTGGAGGAACGTAGACCTTAACAGCATCACTAAACAGACTCTTTATACGATGGAAGACTCCAGAGAGGACCAGAGGAGGCTTATCATCCAATGTAAGATTTAAATGAAAAAGTATTAGATCAGACCTAGCCGGTTTCGTTCAGAATGATTTATTAGTGTTACTGTGCTTCACTAGTTTAGTGGTGTGTTATTGCAGCAGAATCACATGCAGCGCTGTGTTAAAAGCCCTGCTGGTTTATGATTCGGATTTCACACAGTAGCTGTCAACCAGCGCTGAATCATTCCCACGACCATGAGAGTCGAGCTTTAACCACAGACACTTGAGAGGTTAACCCTCACAGTTTGACACCCTGAGGAGCATTTCAAATTCATTTCAGCATCAACCTCTCACATGACTGATCAGGTCAAAGTTCAAAGATTCTGTCATGTCGTCCTCAAAAGAAGATTCTGAGCTCCTCTCTCTCTCCTTTTCATACAGAGTTCTCAAGTCTGTGCCAGTAGTATTTTTGCAATTATGTATAAGCAACTTTTGCAAGCAATTAAAACTGATATTGTGAAATGAATGCTTCAAAAAAAAGAATTGTATTAATTTTGGATGCTTATGATTTCTTCTTCCTACTCAGATATTTTGTTAATCTCTCTGTCTATCTGTTTTCTGTTGTTTTTCAAAGTGTATCAAGAATTTGACAGACTGCTGGAGGACCAGTCGCCCATTGAAGCCTACATCGAGTGGCTGGACTCTATGGTGGAGAGATGTGTCATGAAGGTAAGTGTTCAGACCATGAAATTCATATTATGCTTAATTCACAATTTGCAGTATGATTATTATGTAGCTATATATTTCATTATGTAGATTATATGTATATATACTGTATATTTGAATTTTTTGAAAATATATATTCAGCTTAGAATTTTTCATATATATTCAAAAAATTCAAAGCTGATTTCTCCAGCTTCAGTGCACATGATTCTTCCAAAATAAGTCTAATACGCTGGATTTAGTGCTCAGAAACATTTTTTTTTTTTAAGTTACTATCAGTGCAAAAGTATTTCTTTTTTTTTTTTTTGTGGTTGTAGGAAACTATGATATTTTTTTTTCCCTCAGAATTCTTGAGTAATAGTAGGAACAGCATTTTTCTTTGAAACATTTAAATATCTTAACGGACACTTTTGATGCAAAATTTTTTAACGAGTCCTTGTGATAAAAAATATTAATGTATTTTCAAACAATTACTGAGTTTGTGCCATTAAAAATTTAAATGATGTATATAGTATTTTTTATTTTTACAAATTTTAAAAAAATAATTTATTCATTTTAGAGACATTTAAACAGGAATATCAAATATTGTCATAGCCCTTTTCAAGCACTGTTTATATGTTCTTCCAATCCAAACTAAATCTACAGGTGTCCAACCCATGCAACTCTAAATGCCGTCACAACATACTTAAGACTTTTCGTGATGCAATTCCCCAACTTAATAATGTCTTCATGGCCCATTATAGTCCAGATATGGGCTTGTAAATCTGGTTTCCATGGGAACTTCTACTACCTACCAGACAATAGTTCAATGGGAGGGTGTTTCCTTAGGGGCAAATCAAATAGTTGACTTTTTGACATGTTTTTCGTTCTTGGGGGTTAGACCCAAAGGTTAAGGCCCCTGCACCCTCCCCCAGGCTTTTCTCATGGTAATACTCCATTTAGGTGGCGGGGAAGAGACCCGGATGCCTGAAGAGGGTAGCTCAGCAGTTCCTGCTCATGTGGTCATGTTTCGGGACCAGAGTTATCCGGGATATGACGCTACATAGCGCACCCAGCTTCGGTGAGTCAGGCTGCACCGTTTTGTCACCATCAACCTATTAGGGAGAGTAGATATGAATCTTCTTTTAACTCATTTGATTTGTCAAGTTAACTAAAAGTTCCTCAATCCACAACGCCAAGTTTGTTTGTTTTTTTGTTGATAGTTTTTTTTTTTTGACCTTTTTAACTAAGATGGCAGCTTTGTAACCTCGGCGTTTAACTAGTCCATGGGGCTGTCTATGAGTAGAAGGTAAACTGAAAAGGGAACGGATAGATGGTAAGGGCCATTGATAGAAGAGGGAAGAGGGAGACCCCCTCCCGGGTCAACTAGCAATCTGGTCTGTGACTATACAAAGCAGCAACGGCTAGGTTGCGAGTGATTTTGTATAGAAGATGAGCTACTGTACAAACAACAATAGACCTTATAACAAGAGGCTAAACCCCTCATCCTTCAAGTTTTCCTCTTTTTCCCATTAATCGATCCGGGCAGTATGCCCGCCAGTAGCTGATGTAGGCGCCGAATGTGTATTATGCACATAGTGGCTTGGGATGGTTGGGTAAACACAGAATGACAAGGGATTGTGGCCCATGTCGGAGGAATTCTTTCCCCACCAGTCTCATCAGGACCATGGACCAAGCTCCAAAATGAGGTCTTCAGGTAAAACGTGGCGGAGTGCTACGGGTTGGAGTTCGATCGAATGTGGTTCTGAGCGTGGATTTATGTTTGAGCGTTTACCATTGCAAATATGCATTCAGATAAATCAGTTAGATACCATTAGATTCAAAAACGCGGAAAGGTTGCATTGAGTTGGGCTAATCGATGGTAGGTGGAATAGTCCATCACAAAGGCCCCTCCATTAGATACTGGAAGGTGACATGAATTGGGCTTTATGAATCCTAAACTTTTTTGGGTACCAGATGGAGGGGGACCTATGTTTGAGTTTGTGGCTCGCTTGATAGGCTACATTTCGCATTTTGATCCAACCTGTCATGATCTTGATGACTAACGTATCTATGACACTGCTTGAGTTTTGCCTGCGAAGAGAGAGCCATTGAACTGATGAGGGCTATGAAAGGATGAGGGAGGATGGGGGAATTCACCGAGCGTGATGATCGCATATTGATACAAGCACTCGACGTCGAGTCGGTAGCGGGAACGGCGCGAAGGGCGGAATCAGGGCTACAGTCGGGTCAATGACCGAAACAAAACAACCAGAGAGCAATCCTATGCACTTTAAAGGATAGTAGTATATTCATTAGTTCGTAGCGGTGATGTTATTGGATGAGGTCACCATAAAATGAGTCGGGCACCGTCAAATCAAGTATAAATTTACTGTTGTGTTTTTTAAAACAACAAGATAACCAAGAGGTGTTACAAAGAATAGTAAGACTAGCGATTTAAACCTTGGTTGAAGACCGTCCACAGATCCGATGAAAGCCTGACGTCACAAAGTCATCAAAGATCGAAAAAACCAAGAAACTCTCAATGTGAACAGGAAGAAAGTCTACGATTAACATAACTTCTGTGTGCATGCTTGATTAAGTTCATTAAGTCATTTAGAGAAGGATAAATGAATTGACTCTTGTTTGCACCTACAAGTAAAAAGCAAAAATAGACTTCAATGTCACACAATGGTGAGGACGATAATCCAGGTTGGGAGTGTACAACACACTGATATTGTATATTAATATAAATGATATGAATTTCAAAGATTCGTATTATTGGAAACCTAGTAACTCTAGGCAAATCTCTAGTTTAAAGGTATGTTCTTGTCAAAACGTGTAGCCTTTTAGACTTGCACGCGATTCATTACTAGGCACTCTGCGGGTTTATTACACAAAAAATACAAAAAAAAAAACACTAGGATGCTCTATTCTGTTCTATTGTAGGTGCAGAGTCTTGTCTTTTTATGGTATAAATTAACACGGTAAAGACGACACAAAAAACAACAAGAGGTCTCTCTAAGACATTAGCTTGTCTATTCTTTTTCTATTCTATCGTGTTCTTTTATTATTATATAAAAACAAAAAAGACATTGCGTATAGGGATGGAAAGGTGAACGTGCGGTGAGAGCTAATAGGACCTTGTTATAGCACTTGCGGTCTATACAATGCTCTTTTGGTTGATTTTGAATTGCCCGTATATGCGTGATGTGGGGAATAAAAAGCTCGTTGCTAAATGACTCAAGGTAACGTAATTTTATGCGGAAGATAGAATGCGGGCGTAATATCAACTGTTATCAATTGCTGTATTTGACAAATATTATCCGCATTTATGCACTTTGTTGGCCATATAAATTTAAGGCAAAAGCGCAGAACATAAAATATGAAACTATTTTGCAACTTTTTTGATCTAACATGGCATGATGGGGTTTTTTCCTCCTATGGGAGCACTCACTTAGGTGCTCCAAAATCCCATACTCATATAAGAAACCCCGGACAACAAGACGCTTTTGATAAGACAGGATGAAGTATAGATAAATCAATCCGTTAGGGCTTGGGTAGTGCGATCTGTTGGTGGAAAATGAGCGTTGGCAGAAGTTGTTTTACCTAGATGCCCTCGGTGAGCTGGAGCACACTAGCATCCAAAACATGTGGTGATTGCAGTAGAGAAAATCACAAAGTTTTCAAAATCGCTTTAACTTTTTGATTTTTAACACGCTGACTTTTGTTTTGTACTACTATAGCAGATTCTGGGGAAGAGCTGATGCTCATGGGTTCCACCCCCACATCTACGTCACCTGGACCCTACTCTCCCGCCAAGTCTGAGGTCAAGAGGGGAAGAACCGTCCCAGGGTTGTGGAGAGACAACTGTAGTGGTACCAGCAGTGGGTTCCACCAATTCACGCCCTTACAGAGAACACCAGCGATATACAAGGTAAAACCGGTAATAGGTGTAGAAGTCTGACTCGAAACTGATTCTACAACTCAAATTCCAGCACAGTCCCCATTCAGTGGCACAGATATGGCATCCCGGTCATCGACATTCCAGGTACCATGAAAAATGAGTGTAATTGAGATCAGTTTAATTAACAAGGCCACACAACAGTTTCTTGAGTATATGGTATGTTGTGATGTGCCAGGAGCTGGTCAGTAATAGTGACCTGTCCCCTTACATAAACAAGTTGAAAACCTCAGTGGGCGCACACCGAGGGCACGGTCCCAGCTTTCCGCATGAGAAGGCGGACCCCTCTACACGGGCTCTCATCTACTCACAGGTGCCAGTACCATATCGAGGATGAGCATGGTGAGTCCCCCAATTCACTAGACATTAAATGATTGTGCTGAATACAACATTACAGGGTGGATATGAATGCTTTTTAGAGATTGTAGCTTTTTTGTTTTTTTCTAGGTATACTGCGCAGCTATAATTTACAGCAGCTACGACAAACCATCACCATCATTTTGATATCCAGAGCAGACTCGTTACCAGAACCGGACTGCCCAAACGTAGGGAACATATTACTCATACACCGGACCTACCGGACACGGTTAGGATACGCCCACCAAAATGATTAAAATCATTACAGATGATGTTAAGATGATACAATTTATTCAAGCTCTGAACATTTATAAAAAATATAGTTTCACAATTTTCTTGACAACACCTTAATTTCAAAATACTTGGTCTCGAAACAGGAAAAGGTTAAGGTCAAAGCTCCTGTGAAATCAGCTATGATGAGGTATGCATAATTTGATGATCTATAAGAGTTAACAGAAAACCTGGCGAGTATTATGAGATAGTCCACCGGAAAATGATGCTGACAATTTTTGTTAAGGACGTATTTCAACTTTTTATCTCATAATTATGAACTCTAGTAGTTGAAATTAGACTAAGCCCACAATATGTAAATATGGAAGTCAAGAAGTAATGAGAAAGTAAGTCGATAATTATGTCCAAGTTATACATTTTTATATATCATAGATTATTATAGTACGATAAGGAGGATATCATATTATGCATTTTTTAATCTTAAAGATTTATCTCGGAGTTATATACATAGATGGGACTGGGTTTTTTTATGTCATACTGTTTAGATAATATATTATCTAAGTGGGTACGGAAAGTATACCGACCCCTAAATTTCAACTCTGTGTATATGTGGAGCCATTTGCTTTAAAATCATTTAGAGTAATTTTTTTTTCCTCCAGCGTTTAATGTACGCACAGCACCCATAAGACAAGGCAGAAAAAGGAACACAGAAATCGTTGAATTTTTGCAGATCTATTAAAAAGAAAACTGAAATATGCACATGGTCCTAGCTAGTCAGAACATCTTGCTCAGTCGTGATAGTAGAAAGACACATTTTTGATGCTAAGACAAGCCCAGTGTCTTTTGGGAAAAGATATGCAACAAGTTTTCACACCGGATGTTGGGGCTCCTCTGCCACTTTTCATGCAGATCCTCGACCAGTTCTGCAGGTTGGATGGTAAAATGTGGTGGACCAGCGATTTTCGGGTCTGTCCTCTAGAGACGGGCCAATTGGGTGATAAGTCAGGGACCTGGCTGGGGCATTTCAAGAACAGTCACAGGTTGTGCTGAAGCCATCTCCTTTCTTGATTTAGTGTGTGCTTAGCAGGGGTAGGAAGAGTCTTAGGTGGAGGTAAACCTTCGGCCAGGGTGAAGGTCTAGACCAGGATTCTGAGACACTTGGAGGAAGTTTCGTCCCAGAGATATCCCGGTACTTGGCAGAATTCTCTTACCTGATTCGCAATACCAGCTCTGTCTCTTGATCCTGAGCTGAAAGAAAAAACCCACCAAAGCAATGACTGCTGCCCGACCAACCTGCTATCACGGTTGGACAACGGGTATGGATCAGGTGGAGATGAATGCAGTGCCTGGTTTTCTCCACACAGACCGCTTAGAATTAAGGCCAAAAAGTTCTATCTTGGTCTCATCAGACAGAGAATCTTATTTCTCCCCATCTTTGAGTCCTTCAGGTGTTTTTTAGCAAACGGCACTGGAGAAGGATTCCGTAGGCCACTCTGCATAAATGCTAACTGAGGAGAGGCTTCCGTCTGCAGTGATGGTTGACTTTCTACAATTTTCTCCAATCTCCCGACTGCATCTCTGGAGCTCAGCAACAGTGATCTTTGTGTTCTTCTTTACCTCTCTCACCAAGGTTTTTCTCCCCCGATAGCTCAGTTTGGCTGGTCGGCCAGCTTTAGGAAGGGTTCTGGTAGTCCCAAACGTCTTCCATTTAAGGATTATGGAGGCCACTGTGCTCTTAGGAACATTAAGTGCAGCAGAAATTTTTTTTGTAAACTTGGCCAGATCTGTGCCTTGCCACAATTCTTGCTCTGAGCTCTTCAGCAGTTTCTTTGACCTCATGAGTGCTCATTTGCTATGACGATGCACTGGTGAGCTGTTAAAGGGTGATTAAATAGGGAAGGGTGGTGTGGCTTCCTCTATCAATTCACAATTCTGTGGAGGTAAATAATCAAACACAGGGACTCATACCAAGAGGTGGTAGACCATCTCAAGGATGATCAGACGAGACTGCGACAGGCCTGCGTTATAAAAATATATAGAGTGTCACAGCAAAAGGGGGTGCTGAATAACTTAGGACAGGATTTACAGTGTTTTTTTTTTTTTTAATAATCTGCAAAAATGTAAACAAATCTGTGTTTTCTGTCAATATGGGGTGCTGTGTGACATTAATGAGGAAAAAAAAATAACAAATGATTTTAGCAAAAGGCTGCAATATAACAAAAAGTGAAAAATATAAGGGGGTCTGAATACATTCCGTACCCACTGTAAATATATATATATATATAGATAGTAGAATAGATATAGGCTTAAGTCTGCATAGTTGTATTATGCAACCAGTGTTAGGTGGTGCGACCATAGGTTACAATGTGTAGTTTTTATTTTTATGAAAAATGTTGGACGGACTTGTTTTATCCACTGATTTTATCTTAAGCCAAAAGGACAGTGGTTTCATGAAGAAAAAAAAGCTCACTTGTGATTTGACACTAAAGCAAAACTATTTAATTAAAGATGAAGTAGAACAGTGAGCGCCGGAACAAAACAGTAAGAAAGTACACCTAGTAACTGATGGAAATGGTTGTGTATTCCCCAGTATTTAGAGTGGAAGTGTATTCCATCCTTGTCTCTTTTACAGGGTTTGTAACTGAGAGAAGAATACTTTTGTGAATGTGAATGGTGCTTGATGTATTACAGTCATTAGCATCTGAAATGTTCTGGTAACTGTTATCCACAGAGGTTTATGGATAGAGAATGCTTGCTTACCTCAGCACACACTAGGGTAATAGGCTGAACTCCTGATCAGAAATACAGTTCATTTAGCATATGCATTTAAAGCATGTTCACTTCTGAATGAGAACAAAGATGAAAAAGCTCAGTTAATTGTCTTTGTTAAACCTCTAGAGAACTCTAGGGTTAAAGTTTATTGTAAAAGCACTTGCTAAATCTCAAAATGCTGCCATTACTTTAGCATGAATCACCCAAAGCAACATTTTCCATGCAGATTTGAGAAAACTTTGAATGCTGGCTTGGAAAAAGCCTTGTTAAGAAGTTCAAATTCCCTTGACAAGGTAAATATAGAGTTTACGTAGTACTTGGAATATTTGAAATTTGAAGGATGTGAGTATTATGTATTTTAAGTTCAAACAGTATGTAGTTTGAATAATTGTTTAGTTTCAAGAGAGTTCAAGTTTGAAAGCTATGTGGTCGCTTTTCTTGTTTCTAGATAATAGATTATTTTTTTTAAATACATGTTTATTTTTGCCAAGTTTGGTGGATGTTGCCTGAAAGCTCTAGGAGGAGATACAGAAATATTTGCATTGGTTTACTGAATTGTGGACAAGCATGATGGTTTTTCAGTGTGTGAAATGTTCATTTTAGTATGCAGGTGTATACAAAATGTTCATGCTGCATGCTTCTAGCTCAGAAACTGAGTGAGTAGTTGAATGCTAAGTAGTCTGTATAGTCCTTGAGAGAGAGTGTGAACAGTTGAATTAAACTGTTCGGTTGTGGATGGAGAGGCAGGGGTCTGCGTCACATATTGAAAGTCAAAGCGGGTGTGATGGTAATTTCCTGTTAAGAGCTCTCTGGACCAGCCTGCCTTTGTAATGGGGGATCAGCTGGGCCTCAGAGTTTCAGAAGCAGTGTAGCTGAATTCTCCTCCACACAGCGGATGCAGACTCTGAAAGGTGGACCGGCTAGAGCCAAGAGACCCCCCCATACACACACACACTCAGTATCTACTCAATGACTGCCTCAGACAGCACAACTAGCAGCCGGAGATCCAGATGGAAAAGTGTTTATTAAAATATTGTTATTCAATGGTCTCTTTTCTCTGCATGAACGAAAGGTCACCAAGCAACACATCTCGGTCTCTGACCCCGCCTGACTTTTTTCCATGCCGCAGCCGTTCATAAAGGCTCTGACTGTTGACGGTTTCTATTTAGAGAGCACTTATAGATTTTTACTTCCACTTATTTTCCGTCAACTTAAAATGGATACAATGTCCGTGCTTTGTTTGAGAGGGCTACTCTGAAGGAGGCAATGGAGAGGAGACAAATGAAGATTATGCTGACTTCCCCTGAGAGAACAGTGTTTCATATAGACACATATCTTGAGCTGACATGCCCAGTTTTGTTTTTGGTCTGTTACACACGGAAGCAAAAATACCTTTCTGGGGGTCTTTTAAGAAAAAGTGCAGTGTTACCTTAAAAGGCATTTTTCTGTTGTGCATGCAGAACAGATGTTCAAATTATGTTAAATTGTTTGGCACTTCTAGTTAGAAAATTGTTAGATAGTCTTGCATCATTATTTTATCAGTAATAAAAAGACAAAAAATGTGACTCAATGCATACACTGTTAAAAAAGAAAAAATAGGGCACAGTGTATAAAAGGAATTTTTAAACTAAAATGTCTGTAAAGTTAATGGATAATGTCCTGGCAGAAAATTACCAGTACATTTTCCAGTTTTATTTATTTGTTTGTTTGTTTAATTACAGTATAAAAATATATCTATTATATTATTATTATGATTATTAATACCCAGAAAAAATAACAAACATATAAATCGTAATTAGTAGTAGTAGTAGTTATAAGTATAGGATTTCTTTATTTTTTGAATTATATAATATTCACAAGATAAACACAACACATAGTAATTGAAAGTATATTATTATTCTTTGGTTCTTCCAATTGTTATATATCATAATGAAAAATAAGCGAGCCATACTACGATCTAATATAATAGTTCAATTATAGTTTAATTATATTATGTGTTTATATTTTTGTTGATTTTAGATTATATCTTAAATCAAAAATAACGAAATGGCAATTTTACTGCTACTTGTATGTATTATGTTTTTGGTATTTTTTTTATTACTGTTATTGTCATATATTTAATAATATTATTAAAATGAATTGTAATGAATATCAACATATTTTTGCTGTTATAATTATTATAATTAAATTGATACAGTGATTTGACTGTGGTTAAGGGTGTTTTAGGCACTCTACTTTGCATTGCAAAAACACTCTTTATGCATGGCCTAAAAAAATGGCCTATGGCTTTATTAACATGAAGAAAGAAGATGAGATTTGCTTAGAAAATGCACCACATGAGCAACTTCTCTGATAATTTGCAATAGTCCTCATGCATGTCTCCCTGTTTTATAGTATCCACAGATGTCCAGAATGGAGTCCTGTTTGATGAGCGGGTCTCCGCTTCTACACTCGAGTGCGGTGACCCCCCGATGGCCAGATGTGCCCTCGGCCAACAGCTGTTACTCCAGCCCCGCTGTCCACACTTCACGCTACTCCACCGGAGACATGTACTCCCCTCTCGCCCCACGCAGGAACTCTGAATATGAGCATGCGCAACATTTTCCAGGATTCGCCTATATTAATGGGGAGGCAACGACTGGGTGGGCAAAATGATTGTACCCTTCTGAGAGTCTCTTTCCAAGAGGCAATGTCTGCGTGTGCAAAGCTGTGCGCAAAGCTGGACAGATAAACCAGCGGCAGCCCATATTTAACATAATTCCAGAGAATGTATTTGAGTGGGAATGACATTGTGTCAGAGATGTTTGTATTGGTGTGGTCATTGTTTACAGTGCAAGCTGCCAATGAAACTCTTTTCGAAAACGCAATCATTGTGAGTGCAAAAAAGGCAGTGTCCCAGTTGTGCCTTTCCCTGCCTGTTTATCATTTATCTCTCATGAGTATTATAGGCCACTCACTCATTTACTGAGAAAAAACTTTGATTGCTGACCTCGTTTCAACGTAAATATGTACGCAGCTCACGGTGTTCTGTTACCACAGACTGGGTGTTTGACGTCAAACAGTGATGTTAACAACACCACATTGGGTTTGCTTTTGTCAGCATCAAAGTGTGCTACTTTTCTTGCATAAACATAACACATTCTCAGCAACAGGAAGAAATGCCTTAATATTTTATCTTAGAACGTCTTCTTGGTCAGCTGCCAGAATACGTACGTCATAGGAGTTCAAACAAATAAGGGCCACTCATGTCAGTACTTGTTGCATGCGAATGTGAAAGTAAGATTTCTCATTTTACACAAATGCAGAATTACCCCAGTGTGAGGCAGGGGGAATATTAGAAATCGTTTCTGTAGCTTTGTAACATTGTGTCCCTTTGCATTGTTTATCTGTGTTTGAAATGTATATCCAGTTTTGTATAATTTTAGGAGCCGAAAAGTGTTAACCTAGGTTTGTGTGTTCTTGAATGCACTCAAAGGTACTGTGGACCTATTACCCTATGGGTAGGAATAAAAAGGAAAGAATATGAAAATGTAACATTTATTATCTTTAGTCACTTTCTCTTGTAAATAAAAGCACTCAGTAACTTCTGTGGTGACAGCTGTTACCATGTAAATGAGATATGTGGATTTATTTGTGCCACATAAAGATTTTTTAAAACCCAGTTCATATTATATCTTATTATTATTTGTGTTTGAATGTCTATATGTTTGGAATATACATATTAAGAATTTCATTGTACATCTATATTGCTATATATAAAGCAGTATTGACATGACTGACATGGACAGGTATTGAGCTAATCAATATTGAACTTGTTACAATGCAGAATTGTTTAAATTGTTAAACCAGCACTGATAAATAAAGTCTAATAAATCAGATTAATGCACTCAATTACTTTTTAAATGGTCACGCACTGATAATTTGACTTTAAATATGAATATTTATTTATTTGTGCATTACCATTTCCACCTTGCACTCTAAAAAAGACCTTACACATCTCAAGTATTCATTGAAAAGGGCACTTTAATGAAATGTAGCATAAAAAGAAAATTGTGAAAGTCAGAGTTTGATAGGCGTATTTGGCAAGAAGTATGCATGCAAACCTTCAGATAAATCCTTCTGTGCTCTTTAATGAAGACGATGCACAAGATGTAACTCATTATGATGCTAATATACAGGTGCATCTCAATAAATTAGAATGTTCTGAAAAAGTTCATTTATTTTGCAGTAATTCAACTCAAATTGTTAAACTCGTGTATTAAATAAATTCAGTGCACACAGACTGAAGTAGTTTAAGTCTTTGGTTCTTTTAATTGTGATGATTTTGGCTCACATTTAAAAAAAAAAACACCAATTCACTATCTCAACAAATTAGAATATGGTGACATGCCAATCAGCTAATCAACTCAAAACACCTGCAAAAGTTTTCCTGAGCCTTCAAAATGGTCTCTCATTTTTGGTTCACTAGGCTACACAATCATTGGGAAGATTGCTGATCTGACAGTTGTCCAGAAGATAGTCATTGACACCTTTCACAAGGAGGGTAAGTCACAAACATTAATTTCCAAAGAAGCTGGCTGTTCACAGAGTATCCAAGAATTGTTAACAGAAAGTTGAGTGGAAGGACAAAGTGTGGAAGAAAAGATGCACAACCAACCGAGAGAACCGCAGCCTTATGAGGATTGTCAAGCAAAATTGATTCAAGAATTTGAGTGAACTTCACAAGGAATGGACTGAGGCTGGGGTCAAGGCATCAAGAGCCACCACACACAGACGTTGTCAAGGAATTTGGCTACAGTTGTTGTTTTCCTCTTGTTAAGGCCACTCCTGAACCACAGACACGTCAGAGGCGTCTTACCTGGGCTAGGAGAAGAATAACTGGACTGTTTCCCAGTGGTCCAAAGTCCTCTTTTCATATGAGAGCAAGTTTTTTATTTCATTTGGAAACCAAGGTCTTAGAGTCTGGAGGAAGGGTAGAGAAGCTCATAGCCCAAGTTGCTTGAAGACCAGTGTTAAGTTTCCACAGTCTGTGATGATTTGGGGTGCAATGTCATTTGCTGGTGTTGGTCCATTGTGTTTTTTGAAAACCAACGTCACTGCACCCGTTTACCAAGAAATTTTGCACTTCATGCTTCCTTCTGCTGACCTGCTTTTTGAAGATGCTGATTTAATTTCCAGCATGATTTGGCACCTGCCCACACTGCCAAAAAGCACCAAAAGTTGGTTAAATGACCATGATCTTGGTGTGCTTGACTGCCAGCAAACTCACCAGACCTGAACCAAAGATCTATGGTGTCAATGTCACGAAAATTAGAAACAAGAGACCAAAAAATGCAGATGAGCTGAAGGCCACTGTCAAAGAAACCTGGGCTTCCATACCACCTCAGCAGTGCCACAAACTGATCACCTCCATGCCACGCCGAATTGAGGCAGTGATTAAAGCAAAAGGAGCCCCTACCAAGTACTTAGTACATGTAGAGTAAATTAACATACTTTCCAGAAGTCCAACATTTCACTAAAAATGTTTTTTTTTTTTTTTTTAGTGGGGGTCTGATGAAGTATTCTAATTTGTTGAGATAGTGAATTGGTGTGTTTTTGTTAAATGTGAGCCAAATCATCACAATTAAAGAACCAAAGACTTAAACCACTTCAGTCTGTGTGCATTGAATTGATTTAATACACGAGTTTCACAATTTTAGTTGAATTTCTGAAATAAATGAACTTTTCCACAACTTTTTAATTTATTGAGATGCACCTGTATAAGTAATTTTAAAGGCTGGCTCAGAAAAACATTTACATTTTTGCAGGCATTTTTCAAAGTGATTTACAAAAGATTAACCTAAACATAATGCAGTAGCTATTGGATCTATTATTTTCTGTTGAAAAGTCAGCATCTGTGTTTTGGAAGGATAGTTGCAGGTCAATAGTTTTCCCAGTTGGTAGCAGGTTTGTTGTTGCTGGTCAGCTTGCAGAAGCTAATGACCATCAACAAACCACCAGCTACCATCTTAAATAAGATTTTCCAGCAGGATGTCATGTGCCCGAGGGACTGTTGTCGAGAAACGTGACGTTTGACGGGTTAAAGTTGAACAGATGAGAGAAACAGGAGGTGCGTGTTATTCTCATCCTTACTGTTGTTATAAGAAGGGCTGCCAGTGTTTGTAAGTGGACGGCAAAAGCAACATTCAGAGATGAGTCTGACTGCTATTCTGTCTGTGATCGACGGTGGAGATGACAAGGGAGCTGAAAAGCTTTTGCAGAAGTATAACATAGAGGTAAAGAGGCTACTGTTAGCTTACCATCTCATGTTGTTTTATTGCGCGCTAGCATTGGAGATATTAGCGAGTTAGCCGCCCGTTAATCTCAATATACCCGGTGTGTGTATGAACCTACAAAAAGATTGATTATCTCAGTGCAAAAATGCTTTGCTCCTGACCTTTAAATATGTACCTGCTTTGTATTTAGTGATTTAAAAACACGAGGCATTCGCCTTGGGATCGTAAACTAGCATTCTCCAGCTGTTAGCCAGCCATGATAGCAATATGATACACCCAACTTGACTGTTTTTAAACAAATTGCAAATTTTAACCTCATATTTGGCGTTTGCTTTTTCATTTTAATGACGCTGCATGTTTTACTGTAGAAAATCTCAAGAGTACAGGATTTTCCTTTACTACTCCTATCTGAACAGTAAGTCAACCACTGTATAGTTAATTTATTACCAGTTTTTTTTTTTTTTTTTTTTGTTCTTTTTTTTTTTTTTTTTTTTTTTTGTTTTTTTGTGGGTTTTTTTTTTTTTTTTTTTTTTTTTTTTTTTTTTTTTTTTTTTTTTTTTTTATTTTTTTTTTTTTGTGGGGGTTTTTTTTTTTTTTTTTTTTTTTTTTTTTTTATTTTTTTTTTTTTTTTTTTTTTTTTTTTTTTTTTTTTTTTTTTTTTTTTTGTTTTTTTTTTTTTTGTGGTTTGGGGGGGGGGGTTTGTGTGTTTTTTTTTTTTTTTTTTTTTTTTAACAGTTGCACTCAGAAAGAGACTGGTACTGTGATTTCATCTAATTGTAATAAAATTCATCATGGACAATCAACATCAGTTTAAGGAAAGTACCACATATTAATTGGATAGAATTTGGGAAAAACATTGCCAATGTTGAGATTACTTACATTAACGATATCAAAAATATTACAGCTTTGCTAAAATGTCATGTTTAAATATGCAAACAAGGCATTATCTATAAACTAATTTGCGTGCATTTCCAGAGCACAGATCTGAGTATTGGATAAATCCAGGTATAAAATTGTTTAATTTTGTCCAAGGCTTTACAGATATTTATGATATATTATATATATTGATATTCTATATTATATATAGATTTCTCTTTTTATCACTCCATGAATCAGAAAATACTGTCAACAGCTAGAAAAAAAATGTTTTAGGGGTGAAAAGTGTTATAAATCAGGATAATTGTATATTAAAAACCTCTCTGTAAAAAATATCAGCGCGAAATGTGACCCTGGACCACAAAACCAGTCATAAGGTCAATTTTACGAAATTGAGATTTATACATCAACTTTTTGGCCGATATACAACATTTTGAAAATCTGGAATCTGAGGGTGCTAAAAAAAATCTAAATATTGAGAAAATCGCATTTAAATTTGTTCAAATTAAGTTCTTAGCAATGCATATACTAATCAAATTAAGTTTTAATATATTACAGTAGGAAATTTACTAAATATCTTCATTGAACATGATCTTTACTTTATATCCTATTGATTTTTGGCATAAAATAAAAATCATAATTTTTGACCCATACAATGTATTTTTGGCTATTTGCTACAAATATACCCCAGCGACTTAGACTTGGTGTGTGTGTAAATTCGCTATGAAATTGGTGAATTCTGATTCAGTGCATGGACGGGGAAAAACAAAATAAAAAACATATAATATTAAAAATAATATAATATTAAAAAATAAATAGATAATGTAAACAGTTACAGTAAATGTGTATCTTGATGTTTTCTTTTTTAGTATTCTGAAAGCAGACAAGGAAGCAAAAAAAGGAAGCCAAAAATTGACCACGCAGAAACAATGATTTTGTGTTTTTTGCCTGTAATGGCTTTCCTTAAAGTGGCCAAGATGATTTATGGAACGTCATAGATGATCGACCAGCTTAGACCAGGCTTCTTTATGGTTTGAGACGGATCCAAGCGTGGGATCTGTTTATCTCATGTTGACATTTCATTTCAGAACAGCCACACGTTTGCCTTTGACCACAAAGAGGAGGATGCACGAATTGTGAGTAACATATATTTATGGTTTGTTTTGTTTTGTATTTCAAAACGATCTCAATTTGGTATGTTCCTTGTCATTTCAGTACCTTGTTTTATTTAAAACAATCAACGACCTCTTGTGCTTTGTGGTCCCTTCTGCAGAAATTGTGTCAGGGTCTTCTTACAGTCCTCCGTCGGTCAGATCATCCACTTTGCCAAAGCACCTGCCTGGAGACCCTGCGCATCCTGTCCAGAGACAAGCGTGTACTTGGACCCGTAGCCACCAAAGAGGGCATCCTCACTCTAGCAGGACTGGCCCGGATCCATGTGACGGGACACGACGGAGAGCCACTAGAGGAGGCACAGTCAACAGAGGAGGAGAGGGTTGTAGTGGAGGCCCTCAAGTGCCTGTGCAATGTAGTGTTTAACAGTGTACCGGCACAGCAGGTGGGCGCTGATGTGAAGTTGGCAGAGGGCCTGTGTGCCCGCTTGCATTTGGTCAGCTCGTCCCATCATGAGGTGGGCCTGTTCTCCCTCCGGCTGCTGTTTCTGCTTTCCGCCCTGCGGACGGATGTGCGTGGCATGCTTCAGAAGGAGGCGGGTGCAGTGAGGCTGCTCACTGACATACTGGAACGCACCCTTGACGTCCTTTGGGTGGGGCCTTATGAGGCCACACCCCCTAAACCAGAAGCCCTGCCCATTTCTTTAGAAAACAATGAGCTTGCCATGGAAGCCCTTAAAGCTCTGTTTAACATCACTATGTCCTGATTTCCAGCGATGATGAATACATATTTGAGAACACAAAACAAAATTTTGTATAAGCTATTTCACGTGCTTTTGTACCAAACTGATAGTGAATTTACATACTACTTTTCTGTGAGTACACCGAATAACCCAAGGAAGCCCTCACTCCAAAATTGTAAATTGTCATTTATTCTCACCCACCTTTGTTCCAAACCTGTATGAGTTTCTTTCTTCTGAAGATATTTTGTTCAGGGTAGCCTTTGACTTTCATAGTATTTTTTTACCATACAGTGGAAGTAAATGGCTACTGTCAACTGCTTACTAACGTTCTTTAAAAATAACGTCTTTTATGTTCAGCAGAAGAAATAAAGTCATACAGGTTTTGGAACAACTTGAGGGTGAGTAAATGAGACAGAATTTTCATGAGTGAACTATCCCTTTAATACGTGCCTATAATAAAAAGTATTCTATATTATAATAGTATTATATATAAAAATATATAATTTTTCACGTTTTGTTATGTTGCAGCCTAATGTTAAACTGCTTTAAATTACTACTTTTTTTCACATCAATCTCCCCTCCATACCAGATAAAAACAAAAACAGATTGCCAACTTCGTAAATTTATAAAAATACAAAACTGAAATAAGCAGCATTGCATATTCAGTACTTAGCTGATCGAACCTTACGCCTCAAGTCTTTTTGGTATGATCACAAGCTTTGGCTCATCAAATTCTGCATTACTGCCATGCCTGTTCCTCAACCTTCACCTCTCAGCTCTGTCAGGTTGATGGGGACAGATGCCCATTTTCATTTCTTCTTCAGATATTTATTGGGTTCCATCCCCGCTGTGGCTGGGCCCTCAAGGGACAAATTCACAGGTTTGTTTATAAGCCCCGCTGCTGTTTGCGTAGGTCATGGCCCTGTTGGAAGATGACCCTTCGGCCCTTCTTAGTCCTGAAGGCTCTGGACTGGTTTGTCATTAAGAGGCGATCTCTATATTTTGGTGCGTGAGCTTCAGCTGATGAGCTTCTCTCATTCCCTGCCCACTGAAAACAGCGCCACAGAAGAGGCTGCTACCAGCAGCCTTTACTTTTGGGATGGTACTCTGCAGGTGATGTCTTTATAGTATCCAGAGCTGGTTTCCTTCAAACATGATACTTAGAATTGAGGTTCATCAGACCAGAAAACATTATTTCTCACAGTCTGAGGGTCCTATAGGTGCTGTTTTGCAAATTCCAATTGTGTTTTCATGCATCTTCACTGAGGAGAAGATTGAGTCTGACCACACCGCCATAAAGCACAGATTGGTGGAGTGTTGAAGTGATGTTTGTCCTTCTGTAGATTTCTCCTATCTCCACATATTGTATGGAGCTCAACCTATGAGGTGACCATCAGCTTCTTTGGTCACCACCAGTCTAACCAAACCTTTCTCCACATTGCCGCTCTAGGAAGAGGCCTGGTTTTTTTAAAACTTCTTCTTTGAGGAAACAGGCTACATGATTCTGTGAACCTTCAGTGCAGCAGAATTTTTTTGTAGCCTTCCCTAGATCTGTGCCTCGATACAATCCTGTTTCTGAACTCTGCGGGCATTTCCTTTGACTTCTTGGCTTGGTTTTTGCTCTGATATGCATTATCAGCTGTTAAACCTTTTATTAAGACGTGTGTGCCTTTCCAAATCATACCCATTCAATTGAATTTGCCACAGGTTAACTTCACTCGCAATGTTGTAACATCTACAAGCAATATGAATTCTCCTGAGCGAAATTTCAACTGTCCCAGATAAGGGTTTTAATACTTATGCAATGGAATCATTTAAATTTTTTATTTTTAATAAGTTTGCAAAGATGTTAAAAACCTGTTTTTTTTGCTTTGCCATTATGGTGTATGGCGCGTAAATTGATGTGGAAAACAAGTAATTTAAAGCAGTTTAACATAAGGCAGCAACATAACAAAATGTGAGAAAAATTAAGGGGTATGAATACTTTTTATAGGCACTGTACATTTTAAAAGATCTGTATTGCATGTGTATCTCACACTAAAAAACCGAATAGGATATTGCAGGGCTTCAGTTTCCTGTTATACTGCTGTTGAATAATTGATGCTGAGTGGAGCCTGTGCTTTTACCCCCCATTAGAGTGAAGGAAGACAGAGAGGGTTTCTTTCTTTTAAATAGGTCATAGGTTCATTGACATTAATAATTTCTTCAATGATCTTTTGGCCTCATTTTCTTCTGCTTTGGCAAGAATCTCATGTCTCTGCATCATTTTGACCACTTTTTTGATATCCACGATGTCTAGGTTTAGTTTAAAGCTGATCTCCCTATTGTGATATTCAGCAGTGTGTTAGCCTATTTGTTATAATGTTTAAAATGTTTCTGAAGTGCTTTGTAAATTTTTAAAGAATGCTTGCATGGGTTATGGCTTCATTTGTGGTGCTACCTATTAAAGCAAGCATCACTATTACCATTGCTAATTTTCGCCACCTAATAATTTGAAAGATCATGATGCCTGAATTATACCAAAGGCTGTAAGACCGTTCACTCATATTAAAATGGATAGGTGAATGTGCAAAGAATAATAGTGATATGTTCTGCATTCTAAATAAAAGTGCCAATCGCTAATTGGTAAAGTCATTGCGTCACTCCCGCTGCCTTTTTTAACTTGCTGGCATATTAGTTTTACTTTCTTTGAAAAGGAAGGTACTTTGATTTATACCTCAAGTCCTTTGACTTTTCGATGGAGAGGTTTGCTGTTTGGATTTTACCTGTTTGATTAAACAACAAAATCCCATGCAGTTAATTTGCATATTGTCAGAGTATGTACTGCATTTGTTGGAGAACTTACTTTTCAACCATTAATTAAAAGTCTTGTAAAGGTATGCAGGTGTGCATACTTGAGTACAGCCAAACATATAAAATCATGTAATCTAGAATGTCAACTATGTTGCTGCTCTCTGTAATTTTTTCCCCACCATATGACTACTTCTGTCTCACAACCTCATTTCATGGTCAATTACAGATGCATAATTCAGAATCTCGGCCAAAGTAGTAGTTCATCAGGATATAATTTTGCCAACTATTTTATGAGAGTATCTATGCATAATGCTCATTTTATGTACTGCATTTGACATACTATCTAGTATGGAATTAGGTGGATGTGGGACCGCTGATTTACATAGAAGGAAGGGCTCAAAACCTATCTAGAAATAGATATGTGGCCGGGTGTTTTGTATGGCCAAGAACCACTCACATTTTCTTGAGAAAATGTAAAAATCTAGTTTTAAATGCTAAAAGCTCCTACCCCCACCATTTCATCAAATAGACAAAAAAACATTGGTGCATTCCAGTATTCTCAGCCCTTTGAATGATCATTGAAGTAAGGCTAAGTGTGTCTCAATTGCCTGACCTTTTGTTGGTTTCGGTATGGTCGGGATCACCTTGATGCAAGATGCACTTTCTTTTCTCAAGCCAGTGGTTCTCTCAGTCCCTAAATCTCTCAATTGTCTCCAAGCTCTCAGGTCGTTTATTTGTAGATGAAGCCCAAACATCAGCATCAGACTCTTTCTCTACTGCTATTGTTGTGAAAAAGCCTTTTGGTTTAACACACACACAATTTTTCCTTTATTTTGATAGGACAATGACCACCAGCTTCGGCTGATTGCAGGCATCATGAGACATCTCCTAATGCTCAAGACGCACACTGAAGATAAAACGGAGGAGGCTCACAGGTACTTCCACACTAGAAGATTGACAGCTGAATTCAGTTCACCCTGTATACTAGCCCTGTGTCTATTATATTGGCCTCAAAACCTGTATTCCAGTGAGCCAGAAAGCAAAAGAAATGCAAGTGCAGTGAATGTGAATGATGAGATGTCTTCTCCAAGTGATTAATGACACACCTCTTTGCCCCATCGAGACAGCTCAACGCATTCTGAAACTCCCACCCGTTTATTTGGGCTTGACTCATTGTGTCCGCGGTGGTGCCGTCACCAGCCCTTTCACACTTTTGGAATGCTACCCTCTCTCAATGCATTCTACAGCACTCTGAAATGACTAACTCCATGCTCCCCCTTTAACAAAGTGCACTGAATGTGCTGAACCAGTCCTGGTCAGTAGATGTGTCTTTGTTATTGAAATAATGCCCACAGACTGAAGGTCCCCCCCACCTCGCAGTGTTTTCAGAATGCCTTCTCATGTTTGTCTGTCGACATCACATTCCTAGAATGTGACATGAGTGTGCTGAATGTTCTTGTGCGTCAGTGAGGATTATAAAATGAACAAATGAAAGTAGCATACAAATATTTACTATTAATTTCCATGAGGTGCCTCATTGTGAGACGTAGTTTGTTTTTATAATACAGCCAGACACTAAATTGGATTTATGCACATGGGAATGCTACTGACAGACCAATAATCAGTTGAAATATATAAATTATATATAAATACACACACACACAGTATATATTATGGATATTCAATTGGTTATTTGGTATTTCCATTTGGGACCGTTTGATGGGTTTGTGAGACAAGAACCCCAACAATGATATTCACAGGTTAAGTAACTTTATTTAATGTGTTGTCATTCTTTTTGCAACACCTACTGGCTGGTGACTTGAGAAAATGAACTGGCCATAAATATTTTTAATGGACATGAAACCGTATGTGCATTATTTAATTAAAAGCTCACACACACAGGAAGAACACACTGGGGAAACACAAATTTAAATTTTTATTATTTTTATTCTTGTTTATTTTATTTTTATTATCAAATTATAAAAATAAATAAATATCACTTTAAAAACTATGAACTCTGAAGTATTTTCATAATAATACTTTTAATTTATATAATAGGCTAATATTTATTGAAAATAATTATTATTGCAATGTTTTTGTGATCTAAATGGTTGATAACTTTATTTAAATAGTTGTTTAATAATAAGAATAATCATAATAACAATTATTAAAATGTTGTTTACATAAATTAAAATAATAGTTATTATTATTGCATATTGTGATTTCATTGACATACTGTAATGATCATGAAGTTGTTATTTCATAAAGCAAAAATATGAGGAATTTATTGAATGAATTAAAATAGGTTCTGCATATTGGTTATCAGACAGTATCAGTTTCTATGGGCTACGTTGTATTCGAAGGCCAGGAGTTATTCCAGGAGTTGCATACTATGTTCTCATCATGCATTGTGTGCTGAATCTTTATCATTTGTCATTTCTTCTAGTCATACCATAAATCTCCTGAGTAACCTTCCCGTGCGATGCCTGGATGTTCTGATAGACATCCCTGTCCAAGGTGGGATGGAAGCGTATGGTGGGAAGAACATGGACATAGTGCAGATACTTCTAGATTTTATGGAAAAGAGGATAGACAAGGTATTGCACTTCAGATGAACACCTACAAGCTGTTGCTCAGCCGTTCCACTTGTTTCATTTGTTCATTCTTCGTGTCTATTTATCCACTCAGGGGACCAACTATAAAGAAGGTTTGACACCTGTGCTGAGTCTGATGACAGAGAGCTCTAGATACCACAGGGAGATCCGCAGATACCTCAAGACCCAGGTGCAGGGTTGTGTCCATGTTCAGTGTAATTTACTGCTCTTCTAAAAGAGGCCTTGAGGTTGATCTTCAGGCTTTAAGATGTAAGTTAAACGGAAAGTAGTCACCCAAAAATAAATAAAATGCTGACAATTTACTAACCCTCAGGCCATCCAGGATATAGATGAATTTGTTTCTTCATCTGAAAAGATTTGGAGAAATGGATCCTCTGCAGTGAATGGGTGCCCACAGAATGAGAGACCAAACAGCTGATAAAACGTCACAATAATCCACAAGTAATCCTTGTGAAGTGAAAAGCTGTTTATTTGTAAGAAACAAATCCATTATTAAAGTCACTTCTGGACAAAATACAAGTCCATAATCCATAATTACACTTGCATGTGTTGTCCTCTCACATCAAACTCCACTAACATATTTGTTTAGAACTCTTTTGGACCGTTTTCACTTGTAAACAGTGCATGATCTGTGCATATTTCTTTCCTGATTCAGATTAGATGACTTTTGCACTGAAGAGAATAATTATTTGGAATAGAAGACTCTTTTAATATTTTAACTGGAAGCAATGATTTTAAGTAAAAAATGTCTTGATGGATTTTTTTTTTTCTTACGAACACACAGCTTTTCACTTTACAAGGTGTTAATTGATGAACTGGAGGCGTGTTGATTAGTTGTGTATTATTGTGATGTTTTTATCAGCTGTTTTGACTCTCATTCTGATGGCACCCATTCACTACAGAGGATCAATTGGTGAGCAACTGATGTAATGCTAAATTTCTCCAAATCTTTCCCAATAAAAAAACTCTTGGAGGCCCGGGGGGGGGGAGTAAATGTTCATTCTTTATTTGGATTAAAATTCATTCTTTTTGTTTGCTGTTGTACAGGTGCTGCCTCCCCTGAAGGATGTGAAGGAAAGGCCGGAAATCGGCTGCACAGTTCGAAACAAACTGGTGCGTCTCATGACGCATATAGATATGGCAGTGAAACAGGGGGCCGCTGAGTTTCTCTTTGTGCTCTGCAAGGAGAGCGGTGAGAGTTCTGCTTGTTTAATATTTCTAAAAGTTTGTAAAACTGTTTTGAAAGGCGTTTTTGTTGGCATTGGTTTGAATTTTCGCAGTTTAACAAAATATAATAATATTGAATAAACTAATTAATTATTTTTTGCTCATTTTCTCCTGTTGATCATGTGATGCAGTGGATAATCTGTTGAAGTACACTGGTTATGGTAATGCTGCGGGACTGTTGATGGCACGAGGGTTGCTGGCCGGAGGCAGAGGAGAGACACAGTACTCATCTGATGAAGACTCTGACACTGAGGAGTACAAATCAGCCAAACCATTGTAAGTGCCCTTATATGTATGCATAATTGCTGTTCTTGTTTTCTTAATATAGGTAATGCATTTTATCATTTTGCATAGTATCATGTTTTTCCTTCTGCATTCATAGATTATAGTGACAATGTTTTGTGTTTTTCAGTATTAACCCCATCACAGGTCACATAGAGCACCCAATGCCAAACCCTATGGATGAGATGACAGAGGAGCAGAAGGAATATGAGGCTCAGAAGCTTGTCAGTATGATTGATGAATTATCAAGGTGGGTTTTTATTTTGTCACAAACATTTCTGTAATTAAAATAGTAAAAATGGTTAAAAAAAAATTTAACACAAACATGTGGTGGTGGTGGTTAAATTATTTTCATAATTGCATTTTGCTTAATTAGATTTTATTTTTAATTTTATATTTATTTTTGTATATTATTGTATGTTAACTTGGCAATCTGATCTTTTTTTGTCATAATCTTTCTTTGTTTTAAATGATCCAATTTAAGCACTGAAATTAAGATTTATTCACGCTTACTCCATTCATTTGAAAATTTAGACATGCAGATATTGTCTGACACTTCAATTTATTCAGTGGTCAGTGTACATATTTTATCAACATGCTTTAACATTAAGCAGCAATTAAAATGTAAATAAGAATTTTAAGTTAAAAGATGTTACCAATTTTTATTTTAATGCATGCCTTTTTTTTTCATTGTGTAAATTCTGGCCATTGTGTTTTTATTCTTGCTCACTATTATCAGTCAGTTTCTCTTTGTGTTTTTCATCATCTTGTATGAGCCTGTTCATAATGCCCTCATAGATGACACCGTCCTCTAGAAGCATTGTGCTTGTTTTCTCATCACCCTCCTTGGAGACTCAATATGTGCGGGGCCGCATTCATGTTGACCTTTTCCTAAAGAACCGGTGGGGTAAACTAGCGAGAGGTGTAGCGCCGTTGCTCCATCCACGCTCCTTACCAACTGCTTCATTAAAACAAGAATCCTCTACCGTCGTCCTCTGCCTCATTTAAAGCTGGCCTTCCGCATTCAACAGGAGTCAATGCACACCGACCGGCCACCGCAGCCTCGCTGCGTTAATTACCAGCTAATTGGCACACACAGTGGGGTCGTGGGCTCAGGCTCTTTTGTATAATACACTGAGGTTTTATAATACATATACGTGGTTCTCTTTCATACGCTGCCGTTTTATTCAGCCGGGGTGCCAGACATTGTCCTCGGACATGAAGTGGTTTGAGACACTGGCTCAATTAGGGGTGTGCGTATGTACGTTAGCTGCCGGGCGCTGTTTAATAAGTTTGCAAACACAAGAGGACGCACCATTGTCCATCCATAGGGTGTTTGAGTCTTAATGAGCAGCGTGTGCCCAAGAGAGGCAGATTCCTGTCTTTGAGAATAGATCCTCGTTCCTTCTGTCTTCCTCCTATTCTTTTTATCAGGATTGAAGGAGGTGTTGTGTGGAAGAGGGAGGGCACTGGTGCTTCCCGCTACGGCTGCTGGGGAGACACAACATGTCCATGGAGGAATGTCCCTCCCTATGTCTGCTGCTTGACTTGCTGTCCAATTAATACTGACTCTCTACCCCATACACACACACACACACAAAACCCTACGTAAACTCACAATTGCTCAGGTTGCTTATCAGTGCATGTGCATTTGATTAGATAAGAGATTGTCTTGGATTCTGGTTTGCGTTTTCAAGGGACGCAGAGGAAACTTCTTAGTTTCCTTCTTGTCAACTTAATATCTTGTTTACACTCGTCATGACGTGCGTTTGACGTCAAGGGGTTCTTATGTGGACAGTAATGCAGTCCATGCCTGAAAATCGGGGATAAGATAGTTGGAAATTAGGGATGTAACAGTACACAAAAATTACAGTATGGTACGTACCATTGAGGCTCTTAAGTAAATTAAAATATAATTAAAATTTTCTGGAAAGCATAAAAAAAAATCGCTCAGCTAATGCTGTAAACTATATAAGAAACCCCTTTATGTGGATGCTATTATAATATTGAAGGTTACAATTACGTAAAACTTAAATTCTGTTATTTATTTATTTTTAGATGTAGTAATCAACGCTCAAAATAATTGTATGCAAGCATAAATTGCACACAAGTCAGTTTTTACATGAAATTATAAATCTAATTATGATTGTTTATACTCCAATTTATTGTTGAAATATATCAATTTACACTGTAGCTGTCAACTTTTATTGGACAGGAGGTGCACTGTATAATGTCTAATGAATTTTTACTGACACATCAACTGAAACAGACTAGAAGTTCGAACTTTGGATTTAAGAATCAATATTGATTCTTTAAAATAAATATATATAAAACGAAGTTTCAAATTAAGTTCTGGATGTGTAGTGGTTAAAACAACACTGTATTAAAAAGAAAGTTCAGTACTGAAAATGTTCAGTATGAATACATGTGCTGTTACACCCTTATTAGAAATGTAAGTGTTACCTTGTCTTTTTGTGGAAAACTTATGGTAACACTTTTTAGTATAGGTACCAATTCTCACTATTAACTAGTTGCTTATTAGCATGCCTATTATTAACATATTAGCTGTTTATTAATACTTGTAAAGCATATATTCTGCATGATCATATTCTATATCCCTAATCCTACCAATAGCTAAACTTAACAGCTACCTTACTAACCTTTAATAAGCAGCAAATTAGGAGTTTGAGGCAAAAGTTGTAGTTAATGAGAATTGGACCTTAAAATAAAGTGTGACTAAACGTATGTAGGCTATAAGTTGTTACACCATTTAGTAGCTCTTTATAAATCAAAATGTCCAAGTTTATCTGTGTGTGAATGACAATGCAAATGAGCTTTCTGCGGCTTTGATTGGATAATGCTCTTATAAATCATCTTTGGCCGTGCTTTGATTGGATAATTCTCTGATGAATCTTCTCGGGGTGCACTGGTGACACACAGTGCAGATATAATTGGATTAGCGTGGAGGAGCTGCCGAGGCTTTGAAGAGATTAGAATGAGCACTGATCCTGTAATTAAACTGCAAGGTCGGGAGGGGGTGGAGGGCCGCTCTGGGATTGGGGGGTTTAGGGTTGTGATTTCAAGGGCTCTTATATGGCCAGATGTAAAGGCAAAGAAAGATGTTCTACACATCAACAGGCCTCTTTAGAGGACGGAACTGAATTCAGCTACAATGTTCAGTACAAAGGGTTTCTTTCAAAGAGCAGGTGGATTGTGGTGACAAATTAGTGACCTGAAAAACGAAATCGACAAAACGTGAGCACAATAAATCTGTAAAGGAAATGATGGCTGCTGGAGTTTTTGCATATTTTACACACATTTCATATTTTATACCACTTTTACAATTATTGGACCTTCGAACTCTGCAGTTTTTTTTTCCCCTATTTTAATTTAATTTAAAATGTAATTTTTTCCTGTGATGGCAAAGCTGAATTTTCTGCTGCCATTACTCCAGTCTTCTGTCGCATGATCCTTCAAAAAACCTTCTAATATGCTGATTTGCTTCTCAAGTAACATTTCTTATTATTGTGAATGTTTGTGCCGCTTCTATTTTTCATGGAAACCATGATACTGTTTTTCTGGATGATCTTTCGAAACAGTTCAAAAAAAAAATTTATTGAATTTTTGTAACATTTAAAATGTCTCTGCTCTCACTTTTGATAGATTGAATGCATCCTTGCTGAATAAAAGTATGAATTCCTTCCAAATTTCTAACTGACCCAAGGCTTTTGAAGTGAATATATTTTAAAGTTATAAAAATCTATATATTCTATAATATAGTTATTGCATATTGTTATGCATAGAGATACACACAAATCGATTGTTCTTTCCTTTTATGTGTACAAAGTATATGTTTTAGAAGTTTCTACTGACATTGGTCATTCCTGCTGGTTGTGTCCCCCATCCACTTATTTACATGTGACATTGTGAACATGCAACGCACAAGTAGGATGCAAATGTCCTGAGCTCTGTTCTGCTCTCGCAACAGGAAGGAACTGATCAGACCGATGGGAGTGATGAAGGATGGCACTCTAGCACCCCTAGGAGAAGCCATCCATGAGTGCAGCCCTCCACCCAGCAGTGACTCCGACTCAGACTAGCAGGAGTTTAGTTCACTCAGACAAACTCTCTAGGCACTGCTACTGCCGGCTGACCACCACTGTCTTACCAACTGTCCCTTGCACAGGGGATAGTTCAGTTATTTCCTACTGAGGTTCTTTTGTTGCACGAGGGCATGTCTTTCTAATTGGGACATGAATGGTGAACTATAGCGTGTGAGCAGAGAGAGAGGAAGTAGAAATGTTTAAATAGATAAATGGTTGTCACCGGACTTCAGATATAATTAGTGACTGTATAAGATGGATCTGTTAAGTAGGAAGTTACACAACATATTCACGTGTCTCTGTGCACAAGTAAATGCACTTGGTCTTCAATAATGAAGTATAAAGGCTTTATGACATTTACCCTTAAGTAAAGCTGTACATTTAGGTTTGTATTTATTAAACAGTCTGTGGCTGTTGCTGGTTCACAGATGGAAGAAACCTGTTCCACGGCGTTTCAAAATACTTGAATGTTTTGAAATGTTATATGCCAAGACAAGCCATGAGATCACTTATGCTAAGAAATTGTTAGTCTTGCGCTTAAATAGTTTTTGCAAAATGTGCAGTTTTAAACAAGTGTCTTTTCTAATGTTCTATATTAAGTTTAGCTACACCATTTTCTATATACATTTTTTTTTCTTTCAATGTTATTGGAGGTGTAATTTTCTGCTTTTTCTAAGGAATGTTAAGCTTTACACACAAAGGATGTAATTAAATTCAGGTTTTCTAAAGATTTCTGGTTACTAGCTTTGATTTAAAAGCTTGTGGATATTTCACGAGGCCCAGTACTCCTCTGCTATAACCACTGTAAAATCAGAAGGGGCTTTGTTTTATAAAACGTTATTTTTTAACTTTCCTTAAATTTTTGCATTTAGGTTTTTGTTGATTTTCATTTCAGACAATCATTTGCAATAAATAAAAATAAAAAAAAACTAGCAGCGTCATTCACTTATCGCATGCAGAAACATGTTTTGTAATTTTGGCTATGAATATAAAAATGCTAATTTAACCACTAATCCTAGTGTAGTTACAGCAAGATTATATCACATTAAATATGAGCTTAAGGGGAGAAAAAAAATATTACATGATAAAATAGTTGTATTCAATATATTGAATCCAACTGTTGCTTCTCTAAAACAATTTGTATCCAAATCCAGTGTGAAATTTGCTTTAAATTCAAAAACGCGGTAAACTGAATATTCCCTAGTTGAACAGAATATATGTAAATAAGATGAACAAAACCAAAGAGACAAAGCCATGAATATTAAATACCATACAATGCGATCTTTATTAACAGGATAATATAAAAAAAAAAGTATTTTAATATTCAGAAGTACAAATGGCAAGAACGTTAAGAACAACAAATGCAAGCTTTAACTACTATCAATCATATTCAACTGGAGAGGCAAGTTGACTGGAGTCCAATTTTAAACAAAACAACCATTCCACGAATCAGAAACACTGATTTAACAGACAGCTGATAAACAGGCTTCCACAAAACAAACATGGCAACCTGCATATATGAATAAAGAAATGAGATGGACTGAAACATTTAATAGGCATTCTGGCTTTTTGTCCATATTTTTCAATGTACCAAAATCCCTGAGGGACATGAACAGATATGATCACAGCAGTGTGGTAATTACCAGCTACTTCACTGATCCTGTGCAAAATCAAATTGCGCTCACAGCCATTCTCATACGCAGAACCACACACAGCGGGATATTGGGGTTCTTTGTTGCGAACCAAAGACATTTAGAGTTTTGGGAGGGTTGGAGCTCCTGCTTGAAGGCTGCAGTGCCTGTGAAAACACAGTGGGGGCACTGCACACTTGGGAGGTCATGCCTCCCATGCTAATTTAGCACCGTTCACTTGCTGGGGCCAAACCATGACTCGCTGGATGCCAAATGACTTACAACTAGCAAACAAATACAGAGACATACACTTATATACACAACCGTACATTTCCAATTTTTCACATTAACTGCACACCAACCTTTCCAAATAAAGATTCAAATCTTGATTATGGTTTGAATATAGTTTGTAGAATGCTAAAGGAGCCTTATAACACATTTTATCTGTCCAGAGATAATTAGTGGTCCTAAACTAACAAAATAAGTGCCACATTTCAGGGTCTGATAAAAATGTATTTGTTTTTACCTAAAAGCAGACATTTTCACATTCTAAACAGGTCCGTATCTTTGAATCAGGATGTGCAGATGTGACGTAATTAGTTCTCTCCTTATACTCCTTATGAAAAGCCGTAATGAATAAGTGCTAGAATTTAGAAGAAATCCAGATGCAGGTTTTCAGTCAAAATGAGCAGCAGACATTACGCAGATAATTATTTTAAACCCAACAAATTTAGTCTAATCCCACCAGAAACACGGCCAAGTTTCACTGTCTGGTCAAACAAGGCTGCTGTTTATCTGTTTCAGGAAAAGACTGCCCAGATACAGCCAAACTGGCTGTTACTACTGGTAAGAATAATGACATCCTAAAACATTCAGATGCAATGATATACATAAACATCACTGTGGGTTTTGAAGCCTTGCCAGGTGTCCACTGCCATACTCCGTGATATTTTAAACCTAAAAGCCTGTCTGTGGATGACATTAGTGCATGCTGTCGGTCTCTGAGGAGTCACTGTTCTCACCGCTGCTATTGCTGGGGTCAGTAAAAGAACAAAGCCCATTTTCATGGCTGTTCATCAGGTCTCGGATCTCAGTATGCCATCCCAGGATCTCGGCAAGCTTTCGGACAGAATTGGAGAGATCTCCCAGCTCCATGTAGTCGGCCCTTCTCAGGGGCCTCCGTTCAAAGGGCCCGACTGGATCACGGTTCAGCAGCAGACGAGGCACTGTGGACTTCACCGTGTTGACCAGGCTGGCGAAAGGCTCGATCTGCCACAGAGCAGAAATATTAACTGATACTTTTATTAAGCAAAGACCAATTAAATTGATTTAAAGTGACAAGAGATTTCTATTTAAAATTCCCTTAAAATGCTGGGTTTAAAAAATCCTTAAAATTATTACCGTTTTCACAAAAATATTAAGCAGCACAACTGTTTTCAACATTGATAAAACAACTGAAGAGTAATGCCTGCTGAATCAGCTGTAAAGTCACAGGAATACTACAACATTATATTAGCGTAAAAAATAAATAAATAAATAAAAAACGCATTTTAAAATTATAAAAATATTTTTAAAAAGTTAATGCGGCATTGTAAGCATAAGAGACTCAAAGTAATGATACTATTAACAAAAAAAAACAAACATTCTTATACTTATTTTATAAACAAATATTCCATTTAAACCACTTAAAGTAATACCAATATATTAAACAAATTAAATAATGGGTACATAAAAGCTGGCGTATAAATTAATACATTTTAAGTAGCATTTTGGTAATTAATTTACTTAGTTTTAGATGGAGTACAACAATTGAACTGTAAAAAAAAAAAAAATGGCTTGTACATGGTTATAATAATAATAATCCCACCTTTAAAGAAGTGCCCATGATCATGAGAAGGTCAGCTTTTGGGAAATCTTCAGCATGTTGAAAGTACTTTTCTGGCAGATCTTCTCCAAAGAACACGACATTAGGTTTGACTGCCCCGGCACAAAATGTACAGATGGGAACGTTGCCATTCATTATAGCTTGCTGATAGTGAAAAAGAAATTATGTAGTATGCACTAAATTGTATGAATTCAATATTGTAATTAAGATCACTCAGGCTAATTTAGATTACCTTGGCCTCCTCGGCAGGATAAGGCGTATAGCAGAGGTGGCAGGCAGCAGTGGCAAAACTCCCATGAGCCTCCACAAGTTTGTCATCTGGGATACCGCACACTACAGAGAGAGTAAAGCACATTTGAATAGATAATGCTGCAAATTTAACATTTAAGAGTGATGTAATAGGTCTCTGAATTTTAATCTGACGTTTTTCGAGCCCATCGATGTTCTGAGTGTACATGCGCAGCAGCAGGCCCTTCTGATGCAGCATACGGATGAAATAGTGAACATAGTTTGGACGGTGGTGTCCAGGGAACAGCTCTTTAGCCAATGAGAAGAAAGGATGAGGGTTGTCAGAGAAGTAGTCGATGTTAAAGATGGCCTCTGGATAAGGGATGTCATACTTCGCAAGGTTCGCATAAAGACCCGTCCCTGGCGTCCTAATACAAAAAGAGTTGTTAGCTGAGTGAAACAGTGATTCAGAAGTAGTTTGAATGTTTTGAGCATCCACCTGAAGTCTGGTATACCGCTGGCCGTGCTGATACCTGCTCCAGCAACCACCACAATGTTTCGCACCCGGCCGAGCTTCATCAGCCGGCCGATAGTGTCCAAAGCCCCGCGCGGGACAGAGCTGCCAGAGGGCGAGGAGAGAACGGCCTTAGCGCTGGGAGAGGAACTCTGGTAGGACTTCCCTTTCCTAAAGAAAAGGATATGGATGACCTTTGTGTTTTCAAAAAAGATACGCATACCACATATCACTTTTGTTAGCATACGCTAGATCTTAGATATTTAACATTTAAATTATATAGCCCGATTAGATGCGGTGTTATAGTATTTTTATATATTATAAAAGTATTTATTAATATTTTAAATTAGCTTTAATTTAGTTTTAGATTGGGGTTGTTTTGTGCTTATTACTTTAAAAACATTTCAATTTAGCTTTCAGATTTTAATACTTTTCCCCCATCAAAAGACATTTTCCATCATGTTTTTCCCATTTAAAATATTACAACTTAAATGATTTAGTAGTTTGAGTTTACAGTAACACTGATCAAATGTCGTCAAATAAACTCCTTTTTTTTTTTTTTTTAAACAGCATAATGCTTTTCTCCAGAAAAAAGTTTTGCAGCAGACAGATTTTTGTGTTAAGTTAATAACAGCTATTTTCAGTTTGCATTCATTTTTTCCTTTGATAGTTGAAGTGTGAAGGAAAAGATTTCATGAAACCATGTTTTACAAATGCTTGTTCTTGCTTGGATACAGAGCTTTTGTAAATCACTGATTGTTTGCTGGAAAGCCTAACAGAAGGTTGTGGTGCCTCACCGTGCTAATGAGGCCTGTTGTTCACTCACGCTCATGAGGCTGAGGTCGTCAACCAGGCCTGAATCTGTGGGTTTAGAGCGCTGAGAGTCCGGAGGGTTGATGGAGCTGCGAGTCACCCTTGTGACGCCAGGCGGAGCGATCCTTCTGTCCCTACTCGACTTCGCCTTGCTCATGTTTACACCTGGAAAAGGGCATTCATTTGTATGTTTATTTGTGCATTTCTTAGTATACAACTTGATTTTCAGAAGGAAATATCAGTCCTTGTAACAATGCAATTATAAAGATTTAAATAAGATCAGTACTTAAAGAAAACCTTTTAAATTGTACAAATATTTCACAATAGTGGTTTTTACTGTATTTTTGATCAAATAAATGTAGATTTTACAAAGAAAAAAAAAAAGGTGACCCCAAACATTTAATTACTAAAATTGAAATGTATTTAAAATATGTTCCGTTACATTGGGAGCTGTGAAACACTGTCTATACCAGAATAATAAAAAAAATAAAATAAAAAATTAAGAAATAAGCAGTCACAATTCAACATGCAAATATTACAACACAATCACTATTTAAAATTAACATTTTAAATGTCTTAAACCTGGGACAATTTTTAACCATCTGAAAAAATAATTTAGAATCTATCCATCTATGAGACAGCGTAGATAGATTCTAAATATCAAAGAATATGATAAATGAGAAAATGATAAAGAACATGTATTTTACATTATCTTGTAAACACTGTAGTAATGTCTTTAAAATCAGTTCTAATTAAAACAAACTGCTACACATGCCTTTTTTTGTAAACCTATATTATTTGCTTGTTGCCATTTTTCATATATCTTTCCTTAGGTCCATTGCAATATTTAAGAGTAATTACAAGCATAGCAGAGCTCTGCTGTGTCCTGCCTTTGGCAGGCGCAAAGCTACAATGTATTAAACCCGTCAAGCCCCAACAAAGCTAATGGTTGTAATATATTTAATGTGTCCCTCCACTTTGGTTCAACAGCCCACAGCTGTGGCAGCTTTACGGCTCGGGGAAGGGGGTGAAAGTGTCCAGGATTGACTGTGTCAACAAACCCAGCTGGAGGAGAAAGGAGGCGGCCATTTAGACAAAAAAAAGAAAAGAAAAAAAAAGTGAATAGAGATAGATGCTGCAGAGGTAGAATCCAATAAAGAGTTTGTGGGAAGCGAGAGGTGATGAAGATGCCTGGAGCCGTGAGAGGCCATTTCTCAAGCCTCTGACGTCTTTTAAGGATGAATGACGGACAACGACGACTGGGACAGACAGAGAGAGAGACAGAGACAAAGGTAAGAGGAGTGGAAACAAAGAGATACATCCAAGGCCTGCATCACAGCATACAAATGCGATAAGACGGGCCTTTCAACGACAAACCTTATCACAGCCGAAAGAGGCATAGAGATCACATTTACAATGACAACGGCTCAGTGTGCAGAGTGATAAACAACTACCAGGCTGAACAAAATCTGGCAACCTGCAAACCAAAACACACTATAAGTGGCTATAACTCAACTCAGACAAAACTGGCTGCTGATGAAACTGAATTAGTCATTTGTTGGTTATTTAATCTTTTTAAGTGCATCAAGGCTGGTCCTTATGAGATCCCCCCCTCTCCCACCTCCACTGCTGTAATGGCTACTCCCACAGAACTATTAAAAACTACAGGGGATGGGAGGTCACTGCCTTTGTCTCCCTGCTAAGCACAGAGACACTGCTGCGCACATCCAATATTTCACAGCTGAGCTTAAGACTTGCACAAACAGCATGGAGAAGTCTGCAGTACAATGCGTCGTCACAATCTGGGACTCTAAATGCATGAAAACTTGTCCTCAAGTGTGAAGGAAAAAAGAAAAAATATTCACCTTTTCAAATGATCCATTTCACAAACAAACAGCAAGCTCCAGGCAGAGTGAATTCCAGGAGGCACTCATAAAATATAAATGTCAAAGGCCGGATTTGACTTAAAGGGTTAGTTCACCCAAAAATGAAAATTAGGCTGCGTTTTACTCACCCCCGAGACATCTTTAGGTGGATTGACTTCTTCTTCAGGAAGAATACAGTTGAGTTATATTAAAAATTGTCTTTGATCTTTCAAGCGGTTTAATGCCACTCACGGGTGTTGCATTGATTTCAGTCATAAAGAAACTTAAAAAAAAAAAAGTCCTCAATAAAAAAAACATTAAAATAATGTGTCTTACACCGCTCCAGGGGGTGAACAATAAGGGCTTCTGTAGCAATCATGCTTTTTGAAGAAAAAATACCATATTCAAAAGATTAATCACTTTAAACGTAGCTTGACTCACTGTTGTAAAAGGAAGCAGTCCGGTGGAATGACGTACCGTATGAGGCAGGCTTTGCCGACGCTCAGAAGTGCTGCACGGGAAGCAGGGAGAGAGCGAAACAAAACACCGGTCACAAATTAGTTGTACAAAACGAGGATTTGTAAAGAAAGAAATGTCAGAGGATTTCGATATAAGCAAAGAGGAGACTGATTTTCCTTCGCTAAAGTAAGGAAACTTTGCTCCCTTTGATCCTGTAAACAAACGTTGGATTTCACGAGACTCACCGGCACATGCGCAACGCCGACCTCATACGTCATCCTCCCGGAACTGCTTCTGTGTACAACTGTTGGCGCAAGCTACATCAAAGTGATTACGTTGTAAATATGGATATTTTTCTTACAAAAAAAACGCATCGATTCGCTACAGAAGGCTTTGTTCACCCCCCGGAGCTGTGTGAGACTTTTTTTTATGGATGGGCGATTTTTATTAAGTTCTTTTGGACTGAAGCAATGCAACACCCACTGAGTGGCATTAAACGGCTTGAACGATCAAGCAATTTTTAATATCACTCCGACTGGATTCACCTGAAAGAAGAAAGTCATATCAGCCCTCTACGAACACCTTGGCAATTGAATCGCATTGGCTAGTAAATTTTTTAGTTTACTGGCCAGACTGATAAATAAATAAAACAAACGTTTGTTTGTAAAATGGCACAGTTTTTTAAATATCTGAAAGTACACTCTTAACATTAGTCAGTCAAGCATTATAATATGATAAGTATTATTTAATTATAGAACTTTAGTAATTAGAATTAAACCTTGATAACCATGTATGAATGCATATTACTCATTTTAACTGAACTTTGGACTGGTGGTGCTTTTTTGGTCGTTCAGCGTTTCTGTAAAAAAAAAAAAATTAAATTTTGGGAAAATCTAACAAAAATACTGATAAGATAATGATACGAATACTACTAATAAGAACAATCTAAAACACACCAAGGATTAATGAGCTACTGGATTCATGAATATTAATCAGGTTGTGCGCGTTCACTCGAACTGATTTGCTGAAATCAAAACAGGGACGATAATGAGGTGAGCACCAGCCAATGGCGAAAGCGGCAGTTCTTAAAGCTGAAGAATTCCAAAGGGACTCCGTTATTTTGACAGCAAAATACAACAAAGAATATCATTTACATGAAGCACAATAGGTAGGCGTCAATTCTCTCTCGCTGCGTGTGCGAGGAGAAAGCGGACAGGAGTATGAGATTTATTAGCACTTGGCTAATATGAGACACATTTAGTCGTCCAGAGTGAAGATATAGTCGCATATGCGAGTGATTTACTCGCAATGTAGAGGGTTGCATATACACCTAGGATGCATCGGGGGTGAGTAAAACGCAGCCTATTGAATTTTTGGGTGAACTAACTCTTTAAAAGGACAAATGTTCTGAACAGAATATAAAACTAAAAAAAAAGCCCTTTTTATTTTATAATACTGATTTTGTCAGTATTTGTCTCACTTTGCATTGCTCTTTTGTTTTAATGTTCAGAACAATAACAAATTTGAAATGTTTTGCCCTCCAAATGAGTAAAACCAGGCATTTTAAACCAGACAAAAAATGTTGAATTTTAAAAAAAAAAAGTTGATAATATTCGGTACAGTTTTTTATACCTAATATTAGTAATTATCACTACTATTTATGATTAGCAACAGTTTGATAAATCGCTATAATTTTATAAACAGTAATACTACTCCGTTGGATAATCACTAGTGAGGAATGCAAAGTTGGGAAAAAAAAACCTTGCAAAATTGGGGTGGGGGACAACATGTAGACAAATCAGCAAAACTCTGTCTGCTGTCTAACAAAGACTTCACTACTCATAGGCACAGAGGCTTCACGCCAAAGAGGCAAAAACCAACACGAGCAGTGGTAAGACTGAAACCATGGAGAAGAGGTTAGCAACGGGCAGTCAGGGCAGGAATGAGCTGGCTGTCAGACTACGAGTTAGTAAGACAGCACAGAGTCATTGTGCTGATATTAGCACACATCTCTGGCCTCTCACTGCTGACAAATTGAGCTTAATTTGCTCAGCTGTTTGATGAGAAGCAGCTTAAAAAAAAAAAAAAAAACAACTGATGAAAGATTCATTTAGTATGGAATGTTATGCTTTCCCATTTATATGGCAGTTTTAATATTTATATACTAATGTTAGAGAGGGGGGAAACACATTAGACTAAAAGCCTCTAGATCCATTTTAGTACTGGGAGATATTTCTCACACCAAAAGCTGACTTTAAAACTCCACACATAAAAAGTAAATATACACTTCAAATCAGTTTAATGTGTCCTTGTATACAGCTAGCTTTTGATGTCTGCTGCCCCCTATGCATGATGTGGAGACACAGCTACAGAGTTAATGTGGCCCTCATCAAAGACCAGTTTCTCCACCTCATGGATAAGGGCCTGTCATTTAGCGCCCCCTGCTGTCACAATTTCAAAAAACAAGGCAAATAATTCACGTTCTTTTGAACTTTCTATTCATCAAAAGGTCAACTTGAGACAAATATTAAGCAGCACAACTTGTACTCAAATGTTATCGGCGCACAAAATGGACAGAATGCCTTCTAAAAATTCAGCTTTGGATTCATTCATCCCAGGAAAAAAAAAAATGTTGCCTTAGTAACCATAAGATTATGATGATTATTATTATTTATTAACAACAACAACAACAACGATACAGTAACCACTATGATTCAATGCATTCATTCAGTGAAGGATTCGTTAGACTGAACCCCATAACTTGAAGTGGTTCTTACAGTCATGCAGAAGGACCCTCATGCGAATCATTTATGCATGAACCAGACTGTTTAAGTTAAGTAGAAGACATTTTCTTGCTATTATTTTGTAGTACATGGTCTTTTTCTGATTACATTCAATTAATTTCAGACTGTGCAGAAAACTGTCACAAAACTAATAACAAGAACTATCAGCACACTATCCAGAAGGCTTAATTTGATTAAATGCTGCCACTCAGTGGCCAAAGTGCAGCAAATTGAGGGAACAGGGTATAATATTGGGACGAAACTTTAACCCAATACATTAAATGTGTAAATTTAAATATTTGAAATGAGTTTGGGGACAAAAATTAACGCAAAGCAAAGGCTATTGATATCACTAAAATAATGAAATCACTCAGTTGCTTATTGGGTGTTTCTTCAAATATAGAAACACAACAACACACTTTACACCCAATAAATATTTTGTGCTTAGCTAGATTTTTTTTTTTTTTAATAAGAAATTTAATTACTTTATTATTTGCACTGAGATAATGGCAAACAAAATTGTACAAAATGATTTTTTTTTTTTTTAAGTTTCCGTTAATTTGATGTATTATATCAACATCAAACTAGCTGTGGCATGAAAGTGCCCATTGTTAACGAAATACCTAATGTTAATGTTAAGGTACAATCAGTTAACCAAGGCTAAAGTCCCAATGTTTTTTTTTTTTTTTAAATAAAAACAAAAAAAAAAAAAATAATTAATAATAAAATATGGGCATTATCTACATACAAGCAAAACATCGCTTCAGGGCGCGTTCTTTGTCGTAAGAATCACCCATGTCGCTTTGTTACGCAATAATCCGCACATTCATACACTGTGTAATGAGTTGCAAGTGAACATTGTATTTGATTCTCTGGCGCTGCTACAACGCAGCCAATGATGAACCACTGCATTAAATATATGACCTCATATCAAAACCATTGCTATTGCTTAAAACATTCAATGTAGCGGTAAGAGAACGCGAGGATGTGTGATTTTGGCTAATAACTTGAAATACGCTTTTCAAAGGTTAAATGCCTCTAGTATATGAAGCAAACAACAACTAACGTACGTAATTAGTTACTTGCCTCTGTATTTGTTTACCAGACTGAGGAAGGTGGGAAGCCAGTCAAAACGAACAGCAGCGAACCGATGATATCCCTCGCGACAAAATAAAAGATCGAGAATTACAAATATATCAACGTGATATCTACTGCAAAATGAATGTCATGTTTCAATCTGTGGAAGTCCACCGTTCCCGCAAAACATTACAAGCTGCTTGACCATGCAGGAAGTACGTCATTTTATGAATAAGAGCGGGAAAACATCCCTGTTACAGCTGCTGCAAATCAACAGCCAATAGGAAATGCTAGATTAATTTGTTTAAATAATTTAAAAAATCTTATTATATGCAATCCGCAGTTTACTGAAGTTGGCCTACTTAAACAGTTTATGTCTCTGTATTGAACAGTACAGGATCTCTATGCAAAACATAACAGCTTTTGCTTTACACAATGGGGCAAAATTCAGATTCAAGAACTGACTCCCTTTTCAATTCATGAGTAAATTGGCCACAGCCCACAGGATGTTAATCAGGGTATCTTCCTTCCAATCAATTTTTGTTTTAATATTGAAATCTGAAAAATGAAAAACGGCACATATTTCGTTTTTCAATTATTCAAACAAAACGAAAAATCAAGAATCCGGCTTAATTTTTCGTTTTTACATTCAGGGATAGAAAACGAATAAACAACTTGAATATTCGATCTCTACATGTGGGCGGGAATGAAACGCCCCTCTCTGCTAATTGGTCAACCAAACATTGCAACATAATAATAGTCCTAAAAAAACCCTTAATAATAGTCCTCCGCTTCTATTGATTCTTAACATGTTTATTTCTACTACATTTTATCTCTTCATCAAACAGCCAGATTAATGAATGGCTTGACACAAACCATACTGAAGCAGAGCATTTTGGCCCTAGGCATGCCTGTTTTATTATAGTTATCCACCCATTAAAATCTGTGTGGAAAAGCTGCGCGACGCACTGCAGCAAGGGGAGAATGTATTGTAGACAAGCGCAGACCACTATTAATTTATGTGAACACAGGTAGTTTTAGACAATAAACTGAGTTTATTTAATTAATATGGAGTATTGGCCAGCTAACTGATGGCATATACAATTGTTATTTTCTCTGCCAACTAAACCAAAGCAAGCCACAGAACCGTTGTGCGATTGACTCGCAATAGGTGCATAGAGTAGTGTATCATTCCTGAATGAATCAGAGTCTTTAAAGACCCATTATTATAGACAACAATTCAATAACCAATTATTATAGACAGCCGCTTGATTTTATTCCTAAATGAATGAATTAAGCATTTTGAACCAATTGATTGAATAAAAGGATCCTTTATTAACACAATGACTTACAGCCACCTAGTGGCGATATTACTTTCATAATTCAAGTATTATTTAATTTTATTCACATTTCTATTAAAAATGTTGTATAAAACATGAATCTAAAGTCTATACATTTGTAAATGCACATACAGCCATCGTATCAGCATTAAACTGTAAATACATTTAAAAGCATCTTCAGACGCAGGTTCTATATCATTGAATACTGATTTGGTGGATACTGAATTGGTAACAGCCTATTGTCATATTGTTCTAATTTATTTAATGTAAGAATTTAACATTAAAAATGACATAAAAAAACGTAAAAGGTAAAAAAATTAAATTAAATAAATAAATAAAAAACTGAAAATCAGTTGCCCCTTATGTGAAAGTTAATTTCTGATACTGCTGACACTGGCTTATTGTTCGAAGTGTTATTTCAGGGTTTGGATATGTTCTTATAACTCAAACGAGTTCACCTTCAAATCATGACGTCAAATTCACATTTCACTAAAGTCAATCACTGAAACAATCACTGTGAGGAACAAATAGTCCCATGCCAGTGGGATAATAACAGATGATTTCCTAAATTTGTATAAAGTGCTCTATGAATAAAACTCAAAATAGAAAAATAATAGATGTGCTGTGAAGGTAAATTACACAAACTCGTTTATTTTCATATCTGTAATATTATTTAAGTTCCTCCTTTGTCTAAACTGCAGCGTATTGTCTAAAACAAAAGTTATGACTGTATGTTCACATAAATTGATAGTGGTCAATACATTCTCCCAGTGCTGCAGTGCGTCGCGCAGCTTTTCCACACATATTTTAATGGGTGGATAACTATAATAAAACAGGCATGCCAAGGGCCAAAAGGCTCTGCTTCAGTATCAAGCCATTCATTAATCTGGCTGTTTGATGAAGAGATAAAATGTAGTAGAAATAAACATGTTAAGAATCAATAGAAGCGGAGGACTATTATTAAGTTTTTTTTAGGACTATTATTATGTTGCAATGCCTGTTTGACCAATCAGCGGAGAGGGGTGTTTCATTCCCGCCCACATGTAGAGATCGAATATTCAAGTTGTTTGTTCGTTTTCTATCCCTGAATGTAAAAACGAAAAATTAAGCCGGATTCTTGATTTTTCGTTTTGTTTGAATAATTGAAAAACGAAATATGTGCAGTTTTTTTCAGATTTCAATATTAAATTAAAAAAAAAGAATGATCGGAAGATACCCTGATTATGTTGAACTTGAATGACATGAAGTGGACTCTACAGAACTGCAAATTAAGAAATTCAACACAGTCACACAACAGAGGAATTACAGCAACCGGCAATCCAGTGGTTTCATACTTGAAGACCTTTGGGTAAATTAGTGCATGTGTTTTTCACAACACAGTCCAAAAATGAATCAAGGTGGTAATGTGGTCATGACACAAATGCAGTATGTCATTCTGAAGGGGTTTATTTTGAGTTAATGAACAGCTGAATGTTGGCTATGTAGCCTACATTATCCCAATTTCTACAAATATACCTAAATACACTGAACAAAATTTAAACGCAACACTTTTGTTTTTGCCCTATTTTTCATGAGCTGAACTCAAGGATCTAAGACTTTTTCTATGTACACAAAAGGCCTATTTCTCTCAAGTATTGTTCACAAATCTGTGTTAGTGAGCACTTCTCTTTTGCCGAGATAATCCATCCACCTCACAGATGTGGCATATCAAGATGCTGATTAGACAGCATGATTATTGCACAGGTGTGCCTTAGGCTGGCCACAATAAAAGGCCACTCTAAAAGGTGCAGTTTTACTGTATGGGGGGGTCCGGGGGGGGGTCCGAAAACCTTTCAGTATCTGGTGTGACCACCATATGCCTCACGCAGTGCAACAAATCTCCTTCGCATAGAGTTGATCAGGATATTGATTGTGGCCTGTGGAATGTTGGTCCACTCCTCTTCAATGGCTGTGCGAAGTTGCTGGATATTGGCAGGAACTGGAACACGCTGTCGTATACGCCGATCCAGAGCATCCAAACATGCTCAATGGGGGACATGTCCGGTGAGTATGCTGGCAATGCAAGAACTGAAGGATGTTTTCAGCTTCCAGGAATTGTGTACAGATCCTTGCAACATGGGGCTGTGCATTATCATGCTGCAACATGAGGTGATGGTCGTGGATGAATGGCACAACAATGGGCCTCAGGTTCTCGTCACGGTATCTCTGTGCATTCATAATGCCATCAATAATATGCACCTGTGTTCGTTGTCCATAACTACGCCTGCCCATACCATAACCCCAGCACCACCATGGGCCACTCGATCCACAAAATTGACATCAGCAAACCACTCACCCACACAACGACATACACGCTGTCTGCCATATCAGGGATCTACACTTATTTTTCTTTTTAGGAGCACTTGTGCTCTTTAAAAAATTTAGGAGCATGTTCAAAATTTTAGGAGCACCTTAATCAATAATCCAAAATGTTATCAAAAAGTAGCCTTCCCATTACGAGGTAATATTTGACTCCTCTAACTTTATTAAAAGTATGTCATCTTTTGTCAAATTCTTAAAAAATTATATTTTATAAGCTTTTAAAAATTGTAATTAAAACGACAGAATAAGAGTAGAATAAGAAACAAGTTAAAAATCAAATGAAATCAGTATTAACAAAATTAATTTGTAGAGGTGGCACAGAAGAACACAAAAGTGGCTTGATGTACTTTCAGACATTTAATGAGGTTCAGAAGTGGAATGAGTGCAATTAAATCCATTAATTCATGATGATATTAATGTTTTAAATATACAATTTTGAATATAGAACTATTAAATGATTTAAATAACTGAAAAGATACTTTAAAAATGAAACTAAAACTGCCAGCAGGTGGCGGCAAGTCACTGATTTTTATCACTGAATCAGTCATTCAATTGATTAATTCGAACGGCTAATTCATTCAGGAATGAATCAAGTGACTGTCTTTATGAATGGGTAATCATGAATCACTGACTCACTAGATTCGTTTAAAAAACCCCGTTCATTCATAAACGAGACACCGCTGTGTTTGAATGGAGATGCGCAGCGGCTCTGCTGTGTCTTTGTTTTAAACTATTTTCGAAATAGAGCAAAATCAGACAATAGTGTTATAGTCAGACAATGTAAGTCACTTAATATTAGCTTCTTGTTTATTTAATTGTATTGTATTAAATCAGTTATCACATTTACAAACTCCCTTAAAAATCATTCAAAGCTGTCACTCATCTTAGTTCATCTCGCTCTCACATCTATAATCAACGAGGCTCTCTACACTGCGCGATGAATCTCTTATTTACTCCGTCTACACTTTGCTTATGAAAGGATTCGTGAGATATGTCTGTGATACATTACTCAACGCTGCAAAAACACGTAGAAACCTTTGAAGTTCCCTGAGCGCAATCACAAGTATGATGATGATCGGGTCAGTCGCACAAGTGCTCCTAAATATGTCATAGTCGCACGCAGTAGTTTTCAGTCGCAAATGCGACTGAAATGGTCGCACTGTCGAGCCCTGCATCTGCCCTGTACAGTGAAAATCTGGATTCATCCGTGAAGAGAACACCTCTCCAAAGTGCCAGACACCATCGAATGTGAGCATTTGCCCACTCAAGTCGGTTACGATGACGAATGCAGTCAGGTCGAGACCGATGAGGACGACGAGCATGCAGATGAGCTCCCCTGAGACGGTTTCTGACAGTTTGTACAGAAATTCTTTGGTTATACAAAACGATTGTTGCAGCAGCTGTCCGGGTGGCTGGTATCATACGATCTTGGAGGTGAAGATGCTGGATGTGGAGGTCCTGGGCTGGTGTGGTTACACGTGGTCTGCGGTTGTGAGGCCGGTTGGATGTACTGCCAAATTCTCTGAAACACCTTTGGAGACGGCTTATGGTAGAGAAATGAACATTCAATTCACGGGCAACAGCTCTGGTGCACATTCCTGCAGTCAGCATGCCAATTGCACGCTCCCTCAAAACCTGCGACATATGTGGCATTGTGCTGTGTGATAAAACTGCACATTTTAGAGTGGCCTTTTATTGTGGCCAGCTTAAGGCACACTTGTGCAATAATCATGCTGTCTAATCAGCATCTTGATATGCCACACCCGTGAGGTGGATGGATTATCTTGGCAAAGGAGAAGTCAATAACTAACACAGATTTAGACAGATTGTGAACAATATTTGAGAGAAAAGGGCCTTTGTGTACATAGAAAAAGTCTTAGAACTTTGAGTTCAGCTCATGAAAAATGGGGGCAAAACAAATGTGTTGCGTTTATAATTTTGTTCAGTGTATATAGATAGATATGAAATATTAATAGGCCCATAGAATAATTGTATTAGCATACATGTAGAGAACAGAGAGAGCACCATGTATGAGCAGTCAGTTACACAATGTTGCCCTGGACAAGAGTTATTCAGAAATATTTTACTGTTGAATGCTGTGATTAATTAATGTCTTCATATTTTCAGAAATACCACATATGTTATGTCCATAATGAAAATACACATGTTTGTGGGTAACTGAAAATAATATGATTTTTTAAAAACTTCACTTTAAAACAGTGATAGGCTAATAATTTCTTTGAATTTCACAAAATTTAATTTTAAATTCAAATTAGAATTTAAAAGGCATTCTTAATTCAATTCTGAATGGCACACACAGCCCTATTGCTAACAATCATGCAATGTAGAAATCACCTAGGCTCCAGGCTAAGAAAAAAAAATAGACTAGTAAAAGCTACTGGTAATTTTCATTATTTGTTACATTTACAGGCATTTCCTTTAAGTGTAAATCACAACGCCGTGAAAAGCGTAATTCAAAATACAGGTTAAACACAGGAAAAATCAATACAGAAAATTCCTTAATAACACAGCACATTGGGCCCAATTTTATTTACATTTCTTAGAGTATACTTTACATGGCAAAGAAGTAATGTAGGCCTAGTTATCAAGTAAATATGACTTTTTCTGTTATCACTTTGCTGTCTATCCTCAGAGGTCTTGTCTCAAAAAGACAAGTTAATTGATCCATGTCCATTATCAGATCTCAGTCAATGAAAAACCAAAGAACTCAGGTGCACAGAGCACAGATACACCCTTCATTCACCATACTTCACACACAGCCAGAGAGTATAGTGAAGTCATTTCACACACCAAAGGGGTAAGAACCAGAAACGTCACTTCCTCTCCTATGTGTCCACATTGGTACGTGGTTAAAAACAGCTAGGACGCCACGTACACATTATGCAAAGATAGGTCTTTATAAGAAAAGTCTTGTCAGGTTGCAGATCCATCCTAATTTTAGCGCGTGTCTTTCAGAATCGCCGAAGGGAGCAGCATAGTTTCCCTTTGAAACAAACAAGGGGTGGAGACAGAAGTTTCCAACTTCATCTGCAGAAGTTTATAGAAGCAAACTCGTAAGTATATACACGGCAGCTAGCAAAGTTTTCCTTCTGCATGTTTTTCGAGGGGATGTGGATATTATTTACTAATTATATTATGGGATGCATATTGACTCGGTGGACAATGGCTGGATTGTCTAATGCATCTCTTACCTAACGTCATGTAACTGTCGCTTGATCCTGTTTTCGTGTCATTATCTTCAACGCAAGATCTGCTTCTGGCTCTTTAGTTTCCTAAGTCGAAGTTTCCTTCGCTTGGTTAACATGTTTTCTTCGTAAAGGTGACTATATAATTTCCTGTCAAGCCTTTATTGTTTTTTTCTCACCTAACGTGTAAATGTAGTGTGAAAAGGAGTTAATTTAAACCCAGTTAATTATTATTTATTCCAAAGGAAAGACGATACTTCTCACACAAGCGCCACGTCATATTTAAGAAACCGCTAAGGTTTAAAACCATGTTCGATTCATGAATGAATCATTCGACTGAGTCGTTTTAATGAATCGTTTAAAACTGTTCACAAAACCGGATGAACGATTCCCGAGTTAACAATTCCCTCAACCGTCTTTCACAGTTTCGAAGTGGTAGTCTATCGTATTTCACTGTCAGTCGAAGGTATTATAATTGGAGAAATATTACAAATTAACGCACTGGAAATATGTGTATGACTTGGTATTGTAGTTTTACATATAGAATAGTTTATTTAATGAATTTGTAAATGTGACCACGCTACTGAAGTACTTTGGTCAAGACTTAAAAGAGTCGCTGAATCTTTTCTTTCTTTTGAACCGGTTCTTTTAAATGCGAAAGAATCGATTCAATTACATGAGTCTGGCCTCCCTTTACTAGAGTTCGCTTTAGGACAGACTTGATATTAATAATGCACTAGTTTGTTACATCATAAAGTTGACTCGAGACCCTGATTCATTCACTCGTTTCCACTCATTCGATGATTGCTTACGTGTAACTCTACACGTATTAATATACTGCTCAATGAGCTTTATTTTATCTTTATTGTCCTTGGTAATGTCCCTTTAGGTATGACTTCAGGACAATAAATGATTAAATTGGCATCACAGTGTTTCATATTGTATCTGCTGTATGTTAATATTTAATTATGATTTCTTAATATCCCTCATGTTTATAAGGTTTACTAATAAAAATAAATAATTATCATTTCAATAGTCATCTTGTCCAAATTATTGCTTAAAACCATTTATGAACTTTGGTATGGAGGATCTGATATGCAATAATTTTATTTGTCCCTAAATAGTCCAGTCTACCTGTTGGCAATGTTGACAGGGTGTTGCAGGATACTTTTTGTTGACCGAGTAAACTGGTCCGCCTTGTTCTGTGTCAGTTCTTGTTGGATTGAAGCCCATTTTTAGTGCCAACCTTTCACCTTGTTTTCTGTGTCTGGTCCCGCCCAGATTCTTGGAAGACAAATTAAAATTTCTTCTGTGGAAAATAAAGGAGGGTATTCTAACGGCCACATTTTTTTAATTTATTTTTTTATGCAGAGTAAAAATGAGTGAAACAAACCAGCAACGGGATGAGTTGCCTGCATATTTGAAGGATGAGCCTCCAGCAGGTACTGCAAATTATGCTGATATTTTTATTGTGAAAGTGACTTGCAACAGTTATTCCTTTTTGCAGCAATCAAGCTTTTTATCTTGGCACAGTCATGCCAAATGAATCATTTTATACAGCTGTCCTTAGTACATCTTCATGCAAGAGAATGATAACGCTTTGTTCCACGTAGTGGTGCTCTTGCACAATCCAAGACTGACACTAGGCCATTGCCCTTCTTTTTTCCAGTCTTAAATATCAAACTTACTAGATTTGGTTATAAAATTGTAAATCTGGTTATAGTAGTAGGTCTTAGTACATCTGGCTATAAAATTGTTCTCTAAAAAGTGTTTAGACATTAAAGATGTATGACTGGCATTGCTGTAGATGAGAGAATTTCAAATCAAATGGCATTTATTTTAAAGCAAGATGCCATAAGCACACTTTTCAAACAAAACCTTTCACTAAATGCAGTAACTTTGAATTTTAATTAATAAAGTGATTGATGATGATAAATATCCACAATGGTTATATCTACAACTAAATAAAATTAATAAGAGTAAATTCATATGTTGATCGAATTTTGTGCCTGGTACTCTAATGTTCTAAATGTAAGGGAAAAGCAACATGTTTAATAAAGTATGAAATTTTAATGATAATAATTACTTTTTCACAGGTAGTGCACAGTAATTGATATAGCGTCTTCACGTCATAAATTTTGTTTTACTTAATGAAAAGTTGAACGCATTAATGACTATGAAATAATCTAATTTAACAATTACTTTAATTGAAATGTGCTAGAATTTTTTATTGTATAGTTTTTCACTATTACGTTTTATTTCATCAATGAATGAAAACTTTAAAGAATGAACTTAAATAAAAAATAATGACGATAAATAAAATGTAGTAGCATGTTTAATATGTAAGTTCTTAAACTAATACATCTTTGATTCATGAAAGCGAATGCTTTAAATTAAATTAGTATTTTTCAAAGATGGCTATCCTTTGTAATTTATAGTTTCACCTATGTTTATTTAATTCACCTATTTAGTTATTAAAAAAAAAAAATTATATATATATATTGGTGTTTATTTTTTTATTTAGACAGCTTCTCCGTTATCTTATCTGGTGATATTTTCAGTGTTAACATTTCATTTTATATCATGTAGATACCAACAAAGACCATCCCCAACCCCAGCCTGGCATGTTCTCCAGGGTGGCCGGTGGTCTGTTCAGTGTCACGAAGGGAGCCGTTGGGGCCACAGTGGGTGGAGTCGCCTGGGTTGGAGGGAAAAGCCTTGATCTCACGAAAACTGCCATTACCTCAGTTGCAGCTGTTCCAGCGATGGGAGTGGGGCTCGTGAAGGGCAGCGTGTCCGCCGTGGCTAGTGGCGTGACTGCGTCGTGCCTCCGCCGTCGCCAGTAAGTTCCAAGTGGCGGAGGCAGAAGAAGGACAGTCTGATTGAATCACATGGCTCGAAGGTACTTTTGTCTGCATCGTGTCTTCTTCTTTGACTTCAGAGGGAGTTGATTGTGGAATTCATGTTTGTGTTACGAGCATATTTGGACTATATCCGTGTACCTGAATGAACGGACCAACAAGATGACATTCGCAAGCCAGGTGGCCTTCATCTGCTCCACGCAAGAACCTTTGTTTTTGTGTTCTATAGGAATATGACATTAAGTGTGTTTTGTATACAGAGTCAAACTGTTCATGTATGAAGTATTAAATATCTGACCAGAGGTGGATACGTGGACCTCTAAATGTTCCGTTTATGCTTTACTGAGCACACACTTGTGTCTGACTGTACACGCAAAGAATCACATGTTTTAAACACACCTTACAGTTGAATTGCTCCAAGCCGGTTGTAGGGATGAAGATCAATCAAGTGTCCCTCTAGGTGCTGTGGGGGAAAATCTCAGACTGTGGGGTGCTGATGGTGGCGCTGCATCCATCTGATTGATTGTTTGTGAGATTACTTTGTGCCTCGGGGTTCCATGCTGAACTCTAGCGATCGCTCTCTGTGTCCCCTGAAACAGAAGAAACCCAACCCAACACCACACATATTATATCTATATTATAGATATATATATATATATATCTATATTAGTACCCCCGTTAAGGGCTTGTGTGTTTAGATTTTGTCAAACAACTCCAAAATTACAATTGTGAGCCATAAATCTGAATGCTGATAGTACTGCATTTTTTTTTTTTTTAGGGAAACGTGCATGACAATCTCCATCAAAACAAGTCTTTCTGTTTTGATGACTATAGCTGTATCCAATACCTAGTGACATTTTCTTTCTCATTTCTGTGTGTTATTCCATCTGTCCTTTCACTTCTTTGTTCTGTTTGCTCATTTAACTCTTTAATGTGATTTTTTTTTTTTGTTTTTTTTTAAGTATTTTTTTTATGTTTTGTTTTAGGGGCCAACAAAGAACCACTTAAGGTGGCAAAGTATAATACAGTATTTTCTTCTATCAAGTATTTGTTTTCCCTTTAGCAAAGATTACGATTGGAAGAAGATTTCAGTGTATATGAGGATTTTCTTCTTTTTGTTAATGTTGATATGCAGTATACTTTATGGTATTCAGTTTACTCTCTCATTTTAGATAGATAGTTATCAAATGTATATTAATGTTTTGTTGTTGTTTGATTTGAGACAATCCATATTTCATTGTAATAATGTGAATTCAAAGGACTTAAATAAAGAAACGTCACAGTTGCTTCCAATGTTAACTCTTGCACAAATTACTACAACACAGCAACAATATTGTTGAAATCACTTTCTAACTGGTGTATTTATTGTTAACTAAAACAAATAAAAGTCCTTTCTTTAATGGAAATGCAGCTGAAATATAAATATGAGACGAATAACAAGTGTTGCCTTGGCAAAAATTGACAAAACTAAAAATACTGCCTTGGTCACTGAGTGAGACAAGATTAAGTTAAAGTACTAAAATTAATAAAGCTAAAATAAAAATAAATTGAAGCTAAATATATCATATATATAAACTGAAAAGTGAAAATATAAAAAAATAAAAGCTCATTTTAAATATGAATAAATACTATAATGGTAAATAAATGTAAAAATGCAAAAAAATAAAATAAAATACTAAAATAACACTGTTTCCACTTGACACTCACGGCCAATCAAAATCTTTCCGACTTTAAAGCATGCACTGAAATTATGTTCACAGATCATAACTGAAGTGTGTGCTTAGAATAAACATAACATTGTCATCTGTTAGTATGGATGCTAATATAGTTATCATTATTGTTACCAATTCATTCTTGGTGTAAATGGGCCTTTAATCTAGTCTGGTTTGTAGTTACTGTTCTAATTTATCCCGAATGTGTCTGGTGGGGTTCAGATAGAACTAGATTATGGACTGTGCCATTGCCCCATGGCCTCCAAACCTCTTTTGGCCTGAAATGGCTAAAATAACCCCAAGATATATAAAGCTAAGGTACCCAGATATTAGTATTTTTGCATTAAATGTTAGTTAATGCAAAAATACTAGTATCTGGGTAAATTAGCTTTAGTATATACTGTATGTATATATAATATAAGCATATCTATATTTTTTTTTGGCTGTGAAGTTGAAGCCATAACCCTCCACCAATGAGTTGAAGTGCAAGTCCCAGCAATTTCTATCCACCACAGACTCAATAAACTATTGTTTTATGGACCTGGCTTTGTGCACAGGCCAATTGAAATGCTGGATCAGAAAAGGCCCCAATTCAATTAAAACGTTTGTCTAACCTATTAGTTATGGGTGTAGCTTATACAGCCAAACCTATTAGTAAAAAATATGTGGTCTTTTTTATTTATTCATTTTGGCCATGCAGTATGAACAGCAGACAGATCCATAGCCTTCCCTTTAAGGGTTATTTTTTCTGTTCACAGAGTAAACCTCAACCAATGCATCAGTTAAAAGAATCAAATAAAACAATTTGGAACACAATATGTCCCTTTTGTGCAGGAAAAGTGATTTTTCCTTATATGGGTGTCTGTACCTTACAGGGAGATGCGGCGGTAAAGCCTGTCAATGGGGAACAAACACTTGCAATCAAGTTCCAGTCCCAAGGTCATGTCGGATGTCAGTGTCTAATGCTTAGAGAATGAGGCGACAGGGGTCTTCCCCACTCTGTCACCTCCTGGAACAAATTCATTCCTCACACTCCTGCAGCTTCTCTTTCAGTAAACACTTTAAATCAAAAGTAGACAGTGAAACACACTGGAGGGGCCGCAATCATTGACTTTAGCCTTTTGATACTGGGATGGTAGAGTTATGAATACCCTGTGAAGGACATATAGTGTATGTTTTTACTTATTTGTAGTCTGAACAGAGATGCATGTCAGTATTGATGAAAGATTTTAGTGCTAGGGCAATGAAGGTTAAAGGGAAATCCAATGCATCCAGACCTTAGATTAAGAGAAGACCTTGTGGCTATTTGCCGCCGTAGTCTTAAAAAATATAGGGCCACATCCAAGAAAGAGCCGCGAGCTTGAGCCTCCAACAGTGAATCAATGGTGACAGTGTGCAGAGGGAAAGAATTAAACATTCACGTCCCGATTTTTCTTTTCTCTTTCCCCACATCTACTTACAGACTCCATGATTCAGGCAGCTTTTCAGCAAATCAATAATGAGCCTGAATGTAACTCGCCGTGAGCTGAGGGGGCTTTACACTTCAAAGACCAAATATAAGTGGTTGAGTTGTTACAGGAGGTGGTGTAAGTGCTTTCCTGGACTTTAAATAAATAAATAAAACACCCCTGACTGTTTTCAGAAACTATACTCTATATGCTTTGGCTAAAAAGAGAAAAAGTACAATTCAGAATGCTGTTCATTTTTTGTTACTTGTAAAACCTTTCGAAGTTTGTTTAAAAACTGATGCGAGATTAGAATGAAAACTATTTTCTTGTATCATTCCCATTAGACAAATACATAATCTAATCCTTCTTTGGAGGAGTGACAGTTTTTTTTTCTACTTATATGTCTGAATTTGTGACACCATACAGTAGGTGAGACGTTGTGAAAAATAAATGAGCATAAATTAGGAGAAAAATCATTTTCCCTCTCTTACAGTGATATTTTAGTATTATAAACTTTTATTATATAGTTTTTATATTAATAAAAATCATTAAATATGCAATATCAGTATCTATTATTTAGCAATTTATAAGGTTTTTAGTAATAGGTGACAGTGTTATTTTCAGATTTTTTTAGTTTTCTTCTATTACTTTAAATTAAGTCATTCAGTTGTAATTTTAGTACAGTAACTTAATTTATTTTGTTTCAGCAACATTTTGAATTTTCATTTAGTTTTTTTCTCTATTATTTAAATTTAATTTCAGTTTTATTTCAATTACCAATGATGTTTTTCAATAGTTTTAATTTTAAATAAGAATAAAAAAGAGATTATCAGATAACCTTGATTATCAGATGACAAACAAAATCAGAATGAAACACTTCATGTTACTAATAAAAACCTCTGCATTATTCATTGCCACCATTTCACTTTGTTCTTTAGCTTTAATACCCATGTCTTAATGAATAAAAGCTTTCTTTCTTCCCTTTGTCACACTTTGACAGATGGATTGGAACTTTAAATCCTTTAGGCTTTGAAAGGTATTTAATCAAATTGTTTTTTTAAGATGAAAACTTTTGATACAAAAAAACCTGCACTGAGAGATATAAGCAAAACAACAACAAATATATATAAAACACAACCAAAAACATGTACTATAATTGACAAAATACATAAAGATTGCAACAATGATAATGATATATAATTTATATGTGCTTTTCATCTTTTGAAAAGGGCCTGCTAAAGGATTTATCACATTGTCAGCCATGTTTAGTATCAAATACGTAAGACATACAGTAATCTCTGTCAACATACATATCCACCCATTCCACTGAGATGCATCTTAGTCTTCAGGCTCAGCACAAGGACTTCTGAAAGATCAATTACAGTGGGCGAGCAAAACACTACACAGGAAACTGAGGAAAGCATCATTTATTTACATGTCTGCTCTTTGATTAAAGTAGTCTAAAACAACATGCAGCAGGGAATTGATTTTTTTTTTTTTAATCATCTCTGTTTTCAACCAACAGCGCAAGAAACAATCAAAGAGTTTGCTTGGCTTTGATCTAGAAAATACATATCATGTTTTCTTATCGGAGCATGGCTGTCATAGAGTGATATGTTTAATTGCCCCAAAGAAAGGAGATTATCAATTTTATGTTGGTGCCTTGTTTGTTCTTAACATCTTATAATTTAGAATCAGTTTTAATGAGATGGCAGTGTAACTGTTTAGGGCTCTATGCAAATAAACCAATTACAATGTTAATGTGAGAAACTGTAGAAGAAGGTCATTTTTCCTCATGCAATCAGTGCATTTGTCTTTAAAGAAACATCCTCTGCCAACAATAAAGGATTCTTAATGAAGCTGTTAATGTGAATTTGATAGTCCTCAGCAACGATCACGTGGGTGGATTCAAGATGGAGATGAGTTTGTTTCTGCATCGGATTTGGAGAAATTTTGCATTACATGACTTGCTCACCAATGGATCCTCTGCAGTGAATGGGTGCCGTCAGAATGAGAGGGCAAACAGCTGATAAAAACATCCCAATAATCCAATAATCCACATGACTCCACTCCATTAATTAATGTCTTGTGTAGTAAAAAAATCTGAGTTTGTAATAACGTCAATCACCATGACAACACTGTATATCAAGTCACTCATCTGGGTAAATGAAACCAAAGCAACTTTTATTTCTCTCGTGTTACTCCACAGACTTGCTCTCTCTTGATTCATACAATTAACCGACTGTATATTATCACTTACATACTGAACATAGATACTGACATTAGAAGATCAAATTTATTAAAGCCTTATGATCCCTATTAGCTAAACCTTTCTTGAAACAGATGCAACATAGTTATAAAAAAAATCTGCTCTACAAAAAGCTGAGCTTTAATGCATTCTGTTTTGCTGCTTTCTGCAAATGTCCATTGCGTAGGCATTCATTATCAAAGCACTTAGAGGCTAAATCGAGAAAGCATGGTAAACAATTCACTGAACAGTAATGGAGCCTATTAACATACTGCAACATGGAACAGTTAAGGAAACATTTGTAGTGATGTGATATTAAACATGCATGCATGCTGTTGTGAATGGGTTGTAAGGAGATTTGAATCATGGTAACATGACAAGGCCAGGAAAAAATAAATATAGATATATATATATATTATATATATTATATATATATATATAATTATATATATAGACAGTATATCTGCAGTATTTCTCACAGTGAGTGTCATGGCAGATGCCCAAATCCACTATAATTCTATAAATAATACTGTTTTTGTGTCATGGAATGTAGTTTTGAGAGTTTTTTTTATGCAATAATGAAGCCGTTTAGACTTCAAATATGCGGTTTGTTAATAAAGGTCACATCTATTTGAAAGTTTGCCTCTATGTTTTTGGTGATGTGAGCTCTAGGGTGTCAGCAGGTGTTCATTCCAAACTCCAAACTCCAATTCCAAATCCAAGCATAGACTACTTTATACCAAAACTCCAAAGGACCTGATAATTTAGTTTGTCTGAATACATGATAAGTACCAGCTCCACAGTAATGGATTCTTATTATTGCATCCAGTGGACATTAACTTTTATCATTTCCAAGGACTGATCTGAAATAAATATAATCGGCCTCTATGAATACCCTTTAAATCTTTTCAGAGTTAGTATTCTCTCTTTTGCCACCAACAGTAATACAACAAGAAGATATAAGGATGCAAGTGAAACCCAAAGGTAAAGTAATGTACAGACTTATTTGACTAATTGTATTCATGGATATGAGATTTTTGACATTTGCATAGTAACTGAGTTATGGGGATTCAGCGGCCAATTTTCTGTATTGCAAGGTGCCTCCCCGTTATTTTCTCTTTTTGTTGTTCTTGTAATCAATTTTTAGCTAATCCAATTTGGCTGCTCTGGTTCAGTTCACATACTTTAATCTGTTTCTAAGTGTTTCTTCAATTACAGGCACTTTTATGTCCCATGGGTTGATCTATATTTAAGCTAACTTTACCTCTTCACTTTTTGTTATATGAAGGTCACATTAAAACATACTTTCAATCTTATAATATTAAAATTCATCATAAACATTTTTAAAACTATGATATTGTAAACAAAAAGAATAAAAAAGTATTTTGTGAAAATTATTTACATAATGTTTTACAGAAATTATGTCATTTCCAAATCAAAGTCCTAATAACTGGACAATAATTTTGCAAGATTTTTAATCTACAGTGTCATGGTATGGTTACCTTGTTCCCCAGGCTTCTCTTACTCAGCTTTCTCTCATTAAATACTATATGTTTTTTAGTTGAGTGATGGAGGCAAGGTCAGGCCAGATGTCCTGAGGTTTATACATCTGATCAGTCCCTTACATCAGCTCTGTGACTCAGAAAGCTCCTCAAAGTTCAAGCTGTACCAAAGGCTGCAGAGAGCCATGTGCTAATTATTTGAAGAACAGGATTACCCTGGTCACAAGGGTACATCACTGATGTATTTTTGGTAAATTGTGGTTTTGCTATGCTGTACATACCATACACAAGTAATTTAGCGTATGCCATTCTTTAGACCTATTCCATCTAAATGCTCTTATGAGCTTCCACCAGCTCCCATGTGGCTTTTAGCAATCTTGTGATGTTTTTTGTTGTTGTCATTTTACATTAACTCCTAAGAGACAATAGGTGCTTTGAAAAGCATCACATCCTTGAGAACTGCTGAGCTTTCTCATGAACCCCTATTTTGATGTGGAGCTCTGAAAGGGAAATTCTCTTAGCACTAATGGATTCACTTATGTATCACACAAAAGTCTGGGACGTAATATGATTTTGTTGGGGTCATCACTACGAAGGAAAAGAAAAACGCTGCCAGATCTTTTCAAAAACATCTCTGCATATACTAGTAAATCCTAAAAGCTTTGAGGTCTTGAATGCAAGGAGTATATAAAAATATCCACATCGAGTTCCTGCATTAATCTGATAATGAATATCTCCATCTACAGGTCTCACGTCATCTAAAGCAGCACAAACTTCAATACTACAGTCATATATATAATCTAGTATGCATGATATAATCATGTGTTATGATCAATACAATGAAAGTGAATGAAGACTGGGCCTGTTAAGCTCCAAAAAACATCCATCACAATGAATGTAAAAAATAATTTAAAAAAAATTATACAATTTCTTTTATAAAAGCACTACATTCCAGCTTTTATGAAGCCCGATAGTTTTTGTTTTTTTTGAGAAACAAGCATTTGAGTCTATCTAGTAATCTTCCTCTCAAGCTCTGTTAAAAGAAAAGTTGTGTGTGTGTGTGTGTTTTTTTATAAATTTAGCATTACATGACTTGCTCACCAATCGATCCTCTGTACTGAATGGGTGCCGTCAAAAAGAGAGTCTAAACTGCTGATTAAAACGTCACAATAACAAGTAATCCACATGACTCCAGTCCATCAGTTAACATTTTGTGAAGTAAAAAGCTGTGTGTTTGCAATAAACAAATCCATAAAGATGTTTTTAACTTCAAACCATTGCTTATGGCTAAAATACGAGTCCATAATCCATAATGATGCTTCTTTTAGTGAAAAATCCATCCCCTGTTGTCAAAATCAAAATCCACTAGCATATTTGTTTAGGACTATTTTGGACTGTTTTCACTTGTAAATGGTGCTTGATTTGGGCATATTTCTCTCCTGATTCAGACAAAATGATTTTTTAGCATTATAATAGACAGAGTTAAAATATTGAGTGTTTGTTTATTACAAACATGCAGCTTTTCACTTCACAAGACATGAATTGATTGATTGGAGTCATGTGGACTATTGTAGATTACTATGATGTTTTTATCAGCTGTTTGGACACTCATTCTGACGGCACCCATTCACTGCAGAGGATCCATTGGTGAACAAGTGATGTAACGCTGAATTTCTCCAAACTGCATGGATGAATCATGTTTATTCATGGACAGCATGTCAAGAAATCTTTTCAACTCTTCCGTTTGGTACTGTGGCTTTTGGTGGGGTGATTTACTTTAAATAAATGCCGATGTCAAAGCTCTTGCTATTCCACATTTCCTTCCAGGATAACAGGATAAGTCAGAAGGTGTTGTGAGCGGCGGGTGACCAGGCAGATCTACTGTCTTAATTGGGAGGTACAGCGGGGCTCTCCTAAAGCAGAGTCAGGAGAGGACAAGAGAAAGACAGTAAGAGACTGACACATGAATGACAGAATCGTGAGTGCAAAGAACCATTCATTAAGCCTACATAAGGCTTGATGAGACAGAAGTGGCTGCGCAGATGTGCCGATCTGCCAACTGTTCACTGTCTCTAGTATAATCATTAATCATTAAAAAGATAGAAACTTTCTTTGTTTTTAACCAGACAATGATAAATAAATTCTAATAATTAACAGTAGAGGGAGCAGGGGTAATTAGTCTCCTGTCGTGACTCATTTCAAGTGACCAACCACAGTTCTTTCTTTTTGGAGGTTTACAGGCAGTGTTTTTCTGAAAAAGAATTATGTACTGACCTGGCAAAAATTATTTGCATAATGGCAGTCTCCATGAACAGTTGTTCAGAAAACAGCAGGAAAATGTCAGAAAATGCATATAGGCAATGAATTTTTCAACATAATTTTTGGCAGTCCAAAAATACAGACTATTTCACATACATCTGAAAAAAGTACACCATTCAAAAAATTTTTTTTAAATATTTTGGAAAGAAATCTTTTTTGCATTTATTTATTTGCATTTTTTAAATTATCTTTCTTGCATTTATGTGATCAAAAATACAGTAAAAACAGTTAATATTGAGAAATAAAATAACTTTACCATATGAATATATTTTAAAATGTCATTTATTTTTGCAATGACATTACTCCAGTCTTTGGTATCACATTATTAAGTATTATCATGTTGAAAATCTTTTGAACACTGAAGTCTTTTGTAAACTTTTTACTTTACTTAACTGTGACTTTACTGTCACTTTACTTTACTGTCAATAATAATTTGTGGTGGTGTACATATACATCAATTCACATAACAGAAATTTTTAATTTACGGTTACATTTATCACATACCATCACAGAATAATACAGAAAGGGTGTAATTAATGTAACAACAAAAGATATGTATAGTTGCCAACAATCGACTGGTCCAGACACATTGACGCGTCCGCCATCTTTGAATGGTCAATGTGTCGTCACTCACAGTCTTTCATTAGTGAGAATGTGTTGGCTTGTTTTAAATATGTATTAACTCAATATTACAGCCTTTGACAGTTCCAATATGGCTTACGTAGAGTGGCCCAGAAACAGCCACTAATAAGGCAGATGTCATCTACCTATACATACTCATGGTAATAACACATATTATTATTAATTTAATTGTATCTGACTTAAGTTCTCATTTTAATCGATTGATAACGTCAAAGATGTTTGAGGCAAAACTTCAAAGCTACACGCTAAACATTTTCCGAGTAAATCAGCAAAAACCAAAAAGCATTTTATTTATCTATACTCTCTCGTTTTCTCTTGACTATCAAAAAAAAAAAACGTTCTGGAGAGTTAGGATGTATGCGCGGATCTTTAGGTCACTGGTTTAAATGCCTGACCCACATTCCCATCATGTAGTTGTGTTCAGATGTGGAGAATCAAATGGGGCAAAAGCAAGTTTGTCAGTCGCTTGTCACGCTAGACACACTTCCCTGGAGAATCAAAAGACACTGATCTTTCATTCAAAATAGATTAACTCTTTGTTTTAATAATCAATGAATCGATTAATAAAACAACAAAAATAGGAAAAAAAAATTCACATAAACATTTACATAACAGTATGACCTTTTCAAACACCTTAGAGCACAGAAGTTCACATATTGACTAAGACCATTGATTCAGATTATTGATTAGGATCGTTCGTTCTTTACCTCAATATGCTGTGGAAGCATATCAGGAACGAATCAGAAATATAAATAATAGATTTCAACAATCTTACTTCTTCAAATTGAATTCATTTTCTGCTTGTGCAAGATTTTATTTAGTATTACCAGAACAATTTATTTGTTGTTCCTTGTATTGAACAATTCAAATTTCCATTGATTTTAAACAATGAAACAATACGCAGCAGCACTGAATGCAATGCTCAAGGGCACACAGATCTAGCTTGAATATGGATTGAGGGATCAGGGCCATGTCTCCCAGTGGAAGAACATTGCTTTAGCATTTTTGTGACAAAAAGCATATTCTGCAGTACTAATTTATTCTTCACATTCAACTTCTGTATGTTTAATGGCCACTATGCTTTCATACGCAAATCATCAGTCTCTTTTTGGGTAGAAGTGACTAGATAGTTGTCAAACCCACAAGGGAACTGAGCAACAACAGAAGACTATGACACATGTCCCAGACTCACAAAAAGGTTAAAAGTAAAAAAAGGGCTTTTAAGAGTGACAAAACTGAATCATGCCCAAATTGATTACATAAAAGCTTGGGAGGAAAGTCTGAGAGAGTTTTGTTTTGTATATCATATCTTTCCATTGATTTTTGCCTAAATCACGTTGTCAGAATGGGGCAGCATTTAATCTTTCCCATTACAGATAACTGGCTCGGTTTTTAAGACCCCTTTCATATACACATGGATTCAGTCATGTATGTCCTCAGATAAGCCAATAAACTTTCCTCGATCCATTTAGTTCCATTAGATGTAAAAAAGCACTTTTTCTTGATAAAATGCTTCACTAATTAACCCACAAGGTTAGTGAGCTACTGGACAAAGATGCCCTCTAAAAAAGCAGATAGCATGTCGATCTCATGGCACTATAAGGTAATATGGAAGGATAATAGATGTGTTTGTATTTGTTTTCAGCTGAAGATTGAAGTATGAATGCTAGGCTAAGATTTAAGAGAGTAAGGGATTGATGTTTCTTTAATTATAAAAAAAAGTAACATCTCTTCAACAATATAGCCATTTTAAATATAAACGTTTAAAAATAATGCAGTGATATTTAATACACATTTAAATTCTGACAAATATAATCTATTATAGGGACCATGCCAGTTATTGGACACTTTTTACTGGCATTGGTGAATAGATATATATCCAATATTGGATATTTATTATTTATTTATTATGGCCATTATTTATTTATTATGCATGCTCATTTCCAGTATTTTTACATTTAGTTACATTTCTAAAATTATATTATTAATGCTAATAATTCATAATATGTTAAATATCTTATGATTATATGATTGTAATAGAATATCTCAAAATACAAAAACCCATCCATTTTTATTATTTGTACACTATAATTTTGTGAAGCAAATTTATTGTAATGATGTTAATTATTCTGAAGTAATTAAAATACCTGAATCTCAATGCAAGTGCAAGCATTAGCACATTAATCAATATTTCTTAAATATAATCTTTTTTATAAAGAACAATAGAGTAATTAGCAAAATACATCTAGACACACACTATATATCCAATACTGGATACAAATTATATTTATTATGCATTCTCATTTCCACAATTTTTACATTTAGATTACATTTGCTGTTATCTAACACTCAGTTACAGTTAATAACGCTAATAAGTTATAAATACTCTGCTTCATGGTAAATATATAACGTACTTAGAAATAGCAAATTTATATCCATTTATTATGAAATTATAATGTTAAGAAGCAAACTCAAATTACTTTAATTAAAATAATTGATTTTAAATCTGCCATTTTTAGAATATCATTGTCACACCACTGCTGTTAGGGAGACGAAGGCACGACGAAGATTATAACAACAAATCCTTTTAATGGTATATAGACACAACCACCGGAACAGAGTTGTTGATGTTACACAGGGTAACATTCACACAATAACAGACAAAGGAGAGCAACAAGAGGCCAATTAATATACACAATATAATGAGGGTGATAAACTAGACACCGGTGAATGGAGGTTAACTAATGATGACTAGATGAGAACAGGAACATGACCAAATAAGGGCACACAGGAACTAAACTAATCAAGGAGACAGAAACTGGGTCAAACAGAGCACATGAGGGACAAAAACACAACAAAAGTCCAAAAGGGGTGTGACAGTCATATTCAATATCGGCCAATATATATCAAAAACTCTAGTACCAATATACTGTGCATCCCTAAACTAAAAATTGCCCTGAGTTGAATTACTGCAGAGCTGCAGGAAAATGATGCAATGATAGCGCTGACTGGCTGATGGCATCACAGAAACAGTCCTTTCCTAACGGCAGAAAAATATCCTAAAAGCAGAAAATATAGTCTATTTCACACTTTAAAAAAATCAGGCACTGGTAAAACATCAACTGTAATATTCTGAAATATTTGTGATTTTTGTGTTGCTTGAAAAATATTTCAGTCAAAACACATTTATATTTATGATATTTCTGAATGGTCATAAAAAGATGTTTTTTGCAGCCATATGGTGCAACGGGTTAAACTGGACCATGCTAACCAGCCAAACCTTGCCCTAGTGTCACCTAAACAGACACTGAGATTATAAACTGAGTGGGAACAGATAAAAAGTGTGAGACTAGCTCAGGTTGCTCAAATTAATGCAATATGGCGAGGATAAAGCAGGTTCACTAGTCTGGAAACCCCAGTGAAGCCCTCTGTTATCGAGCACAAAAGGACCAGAGCACAATAAACTGGGTGTTGGTAAATTAAATGAGCTTGGACTAATTAAATGTGCCATATGCTCCCGTGCTCCGAAAATGGCATATGCTCTGGGAAACACTTGTCTGCGAGAATGGAACACATAACTGTGCGCACTGGCATATTGGGGGATTTAGTTCACATGATGTGCATCTGGTTTTAACTGGGTTTGGAGGAGAAAAACCAAGGAGCTGTGATGTTGGATGAGGCCTAAGCCAATGAAGTTCCATTGGGAACTGATCACATGTTGAGTTTACGACTTACATCAGAGATCTGTTTCAGATGACACTCATGCATCACATGCCGAAAGAAACAATGAAAACGAATGTAATAGATTGATCTTAACATGACATGCATTCAATGCTAAAAGTAAAAGCTGAGTGAATAGAAATCTAGATCACTTTTGCAAAAATATCCCTCCAAGTAAAGCACGCTCTTACTTGCCTTTCAACGTAGGCTAATTAAACACCACTGCCTCAGAAGCTCCACAGAACATCAATTGTGCCTTTGTTGTCAGTCTGTTCTCACCAACTAACTGCATTGAAGCTCTGGTAGTCTGGTCGATTGTGTTCCCATGTACAGAAGCTGGGTTTCTCAATCAATGAGCTATCTAGCTCAGATGCATCAGATGGGATTATCAGTGTTGGGACTTGCTTTGAGCCAGCCTCGAGTAAACCCTAATTAATGGCTGGCTTTTAAACAAAGCTCTTTTGAAGGATGATCAGATACAGAGGATATTATGATTAATGCATAGTAAAATGAACTGATTTAAAGTCATTTTTATAGCAGGGCTACAAACTCATTTGATCGGGCTGTAAACTTAATTATAGTTCAGGTGCACTATTAGTATTAAAGTTTATCGTGGTTTGAGAAAATGGATCAGAGAAAAGCTATATGTGACGCTGGAAGCTATGACTAATGAAATGAAGTCTAAAGCAGATGGAGTATAAATATTCAACGGAATCTGTCTGAAAATGGACAGATATTCAAATTATCTAATTAGCCATAGATCAAAACAAACATCATAGTTTCTTCTTTCTGTTACTGCCTTCAGCTTGATATATTTAACTGAATATGCTTATAAGCAGCTTTGGTACACAAGCACACTCTCCTCAGAGAACTGTTACCTATATATCATACTTTAGCTTATATCATATCAGAACTCTTGGAATGCCTCTCGGACAATCGAATTTGAAGAACTAACTGTATGTCCAATAGCAGATCATCTCAGACATAAACAAACACAGAAGTTATTAGAAAAAATGACCCCACACTCAATCTGGTAATCATTATGAACCAATCGAGCAGTGTACTTGGACTGTGAAGGATTACTGGCCTATTTTTGTCACAAAGCTGGTCCATATCTTTATATCTGTCTGAATCATATGTCATACCCTCCACAAAACAGACTGCAGAGATAGGAATCATTCAAAATTTATCATAACAGAGCTCTCTGATTATATTTACGGAATTCAATTATTCTGACACAGACAGATGGACTGCTTGTCCAGGAGAGCCCTGTCATTTGTTACCGTCAACAGTTGTGTCAGGCTGAAGGGCTTCTGGAGCTCAACTTCTGTGGCAGCAAACAAAAGAACAAAAGTTATTTCAAATTGTACTAATCATTTTGATGCAGTGTGCTTACATAATATATCACTGTAAAAGAATGTGTTACTTTGTGAATTTTTAAATAAAATATGGTTAAAAGACTGGAAAAATGCTACAGTAAAAACTTGTTAAATGGTTAATGGTAAATTCCCCTACTATATACGGTGAAAAACTGTATTGGACATTACATGTAATTTTACAGTAGTATACCGTGTTTGGAAGTGAAAAAGACCGTATAATTTACTAGTGAATAACCGTAAATTGACATTCCCAGAATTCCCTGCGTTACATTTCACATTTCATGTTGTTTTGTTGAAATAACTATGTTTCTTCTTAGTTTTTTCTTATCAGTTTTGTATATTAGGGTTGTATGTTACACCTAATGTTGTTAAATGAATGTTTATTGCATTATTTCAGTTTCATGTGTGTTACCATGATGGTGTTTAGTGTTTGTTAGCTGTGAATGACCTTTATATATAGATTTTTGAAAAGCTGATTGATGATGGGCTTTGGTTAATGTGACTTTCTCATCAACCACCTTGCATTTGGTGGTTTATCAAGTGTATTACAATAGGTACAAGAACAGATTTCAGTACTCATAGGTTGGGTATTATTAATCATGATATCATTTAACGAAAGTACGGTATTTAACTGTAAATTTAAGTTAAAACTGTAGAACCTAAAATGTTGCTACCATATTTTTTACTGTAAAATTCCGGCAACCACAGCTGCCAGTTTTTTACAGTAAATTTTACTGAATTTCTTTAACAGTGATAAGCTCATATTTACTGTAGTTCGGTGGAAGTTGCCGAACCTATGATGTCTAATTGTTCATGATAATTAATGTTGCAAATGTATTATTCACTGCGATCGTGCAACTGGATGTGATGAGCCGAAAAGGGTCGCAGATCTTTTTCTTTAATTACAAGTAATTAATGTCAATAAAGAACGTAATCATGCATAGTTGGAATAGCTAAATAAATTTATAAACATTTAAAAGGGAAGAGGAATGCTTCCCAAACCTTAAAAAACAATATTATTGATCTGAATGGACACTATCGGATGAAAACACAAAAACTTGAGGCTGGATAATGACACTGTTGTGTTCTGTACACTATAAGAAGAAAACTCTATAGATAAATGGAAAATGTACTAATCATTTTAAGCCAGGTAATTTATCTGTTAAGTCTACCCTAAAGTTTAACCCTAAAACACAACATGCAATGCGTAATTCAAATACAAGAGCATGTGATAAACCAAAACAGTACATTGGGATTTATTTTTACAGACTTTTCCTAGATTTACTTTTGAAGTTGTTTTATAATTGATGAACCGCATCATTGACACTTATTGAACAGAACTGAATAAACAATGAATGTGAGTTGAGCAGAATAATGACACTAGTCTTCTGTAGAGCTGCTTTAGCTGAAGTTGTTTTAGAATTAATGAACATAAACATTGTTATTTTACTTATATGAATAAATGTGATTTGACTTGTGCTGTGTGTCAAAATCTGTGTGTCCATTGACTCAAACCCTTGTGTCCCAAATTAGGCAGATGCCAACATGAGCAGGCTATGTGATATACCTTCATTCTCAAACTTCCACTAACAAAGTATATGAAGTATTGGCTGCTGACAGCATGAAACCAGAGGTTTTCAAAGTCTTTAACAACATTAAAATGAGCACTATTTCGTATTATTAATACATTTCAGTGTTCGATTTAAATGTCATTTTTGTTTACTGTTCTACAACAAACAACACATGAGAAAATGAACAAATAAGTATTAGGGTACATTTACATGGCAATGATGTGCTAAAAACAGATTTTTCTTTTTCCATTTTCCATGTACAGACGGCAACGTTGTCAAAACGATCCCCGTTCACATGTATTGTGAAAACGACTTGAAACACTGTAGCATGCCAAGCCAGTAGTTGGTAATGTCACATTCTAAAGAAACACTACTCAAACACGTAACACGCATGCGCATGATGTTGCAGTTTTCACAAACTCGCGTTTTTGTATTTTATTCAGAGATGATAACGGTATAATTTTCACCCGTTTTCAAAAGTTTGCGTTTTCAGGCACCCAACACACTGTTTTAGTTGAAAAGGGTATTGTGTAAATGCCCCCCCCCCCCCTTATCTTCTTAAAATTAGTTTATAAATCAACAACCACATTTTTTTTTTACTCAGTTATATTTGCAAGCATAGTGCACAATTTACTGTAGCTTACACTCAACAGCATTTGAGCACAGACACTTTACTGGCTCGCCTTCCAGCTCATCGGAGGTCAACACCATTTAATAGATGCAACTAATAGCAGGTGCTTGAGGACACCAAACAATATACGTTCTCATAAAAATAATTCCATTGGGCTTGATTATAAATTATTAGTGAAATTTACTGTCCTCTAAAAGGCTCAGGAAAAATCCTAGCTTGACAGTTTCATCACCATCACTATAGATATTACCGTAAACCAGTTTATCTTTGTGTTTAGCTGCAAGCAATTCCTGCAGAGAGACATTTATTAGTATTTCAATCTCAAGGGCAGAAGGTTGGAAACGAGAAATATGCAACATGGAAGACAAAGACTGCATTTAAAATGCATATATGCTTAATTTCAAAAGACTTTAAAAACTGTTTCATGGGGTCCTTTTCCATAAAACATGTCCTATATAATCATTCCAGTATTTCACATCACCCATCACTCCTCCAGACACACATTTCAGTTCAAGAGTCTTCCTTTCTCCCATGTGTATATCATCTGGGCTAACAGACGCAAGGTGAATGTGGACGAAAGTCTTCTTTGAGTGAAGTTGTGTGTTGACGTCGAGGCTGAATTATGGATGAGTTCACTCGAAAGATGAGTGCTGTATGGAATTCATTGTGGATTTGCTGACAGTTCTGGTGCACCTTGATCCAGTGGGAGAGAGAAAGAGAGAACATTTGGGGATAGAAGTACTGTAAATCCTCTCCTCTTCATCATTGCGATAGAGTGCAAACCCTTCACTAGTCCGTCCAGTCGTTTCATCCTCTGTGGTGCATATGTTTGGTGGATAAAATAATCTGATAATGCAGTGGAATAAATAAAACACACAATCTAATGTGATCTCCTCCCACTACATACCAGCCTTTGGGATCCTGCCCTTTCTCCACATTCATCTTCATATACAGCCGAAGTTCATACTTAGACTTGTGTGATAAGTTGCAGTCTAGAAAATGTACAGTGTGAATTTACAGTAGGTTATATTCGTTGATAGTAGTTATCTACCTTCAATTTGGCCAATACTGTACAGTATTGCAGTAATAATCTGTATTAAAAAAATTTATTCAGTCACCACTTGTAGTACACTTGAACCCACTAGTGGGTTGGATTAAGTGTACTACAAGTGGTAACCAAATACATTTTTTAATCAGGGAAAGTATGTTAAAAGCACATTTAAGTTCCTATTCATGCTGTCCCAAAATAGCACATTTAAGTACACTAAGAAGGTTATCTTAAGAAGTACTAAAGTATAATTTTTGTATATTAAGTACAAAATTAGTGCGTGAAAATAGAGCACTTTAAGTACATTACGGAAGTGCACTTATTTTTCGCCTGGGAAGTCACAGTGTGTATTTCCACCTGTCATCAAAATAGACGCTAACAAACAAAGCTAGGTTCTCCAGATGAGATAACCATAGCAAAAGTACGCTGCCATTCACTTTTCAATGACATTAGCATGATCAAGCATGACAAGTACTTTCATTATTATTATTATATATCACAGATCTATCATAAAAACTTCAGTGTTTTGTCTGTAAAATGTAGTTTTAGGTGTGCTAAGATGGCCACATAAACTTTGTGTTGCACGACACGATACTTGACCGCTTGCTTGCTGAAAAAGACATTTAATAATTTCGCAGACATTTATTTGTTTTTATTAGTTTTTCTATTTGTTTATTTGTAAATTGATTTGGTTATTTGTTTGTTTATTTTACTGTTGCTGTTTTTGTCACGTTACTTTCTTTTGTAATGTTGATGAGTTTTTGAAAAAACTTAAATCATCATTGTTGATTACCATTGTTGAGTTACATCTGCCAAGTGTTGATATATTTGCATTCCTGGTTGACAATACATACTAAAAGTTACACTAGAAAAACTACTACTCAGCTCACCACACTACAACAGCATTGCAAACACCTCAGCAACTCTTAATGATAAAAATATAAGGTTGTACTGTTTCTGTAACATATAATAGTCCCATATTGTAGACTGCAAGTTAGCCTATAATAAACTTATTTTCTCCATGTAATACAGTGGAACCAATTGTGTACTGTAACACGTCTGCTGGAAGTCAATTAATTAAAAGTAAATACAACTTCCCAGCCAGAGGGAACACTAGTCATCATAATGGTGACTTCAAACGAAACTCTTCACAGTATTATCCCACAATGCAGCATAATATGTTATTGTTTTTATGGCCTTACAGTAAAAATCTGAATACAATATTTTATTGCAAGAAATCTACTGGCAATATAAAATCCTGGCTATTTTTACAGTGTTCTGTACAAAACAACATCAACAAAGACACCCACGAATATCCAAACAACAAGAAGTGTGAAAAAAGGGTAATATTGGAAACAGATTGACTGGTATGCTGTCAGAATGCATTGTCTCACTGCATGCTGCAGTTCACAATCATATGACGCTTGAAGCATAGCTATTTTTGACACAACGTTCATGGTATAATGGTCAAAATGAAGCATGAGTTGCTGCTTAACCATGCCATTTACTGTAACAAATGCACATTAATGCTTTTAAGCTACCAATACACTGACAGACAAAGTGAAACTCACTTACTAACTAGCTAGCGTATCTGCACTTTGGAGAATATTACAGTTTGTAAAGTTAACTTGTAGGCAATCATCTTTTGTGAAGGAAAAATTGTCTTGAAATGCCTGGAATGTGATTTTTAGAGAAAATAAAGTGTGGGAGGAGTGAAAGTGAGGGTGCCAGGTTTGCTGAAAAACACTGACAGAACAGATGCTAAGTTTGCATAGTAGTATATGCGCACGCAAACTCACACATGCGCACATACATACACCTACACACCCCTTTACTGCTCGGTCCTGTTCTCAAGCTGCATTTCTTCCATTCCAGCACTGTTTCTCTCCTTTTTTAGCAATCAAACATCATGCACTCCTATGGCTCTGGGCCCACTAGAGACTATAAAAAGATACAGGCTCATGAAATATAGAGAGTGTTCGGGGTTCAATTTTATGGTGCCTATTACTGCAAATTGTAATATGGCTAATTACTCCTCGCCGTGTAGGATTGCTTCAGCAATTGTCTCATGCCCCCATCAGACAAAATTTCAAGCAAATGGCACCTGAGGGGCGTCAACTGAGCATTTCATTATTTTAATTATGTAGACTTATGATTTACCTTCGCAGACGGAGAGAACAAGGCAATTTGAAAGTCTTTCGTTAGGATTGTAATAATTTACTTAGTTGTAAGGGAATTAATCATTATTAATTCTCAGTGTTCTTTCTTCGCTTTTCAGTTTCTCTCGAAGACCCGCTTCTGAGAAGGCGCCTGCTCCCATCCCGTCTCCCTTTTTTTTTCCTGCACTGGACTCTTCCCTAGTTGTGTCAGCCTTTTATCAAGCTCCTGCGCCCCGCTTTTTTTCTTCTTTTTCTTTTTTCTTTTTTTTTTTTTTTTTTTGCTGCGTTT
>JADLZN010001581.1:0-49871 GCA_018155175.1 Sinocyclocheilus anophthalmus | reverse complement strand
CATCGATTCTTGGAATTCTTTTTAGTATAACTATTATACATTTCTAGAATGAAGTGTCCTTTTCTATGTTGTGTGCATGGTATCATCAAAATAATTGTCTGCCAATTGATGAACTCAAGCAGCTACATCTGATTATGCTGGCATCTTGCAATAAATAAATTAACTAATTAATGAAAGAGGCAGATGCAAGAAAATATCAGTGGCCATATAAGGCTTCCCAATCCATCACTGCCCTGAGAGAAAGATTAAAACTCTTATACATTTGAGAAGAAGATGATAAAGCAACAAGTCATTTTAAGTTTTTCTTTGCTTCTGAATTTTGATGGGAAGGTTTGGCATGAACATTTGAAATTCATTCTGTTTGGCTGGAAAATGTTCTAACAGACAAATTCTGGCTGATAACACAGGATATTGATATAGCTGTAGGGCCAAGAGGACTGCCAAGGTCAACACAGGCAAGAGAACACTTTATGAAAAACATATCAAAAACGACAGCTGGACATCATAACACTAATTTAAATTTAAGGCCTGATGAAAAAGAGAAATAAACGAAAACAAAGTGATCGTCAGTTTTCTGGTGGACATAAATTCATGGAATCATTTCATTTTCCAAAACAAATAAGGGCTCCTTACGAAAATTAAGTTTATTCAAGTGTGCTATTAGTAAACTTCTTTTAAACTAAAAATAGGAAAGTATACTTTTAGTCTACTTTTTATGTACTTCTCAGAAATAGGCTTTATGTACTTCTCAGAAATATACTTAAAATGACATTTAAGTATACTTGACTTATACTTAGAAAAAGTCTAAATATATTTGAGCTATTCTTGTGTTCCTAGAATCCGTGTTTTCATTGTTATATGGTAGGGGGCGCTATTACACATCTGCTGTACAGAATTTCCAAAAAACCAAGGGTGTGAAGAAGAAACCAGAACAACAGCTGCTTCCTGGTATTTAAGACGATCATCAGACATAAAATAGCATCAAAACTGTGTAACGTTATGGAATAATATGTCGACCAATGAAGAGGTAATAATAGCTTTCAAGCTTTGGGGTGTTGATCGACTTTATCTACGTTTTGATTATCGTTCTGAATCCAATTCATAGTCTTTTTTCAGCTTTTGTTCAAAATGTTATTTATTAATTTATTTTTTATTTATGAAACTTACCACATTCAAGTGTTTAAAAAAAGAAAGCATGAAGCTAGAATAAAATGTTTTTGTTTACTAGCAGATACCCTGTTCTTTTGATGTTTTGTAAGTTCAGATATTCATATAACAAAATATATAAATTAATACCTAAATAGGGACATAGCAGTATACTTAAAAGTATGATGTAAAGTTCACTTAAAAGAAAACTTACGAGTATACTTGCAGTATAAAACTACTAAACTAGTAGTTTACTGAGACTATACTTCAAAGTGTACTAAAAATGCTACTACAAGTATTTAATTAGTAAACTATCAGTTTACCTATAAGTTCACTTTTAGTATAGTTGTAGTACAAACTAAACATGTTGATGTAAACTAGTTGTGTACTCAAAGTTTACTACCATTATACTTAAAGTATACTTTTATATACTAGAAAGTGGGCCAATTTAGTCCCAAGGAGTAATGAAATAGTACACTTACAAGTATACTAATAGTACACTGATATTTGTATACTTACTACATAAAGTATACTTAAAAATAAACTTGAACTTTACTTAAGTATACTTACTAAATAGAACTGAGATAACTACGTTTGGTAAGGGGTGCGGGTGTACCATCAACTAAACGAGTGTCATATAGTGGTTCTGCACAGTTTGTTTACAAACTCCTGAACTTTTGTCTGACAGATTTTTTTCTGACGCTACGTCAACAGAGTGGAATGCGGCGCGTGCCATATGTTAATAAGATTCGATAGAAAAAACACCCACAAGGGGGGGGGGGCTGTTCAGAAGTGAGTCGCGCGGGTTTTACTCAGTGTACGCTTTTGAAAAGCATGCTTATTTGATGCCAGTTGTTTGGTCTCACTAAATAAGTGGAATATATTTTTTTAATTGAGTTAAAAGTAGCGATGATTCTTTTGTGCTCGCGCCCCTTTCTTTTTTGCGCATCTTGGTCTTCACGTACTTTTAATCGCGTCTCGGCAGGGCATTTAAAACGTTTTCATGCTGTTCTTCATTATTGCTGGATATGACGGCAATACAAATATTCACCGACAAAACTCGGACACATCGGTGGGACAGTTTCAGGTAGATTTAACCCGTTTGTGGATGTAAATCCTGGAAAATACTGCATAATCACAAGCAGCTAAATCAAACCTTAAGTCTATTAACCACATCTAGGTAGTTATTACTACTCAGCATTATTTGTGTAATTACACTGTAACAACAACAAATGTTCATTTATCAGATTTGTTACATATTTTCATATTGATTTATTTTGGTAACTCTTTATTTTAGTGTCCTTGTTACACATGTTACAAGCAACTAACCCTAAATCAAACCCTAACCCAGGCAGCACTTTAATATTACTCAGTACCAGTTTGTGTAATAACAACGTCATCTTAGAATAAAGTGTAACCATATTTTACTGAAGATTGTGTTACATATGCAACTGTGCATGTGACATAAAATCTTACATTTTGATTTATTGTCATTCTTCGGGTCAAGGACGAAACGATGCGACTGAAATCATAAATTCCTAATAAACCCTAGTGCAAACCTATCTGAGCGCATTCCTGTCCTTGCTCGCTGCCGAATGATCCGCAGCGGGTTACACTTCGTGTGTCTGTTTCGCTGAAGCTCAGCGCGAGATCCGCGTGTCAATCAGCAGAATTAGCGAGCCGCATCGCGCAGGCGTGATCCAGTCTGAGCCGCGCGAGCTCCAGGCCAGTCGCTTCCGTCTCTTCAGCTCTAGCTCTCCCGCCGGACATGCCCCCCGGCCCCCGGCGACCCTCCGCGCCTCTGCCGCACCTGTCCGGCGCGTGAATGGCCCCCCCGCCATGGACGAAATGCCGTTCCAGAAAGTCAAGACCCGGCGCAGGAGGAGCCACTGCCCGCCCGGGGTCATCGCGTGCGAGGACGAGTTCGACTGCAAGGAGCTCGAGTCGCTCTTCCACAACTACAACCTGAAGCTCGACCAGACCTGCACGCTGAAGGCGCTGTCCGTGCTCATCCTGCTGTCGTCCAGCCTCAGCCTGCTGGAGCTGCTGCTGTCCGGCGCCAGCCTCACCATCGCCAAGGGCTCGTACCCGGTGCACTTCGTCATCTTCATCTCGCTCTTCATCGTCACCAACGTCACCAACCTGCAGGTGAGCCAGCTGCAGCAGATCGCGCACTTGAGCCTGCTCTTCTGCTTCAGCTTCTCGGTGCTGTGCTGCCCGTTCCCGTACGTGTCGGGCGCCGCGGGTCCGGAGCAGGGCGTGTGGCAGCTGCTGCTGCTGACGTTCGTGGCGTACGCGCTGCTGCCGGTGCGCACGCTGCTGGCGGTGCTGTTCGGGCTGCTGGTGTCCCTGGCGCACACCATCGTCACGGCGGCGTCGGTGACGGCGAAGACGCAGCGGCTGTGGAGAGCGGTGAGTTCAGCACTGGACAGCGACCAGACTCCGGGTTACTGAAGCCTCACGGTGCTTCCGAAGTCCGAGGAGTCGTTATTTAATCATTCAGTCATCATTTAATGTTTTTCAACTGAAACCATATTGTGTCTGATCAGCCGCTTCTCATCAGTGAGAGAATGTGAAAAAAAAAGTTTTGAAAAGTTACCATGATTTTTACTTCACTTACCCATTTTTATTAATTAAAAAATAATAATTCTTTGAAATGTCAAATTACACATTGACCACACCAAAAAACTATGATGCAAAATATATATGTTTTCAATATTGACGGAAATTGTATTGGAATATATCACTGTAAAATCGGAGAATTACAGTGTTAACCCCACTGGAATGAATATAATTTAATTAGATTTGACTTTATAACTCGTGATTGCTCAAAAACAGTCCAAATGTATGAAACCTACATGTTTATTTGTAACAAAACAACATCAAAACAACATAAATATTACTCTTAAAAGTTTCAAACGAAATAACTTCATTCTGATTGCATAAACCTAAGTTTTCATGCACTGCAATGGTTCAACAAAGCTGAGCCCCAAAGGTGTGTGAGATACGGGGAAAAGGCATTTTACTAAAGTTTTTTTGACATGAATATAACTTTTACAGAAACTATTTTTGACACCTAATGGGACTTCATACATATCCGGATGACCTGACCATGAAACATTTAACATGTTTTTAAATGGTTATATGAAAATAAGATGTGTATTTTGAGGGTCTTAAAGCATTTGCAAAGTTTCGTTCCATTACTTAAAGCCGTGCATTTTTTTTTTTTAGAAATGTTTAAGTAGCTCCTCTGGCCCAAAAATATACCTGATGCGTTAAGAGCAGAGATGGGCCTCATGTCACCAGTAAAATTACTTCAACCGTTTAACATGAGCAGATGTTTCTACATGAAGCATAATTCAGATTAATAAAGTGCAATCATTTTGCACTTAAATTTGACAAGATAATACTATTTCAGTCTCTGTCACATTCAATTCAGCGTGTTACTAGCCATTTATTTATAATAATGTGTGAAATATCTGAGTGAAAGTTGATACAAAGTAAATCCTACACCAGTTTTTTCAGTGTGTTTCACATTGTGATGCATGATTAGCAAGAGAATTATGTTTCTGTTTTTTAAACAACAGGTGAATCACTCCATGCTATCAAGTGTTATGATTTGCTTACTTAATATTTCAAGTTAAGTGCATAAACAAGCACTGTGCAAAAAAAAAACATCTAAATAAATCTAAATCTACAGTTAACTTAATTTATTAACATTTGTATTTTCTGCAGTGTTTGATTTATTGCAGTCAGACTGATTTTAAACAGAAAGAGTGTTACTATCAATCACCTTCTGAAAGGTTAAATGTGTAATAATGTCTGTGGGCTGGGTTTGCTTAGGTGCATGAGTGTTAATGCTGAGCCACAGAGCTGATTCGGCTCAAATACAGTTTATGACTGAACAGCTGTAACAGTGAATTTACACTTAAGATACTGAGGCTGAGACTGTAATAAGACACAGAGAATGTGTGCTGCAGGTTCATACAGTATCTATAAAGTCCTCCGATAGACGGCTCTGATAGACGGATGGTCGTCACACATTCTCCTGTGTGTGTTTGAGGAGCGCAGGGTCCAGAGACCAGCAGCGGGCGGCTCTATGTAGGACGGCTCTGAACGGAGGCCAGACACACTTCCGAAAGCTATTTTAGCACAGAAATGAGGAGGATGCTCTGTACGGATGATCCGGACAGGATTCACAGACTGTGTTAGGTGTGGAGTTAGGTTTAGAGACCAGTGCTGTGTGAAGATCACGCCATCCGTCTCCTGCATTTATAATGATTATAATGACAAAACTCATTTTAATGGGTTGAATCAGGTAGAAATAGTTCTTTAAGGTATTAGTGTAATGCTGCTGCGTCACTCATTACTGAACACTGATGCTTCATTTCACGCTCAGTTTCACCGACAGTTGTGTAATGAAACGTTTCAGAGCGTAGTTCATTGTAACACATAACGTGTCAAGTTATGGTCACATGTACCCTGCATCTTCTATTTTTCACTGACGAAATGTATTCATTTCAATAGGAATCCATGCAGTTGTTAATTTCAGATGAGGGCAAAAGCTTTCCACACGCAGATTTCACGTCGGGTTCAGCTGGTCATGCAAATTTGCTGCACTGACCAAAACACAGCTGCTTCGTTTCATACATTTTGTGCTACACTATTGAAAGTAGGCCACGGACCTTTCTTGCCTGATGAAATTTCTCTCATGTGAGCATGCTTAGATGGTCAGTGTTTTATAGACGTTCAGTTTCTTCTCTCAGATCAACTGCATCATGATGGAACAGCAGTCCAGCAAGTTCAGCTACCTGAACAATAACTGCTTAAATCACTGTTTATGGGTAGATTTGATTGTTTTATTCTCGAATGAGATCAAGTTGAGTATGTGGGACTGTGCGCTTTACCTGTGTTGCCAAATCTTGTCATTCTGATGCCTTCAAAACGAAGACAGAAACACACAGCACTTCTGCTGAAAGGGGCTGTTCGCACAGAACCTGCTTTGCTTTGAAAAACACGAGACACCAGTGGCATGGAGGAAAATGCAAGGTCTCAAGAGGTGCTTTTTAAAAGTTGAACTTTTTTTATTTCAGCACTGTGTTTGTGCAAAAGACACGAGACGCGAGCGCAGTGGTCAAAGATGTTCATCTACCACGTGTTTGCACAGAAAAGCAATGGAAAAGCAGCGCAATGGAAAAATGTGTTCCATGTGAAGTCTCCTCCGCTCGCTTCAGCCCTGTTAGTCTGTGTGCAAATCAGTGAGTTTTCAGCATGTGAGAGAGAGCAAGGCCGGCTAAATAAAGGCTCGTTGTGCATGTCCTCTGACAAATCTAATCCAATAAAGAGCCGATAGACTCACGTCCCTGAACTCTATGACCTGCAGCGAACACAAAACCAGCTCTGAGCTCACTGAAGAGGACAAACACATGTCAGAAGAGTGACCACACAAGCACACGGACTGTGCATAAAACTGTAGGGACAGTCATAATGTAAAAACACTTTTCATGCTCTAAACACATCTATCCATCAGTCATACTCTACCATAGCCGTACGCTGTGGAAGCTCACAGACAGCATCTATATTAAACCAGTCTTTTATTGTATCTTACATATCTTGTGTCCTGTCAGTGATGATGGTTTCAGTGCTGTTGTGTTTGTGTTTCTCAGCTGGTTGCGAACACGCTGCTCTTCACCAGTGTGAATCTGTCGGGTCTGTTTGTGCGGATGCTGACGGAGAGAGCGCAGCGCAGAGCCTTCCTTCAGGCCCGAAACTGCATCGAGGAGAGACTGCGCATGGAGGACGAGAACGAGAAACAGGTCACGCTCTTAATTTATATACAGTAAAAACAATCAAACCTTCGGTGGATTCCTGTATATAGAATGACACTTTAAAAATGTTTTGGCTCAATAGGAAACTAAGTTTGCACAGAGGTTTTTGAGTTATGACAACTTCTACATGAGCAGAGGAAATAAATAATCTGTATATTTTTGAAACTGAACTTGTTAACTAAATAACTGGAACTGAATAAACACAAAGTTGATTACTCGAAACTATTAAGTTGTTCCAGCTAACTGAGTGCTGGCATCGGAACCAATTAATCTCGTCTGTTTCAGTTGTTACTTGTCACTTATGGAGCGAGATTAGTCTCAATAATAATTCACGCAAAAGACACAATGCACACATGCGTAGCCCAATTCACATGCAAAAAGCGATTCACGTGCACAAAATAAGAATATATATTCATAAAATGCCTTTCACAAACACAAAACACAATTTACAGATGTACCACTGTGTACAAAAGTTATTATTGAGACTAATCTCGCTCCATAGTCACTGGCATTAACCCTAACCATGAGCTCCACTCTTCAGCACAATGAGAAAAACTTCAACGTTACGGAAACTCTTTAAAATGTGAAATATAAAAAGTCTTTCCCATTACTACAAATTATCCAGTTCAATGCAAAGCATGCTGGGAACTAGAAACTCACGGCCCAATTTTGACAGTTTATTAATAACTTATTTAAAATATATATACATTATAATAAAAAAACATACAATATGAAGCTTATGTGATGATCAACATTATTATGTCAACAGAACTCATCAAAACAAATAAATCAATAAATCTGTTTTGTTTTTTAAACATGCAACCATGCATTTAGTTCCCTGAATATCATTGACTGTATAATATTCATTGTATTTCCGAGAAAGGCTTGTTCAGTTCTCGCTGTCTCATGTGTGTCTCTGTGATGATGGTTGCACACGTGCAGGAGCGTCTGCTGATGAGTCTGCTGCCCCGAAACGTGGCCATGGAGATGAAGGAGGACTTCCTGAAACCCCCAGAGAGGATCTTCCACAAGATCTACATCCAGCGGCACGACAACGTCAGGTACCGGCTGACACACTTCATTTCTAGGGTTTGTGTAAATGCAGAGGTTTACTGTGAGGAAAGGAACTGCTTCAGTGGCTGTTATGATCACAGATGCTGTTTGAGTGAGAATCTTAATCAGGAGTGATTTCTGATTTCATTCATCAGTACACTCATACGAGTCTAATCAAACAAATCTAATGGAAAATCATGGTTTTGTTTTATTTTGGTTTGACGTCAGTGTTGAAGTGCAGAACACATACTAACCAGCTTTACTGCAGAAGTGTTTGTCCTCTTTGTTTCTCATTGTGTCTTTAGTGTTTTCGAGATGATTCAGTGAGTTTATTGCCAGTGTGATGATGATCTTGTTCTGGATTGCAATATCACACTCTGTGCTTGAGTCTTAAACCCAGAGTTGTTTTGATCAGGGCTAATCTGCATGTTACTGGATATTACATCTGTGAGGAATCCTGAATCATAGGGGCGTTGAGAAGACCTGTAATAGTGAGTGTCAATGTACTACAGAACTCATGAAGCATTATGAAGTAAACCCAAGACCACTGACGTCAACCCTCGACTGGACTGTTGGACCTTTAGTGAACATGAAATCAGCACAGACACTATTAACTAGAGGCTGATCGATATATCGCGTCACTGCGCTGATAGTTGCTCTTCTGTACTATTGGTTATCCGGAAAAAAAAGAAATCTATGTCAGTAGTGGCTGATAGTTTGTTTTATTCCTCTGTGTTTCTCTGTATCTGATCGACTGTAAAACAGCAGCCTTAAAACATACGGGGCACATTAAGACAAACGACTTGCGTTGATTTCACTTCTGTGGCTTTCTCATGCATCATAAATTTAATTTGGCCTTTAAAATAAACAAAATGATACGTTTCTGCATGTTAGTAGTGAAGCATATATATACTTATTTACTTTATTTAATAATTACAAAGCATTTTCATGGTTAAGTCATTATTCTGAATTTTATAATGAAGTTCAACAGTATTTTACATTGAGTGAATTTTAAAAAAATTTATATTATTGATTTCAAAACCCATTTTTTTCACCTTAGTTATCAGTTTTGGTTAAATCCTCTCGATTGTTATGATTTTTAAGATTTTAGATTCTCATGGAGCGTGTTGAGTAAATGACCACATGATCAGTGCAGGTTTGTCCTGTGGTGTGTGTGTGTGTGTGTGTGTTGAGACGTTACCGAGACTCCTGCAGCCTTCAGATTAAACCTCTGCAGGGATTTACTGCGATGGACACTAAAGACTGTTGCGTAACACTCACGGAGAGAGAGATCTGCTCCTGCTGAGAGATATTTCTGGAGCAGATCAGAGAAGCTCCTGCTGGAATATGGGACACTGGATATAAGACGGGAGCTCTCCATCAGGTTCTGGACCTGTGATCAGAGCTGACTGATATCACCCATAAACTATAAACAAATATTTCTCAGCATTTTTGACAGTGTTATGTATATTATATATAATAATTGTGCACTGCACTCATTTACGGTAAGGAATACAGACAACACCAGGTGTGGTTGTAGCATCTTTATCATGATTCTTTATTTGATCAGACTGATATCAAACTGTTTAGACAATATTGAACGTTTTACACTAAGTGATCAGGCGCACTCAGAACACCCTAGCAACCACATAACAAACAAACCTAGCAAATCACCCAAGCACTTTAGCTAGAGGACCATACGTGCCATTTTCCAGGAATTTAGGCAATATGAATCCTGGGCCAGGAGAGTCCTGGAGAAAATGGACGTATGGTCACCCTACTTAGCAGTCCGTGCTCTGTCGCTCAGCATCGTGATTGATTTGAAGGATCTGTATGAAGCTGTCTGCAAGCATGATCTCCGTCACAGAGGACGGCATTAAAACATTCACAGTCAAACTGAATTTATGGCACCCGTTCTACGTTGACATATGCGCTTGACAGTGTATCAGTGTTCACGCGCCAACACCAAACACGCCGCGCTCTCAGGCCTGTGGGCTTCACAGTCAGCTGTAGTGGACGTTCAGAGGGTTCGTGTGTGTTGTGTGTTTGTGTTTGTGTGTGTGTGTGATTGTGTGTGTGACTGTGAGTGTGTGTGTGTGTGTGTGTGCTTTTGTGTGTGTGTCGGGAGTGAGTGAGCGTGTGCCCCTGTGTGGGTGCTGAGGAGTGTATTTGCTGGGTGAGTAGTGAGGTATGTGTGTGTGTGTGGGGTGAGGTGGGTGGGGGATGTGGTCGGACGGGGTGCCTGGAGTGGAGACGGAGAGTGTGTGTGTGTGGTCGCTGTGGGTGGGGCGTGTGGTGTGTGTGTGGTGAGTGTGACGAGAGTGTGTGTGGTGCGTGGTGTGCGTTGTGCGTGGAGTGTGTGGGGTCTGCGTGTGTCGTACTCAAACGCCTTGTTTCACGATCTGAAAACAATACTTAACATCAGGATACAGTTCATAAGCAAAATTGTGCGCTTGCGTAAATCGTGTACTTTATTAAAGTCTGCCTTGGTCTAATAAAAAAGTAAGTCGTGAATTCTTACTTAAAATGGAAGCAGAATATTGGCAGTGGGGGTCAAAGAATTATTAACCCACGTGTGCGAAAAGGGGAAAAACAAAGTCCACTCTTTGAACGGACTATTCCATTGCGTTGAATGCTTAGGCGTAGTCAAAGGAGCATGAGAGCCATTCGTCAGAATGCTTTCTCCTTCAGGGCGCCGTAGTATCATGTCTCCAGTGGCTGGACCTCTGAGACACGACGCAGCCTAGAAGCCGAGGACAGCTCGAAGTGAAAAGCCAGGCTACTCGCCGTAGAAGAGCCCATGGCAAGAGGGTCATCAGAGATGCCATGTCAATTACTAGGCACTCCCCTTGCAGCTCCAGCGCGGCGATCCGCGTGCTTCAACTTCGCTGAGAAGAGGCTTCCAAGAGCAAATGTCCACAACAGCATTGTTTCAAATGTCGTGCTACAGAATTCAGAGGATGAGCAGGGTCCCAGTCCACTCTGCCTGGTTCGGGCTCTTAGAGTGTCTGTTGCGCGCTTTGGCCCATTTCGGCACTCAAAGCAGCTCTCACTGGATAGTTGGCACTATAGCCCTGCCTTACGCCTCAGCTGGCTTACAATATCCTATCGGAGTAAGGGCCCACTCCACCAGAGGAATGGCCTCCTCATGGGCTCTGTCCAGCGGAGTTTCAATTGGTGATATCTGTGTGGCAGCCGGCTGGTCTTCGCCGTCTACCTTCGCCAGATTTTATAACCTGGACATCCCTGCCCTTCAGGCATGGATTTCGTCCACTTAATTTACCTGATCTCCCAGATTAGTGGAAAAGATCTTGTTATGTAGACCCCAGCCTGTTGGCTTGGGTCTCATATTTGGCTCATGCTTTTTAGGAGCCTTCATTACAGGCCCCCCCGGGGCTGGGCTCACAGAACGGCTTCATTCTGCACTTGCTTATAGCACGGAGAGACCCTTTCGAAAGGGAAACTTCCAGTTACTAATGTAACCTCAGTCTCAGAGAGACCAGTAACATGCATTAAGAAAATATACAGGGTCAGTTTTCATTTCATGGCAGTTTTAAAACAGCCACCCAAATGCAGTGCTCAGCTCCTCTAACATCATCATCATCTTCTTGATCAATGATGATGTCAATATCACACTGCATTCGTTGGCTTAGACCAGAGGAGAACTAGTCCTGGCTGAGCCTGGTTTCTGCATTTCTGTCACTGATGGAGTTTGTGTTCCAGCTGAAACTGAATTTTTTTCACCATTTTTGTCAAGACCATAATTGATTAATTTTGCAACATCAACACTGTTTTATTGAACTGAACTGAATCAACACTGAACTGAATTGATCTAAGCAATGACACTGTTGTCTTCTGTAGAGCTGCTTTACAGCTGAAATTGAGTTTGCCTCATATTTGATGACGTTTGCATCATTTATTCTGTTATTTTACTGTTCAATTCTGTGACGCTTCTTTGAAACAATCTGTATTGTATAAAATGCTATAGAAATAAATGTGACTTGACTTGATATACACAGGGTTTGTTTTGAAGGATGTAATCTCTACGTCAGCCGGCTCTCACTTACACCTTTAGCTTTTAGTTTGTATTCTTTAGTTCCTGGCTTCCTTTGTTTGATTTTCCCGTTTCTCCTTTGTTTCTATGGTTACTGATATGATTGGTTCTTTTAGTTTAATTAACCCGGTTTGTTTCAGTATTGTAGTTCCTCCTTTGCTTGTGTTTGTTGTCTGGTCTCGTTTCGGTTTATAGTGTTGACTTCTGCCTTCTGTCCTGTTACCTGTGCTTTATGATTAAAGACTCTTTGTTTGATACTCGACCTTGAACTTTATCTGTCCGTCTGCAACATTACGTGACAAAATGTATATGACAGAAGATCAAAGAACTGCAACCGCTCATTGTGAAAAAACTGAACAGCAACACTTTAAATGTCTTTGATTTAAATTATGCTCATAGATGATATATTTAGGAATAATGCTTGCAGAGGAGTTGTGAGTGAAAGCGTAAAGCTTGAGCCAGGGTTGTTATATTTAGCTAAAATTAAAACTAATTAAAATGTCCTTACTTGAAAAAAAAAATCAATGTTGACTGAAATAAAATAAAGTGTAAAAAATTGTTTCCAGTTTTAAAAAATATTATTTAAATTGCCAAGGCAACATTTCTCATTTTAATTTAGTTCAACTTGCTGTACTAAAATAAGTAACAACAAAAAATGAAATGAAAATGAATAAAAACTATTAAACTATAAAACTATAAATGACTAAAACTTAATTAAAATGAAAATGAAAATGAAAATGGAAAATAAGAAAATAAAAACTGATTAAAAAACTATAACAACATTACAATGATACTAAAATAACAGTGACCTGAGCACAAACAGCAGTTTATTTTATTGTCAGTTTTAAGTCAGTCTCACTGACCAGATTTCATTTAAATATTTAAAGCAAACCAATGAAGCCAATAATGAATATTAAGGTTTATGTATCAATGGGGGCTTCAGTCTGGCTTGTTTCACTGACTTCTCTGTCATTTCATTATTAAATCAAGGTGGATGGACAGATGCGGGACAGTCCCTGTTTCCCTTTACACAGACCAGAGCTGAAGCTTTCTGACAGTTCTCATCTTACTTTGAATAATTTAATGAAATCTCAATCAGATTCAAATAAAGCAGCGCATATGTAATATACAGTATAAATCTCCTTTAGTCTGAGCTGCTTATGAACAAACAGCAGATTCTGAAGGTAAACGTCTCTTTAAGAGAACAGGTACACGTCTTCAGTTTTTCTGTACTCTTCTCCTAAGCATCTAATGGCTTTCTGTGTTTTTTTCCCTGCAGTATTCTGTTTGCGGATATCGTGGGCTTCACGAGTCTGGCGTCGCAGTGCACGGCGCAGGAGCTCGTTAAACTCCTCAACGAGCTCTTCGGCAAGTTTGACGAACTCGCCACGGTGAGTCGCTCTCATTGGTTCACGCCTGTTGCTATGGTGACTTCACACCCTGGCAACAGCAACAGGAGCACAGGTGTGAGCGCAGGGGAAGTTATGCATAATCAGAGAGTTATATGTGATAAAAATGAAATGATGACAGTGCTGTGATCATGTGAAGCTGAATTCCATCAAAATGTTTAAATGTGTGAAAGAGCTTCATAAATCATCTTGTCAAGCACACAATATCTTTATTCAAATCTAAATTCACAGTAGTACTAGAATAAAAGCGTACTAGAATAGAATAAAAATATCAGCACTGACGTCTACAAGAGACAAAACAGAGTAATTCACCTTTCCAAAGTAATTTTTCAGTCATTTGTTTTAGTTGTTTTAGTCATTTGTAATGTTATAATTTTGTTGCGTGGTTTGTCATTGTTATTTGTTTTTTAAATGAATTCATTCATTCATTTATTTATTCATTTTAAAAGGATAAGTTGAGGAAAGTCACATGCTCACTTTCAGTTAACTGAAATAGTATAAGCATGAAACAGCATGATTCATTTATTAAAATATATTAAAGTATATTTTCTGACTTACTGTTGTTTATTATGAATATTTAGCAGTGTAATGTTTGACATAGCCGAGTGAATCATTGTGTGAGTATTTTCAGCATGCTCATGGAAAAGTTAAATCAGTAGTTTTCAGTCTCTTACATGCACACACTGGTTAAATCTCTCTCTGTCTGTCTTCATTAGGCCGTGTGTCTGTAAATTAAACATGTAGATGTATCTCAGTAATCTAGACACTAGAATTGCTTACATTCACATGTGCCTATGAAATCCTTTAATCCGTGGATTACACTGAGATGTTTCTGTCCAGCGTCAGAAGGTCTTTCAGCAGGTCTAGTGTTTCAGCGTGATTGTCAATCTGTGGTGTGAGTTTGTTTCGTTGCACGGTCCATTTGTTCACATGTTTCACTTGATCCACTCATGCTCCTTCTGTTTGGACTGTCTGCTGGATCTCACACATGCTGCTCCATATAATCACTCTAGAGTACATTCTTGTGCTGTATCTGAAGTATGTGCATTGGGTTTGTTGTTAAATTGTTTGATTTGCTTGTTTTATGTTTACATTGTCTAAGAAAGTGTCATGAAACCTTCTTTCCCACATCATCGGTCAGTTCTGAAATTTGAGTTCTGAACCCTATGGGGCCTTAAAAATTAAGATACCAAAAACAGAAGTGTTTTTTTCCCCCCATTTTTAAACTGTGACCATTGACATTTAATGCAACAAAGATTGCTAAAGTCAAAATATTTTACTGATTGAGCTACCAATCTCTGAAAATAACATAATGATGCTACCATCTTCATTAAGTCATTTTTACCCCCGTAATTTGGCTCCAAATGTAAAAAAAAATTTTTTTTTGAATGAGGTAAAATGTACTGAGTGCACCTTAAAAAGATGCTTTTATCCAAAGTGAGAAAAATATACACTTATGAATGCGGAAAAACCATGACAAACCAGAATTGAGCAGAAGTGAATAGTGAATAGAACAGGAAAGACAAAACAGGTTGTTTTGTAAGGTGCTTTTTTGAAGTGGTTTTAATGGTTATATCAGGTCTGTTGATTCACTCAGACCTAGATGTCTGAAAGTCATGCAGAGATGAGATTATGGGGTCACCAGGTAGGAATGACAGGTTGAGCTGTGTATCATCTACATTGCAGCAGCTGGAGTTGTGTATATAGACAATAGGAGTGGACCAAGCACTGAACCCTGAGGCACCCCAGTGTTTACCCTACTCCTCAACAAACCTCGAAGGATCTGATTGTGCCAGTAAGGTGCAGTTCTTCTAATAGCCAGGAGAATCTGATGATTCCTTCGATTGAAGGCAATGAACAGGTCTAGTATGACGATTTGGAGTGAACTTATGCCAGCCGCAGAGTTTCAGCTACAGACAGATCTCCTGAATGTTTGCTTCTGAAGCTGGACGTTCAGTGAAAGAAAAGAGAGAGAGAGCTGAATGAACACAGTCTTGACAGGAGAGGGACTGGTCTGTAGGTTTCTATTACTGTAGGGTTGAGTATTGTTTTTTCGAGCCGTCGGGTTAACCGAGTGGTGGGAAAGATGGCTGTAATAAGAGCTGTAAGAGGATTGTGGAGTGGAACGCTCTTCATTAGGCAAAACTACTTCAGGAGGTTCAGTTTGATCCAATTAAGTGTTTATATGGTGTGACGTGAAGACTCACTGGCTTGGCATTGTGGGAAAGCAGTTGTCATTGTAGCTGACCTGGGATCAGTTATGCTTTCATGGTTATGCCGGTTTGGGATTACAGTGAGGATGTGTTTCATGAGACCAGTTTAGTAAGCATGCACAAGACCTGTGAGTAAACTCTTTATGAAGATGTAAATGTTTAGTTGAGCAGCCATATTTTATGCCAGTCCACATAGGTTTACAATACTGTAGGTTTAGTAATACAGGCTTTTACTTCATCTCACTTGTAAAGGCAGACTTCACTCCATCCTGCTGAGGTTCATCGTGGAGGTCAGGTGGTGCCCGTCCAGCGCCAGTGTCTGCATAATTCAGTGCAGGTGTGAGGGTAGTTGAATGATGAGAAAGATGATGATAGTCATATAATAACAGCAATAGATTCTGGGGAATGACTCATAGGAAGATTAGGAACGGCATCAGAACAAGAGCCTGTTCCTTTATGCTCTTGGTCTTGTACATGTATATTTCTTCTCTCTTCTAAATCTTTTTTTTTCCTGGTGTCCAGAAGGTGGTTCTAGAAGGTCCATAGAAAACTTTTTATTTATTTATTTGTTTGTTTTAGTTAACTATAATAATCCTGAACTAAAGACAGACATCTCAAGGAAGAAAAATATAAATGGCTCAGTATTTATTTGTGCATTAAACTACAAAAGAAAAAAAATAGCTCTCAGGTTAAAAATCATTATCAGGCACACAGATTTATCCATGTCAAAGTTTCTGTTATGTGATCTGTTACAGTAGCAGCTTCTGTTCAGATGTTCTTTACTTCTCATGGACGCGCACTGAAAGAGACACATTGCATAATGTTAATATTATCCTGCATATATGTGCAGATCTTGCATAGGTCTTTTGTGGGCTATTGAGTGGATGAAAGACGTAACCAGTCTGAAGTGGAGCGCCATCCCGGTCAAAATTCATTATTGTTATTTTGCTGTTGCAATCATATCAACATATCTGTTGCAGTCATGCCATATTGGTGTTGCATTACACTGGTTTTACCATGGTTAAGTGTGTTTTAGGCACCCCTATAGAGCTCTTTAGTCATGATCTACAGGCCGACCTAGAAGACTAGCTCGTCATGTGTTTCTATGACTGTTTTCTGATTTATGAGTCAAGTAAGGTCTGAGGTGCAGAGACTTTCTTGTTTTTTTCTACGTTAGTTATACACACTCAAACCTCAAATGTGAGACTTGAAGCTGCTGTGTTTAGAGTGTGAGTCCCTAACGAGCTGCTGTATGATGATGATGAGAGCACTTCATCCAGCTCATAAACTCACGTCCTTCTGCTGTTTAGGTGTAAATGGTGTATTAGAGACATCACGGACAAAACATAACTGAAGTTAACTAAAGAGCTTATTTTACTCCTAAATAAAAACCTTCCATTGTGAAACCCTTGGACATTTGTCTGGGTCTTCTGGGTTTAGGGTTATAGTACTTTCTGAGCAGCTCTGTTCACATTCACTGTCTCAGATGGCTGACTGCTTTATTTTGCCCTCATTTCTCCTCATTTAGATTTAAATTAAGAGGCTAAATTGGCACAGATTTCTCCATGTGAGATCTAATAATCTCTCGTTCCTAAAGGCTGAAGAACAGACGATGTGGCTCCTGAAGGACTCTTGGCTAAATGATGCAAATGTATGCAGTGTTTGTGATGATGCTGATATGCTTTAATCTTACTGTGCTTTTTATGCTCCTCTGTTTCCATTGCTTGTGTTTCACCTGCACACTTAAACACTCACAGTGCTTCTGCTTCAGTGTTTGCTCGCTCCGCTTTCCCTCTGAGACAAATTAATCCTGACTGTGAAAGAGCAACACTCCAGATTTGATTTTCTTGGTCACACTTTATTTCAGTAGTCCACTTTAGACATTCTACTGATTATAACTTTGCAACTACATGTCAACTAACTCTCATTAGATTATTAGTAGACTGTTAGGTTAGGGTTAATAGAATATGTTGGCATATAAGCAAGCGACTTATATAGTCAGTAGAATGTCCATCAAAATAAAGTGTGAACAGATATTAAGCAGACAGTCTACTGAATACTCTAAAGACTATATTCCTAGTATAGAGCAGATCTTTAGTGGACAGGTTAGTTTTGTAAATTTATATATTAATAAGACAATGTTTTGCTCTGATTTTTCTTTCGTCTTTGAATTCCTTGCCCAGATCATTTTTGAGAAATGTGGCAACAGGAGCCCTGCTTCTGTCATCCGGATGCTGCTTTAAAAACAGAAAGCACCTCAAATAGCCACAACGTAATCATTTCTGTGACCTATTTTGTGCATTTCTCATTTCATTTCAAGCAACTGTTGTGAAAAGGAGATAAATGGTGAATTTTCATGTCATGCTGACTTAAATACTGGCTTTAGAAATGCACAGGTTTGGACAGTATTCTTAAAATGCCATCCTTTGCCTCTAATTTCAGGGTTAGGTGAGAGCTGGTAGGGTTGCAACAACTAATCAATATAACTGACCATGAAAATAATTGATGATGAATTTGATGATTGATGAAAACATCAGTCATATCACGTTACAGCTGCTGGGGGAAAGTGCATGATCCCTTTATGTAAAGCTCTTCAAACAAATGCATGTCAGCAGCTTTGACAGATGTGTGTTAATGCATTTTAGACGTTTTCCCAAGTGCACAACTCACATTTTTTAAAAGTGAAATCTGGCTTTTATTTCCATTTTGCAAGTGAGTGTCTGTTAAACTTAATATATTAATTTTCTTCAGCTATTTGTTGGTTGTAAAAGTTACCTTTAAAATTTGGGTTACGCTTTATTATAGTGTAAATGTACTGAGAACATAATTAACATTACCGATTAACAAATTAAATACATGTACTTACTTTATGGTTAGGGTTAGGATTAGGGTTTAGCTTAGCTTGCATGTAATTATGCATAATTATTTTTTATTATAATAGTAATTACATGTAACAAGGACACCTTAAAATAAAGTGTAACAAAATTCCGCATATGACACAAATATCTGTATGTGAGAAGTCACTGTAAAGAGATTACAACATGCAGTGGGATATAAATGTAAGACGTCTCTGACATTTTAAGATTCTGACATCTCATCCTCACAGAAGGAGAACAAAAGATCATAAAGATTTGATATGTTTCCTTCTGTAAAGCATGTGCATTTTCCTGGAGTAATGAAACATGTTGATCTAGGACACTAGGGATCCACTTTCTGCTTTGCAAACTCTCAGTCACTCTACACACACACACGCCACTCACACACCCACACACTACACACTCACACACCACACACCACACACACACACAACACACACACACACACACATTATACACACATTATACACACACACACACACTACACACACACACACACTCACTCACACACACACACACACACACACACACACACACCACAAACACACACACACACACACACACTCACAACACAATTAACTTCCACAATACCACACACACCACACAAACCCTCACACACACAATTGACACTAACACACACACACACACACAAACACCACACTCACACACACACACACACACACACTCACACACCACAATTACACTCACACACACACACACACCCCACCACAACCACTCTCTCACACACCACACACACCACACACACACACACACTCACACAACACACACACACACACACCACTCACACACACACACACTCACTCACACACACACCACACACACACCACACTCACACACACACAATACACTCTCACCACACCCCGCCACCCAACACACACACACAAACAATGAAACACACACACACACACAGGGTTTTGCAGAGGCGTGAGGGTTTGTTTCGGTGGTCTGTAGCCGCAGTGGAGATGTAGTTCTGTGTGTCAAGAGACGTGTGTGTCTGCGCAAAACAATATCACATCAGTCACAAGCAGAAATGAGATGGATCTGGGGCGGTTTGCTCGTGGTGCTAAGTGTGTAGCTGTGGTCTTCCTTGTCTGTCAGTGAATAGTGTCTCTGTGATCTCTGGTCTGTAGATGTGGATTGTAAGCTGTTTTAGGTTCAGCAGCACACCTCCCAAACAACAAACATGATTGTAGCACGAATTCTGGTGTTGTACTGTTTTGAGCCAATACCGTGTGTGTGTGTTGTTGTAAAAATAAAGTAACAAGTTTTTAAATTGTAAAAATGGCAGAAAGTTTTCCTGTAAGGGGAGGTTTAGGGGTTAGGGTACAGTTGTACAGTAGAAAAAACCTTATGCCTATGAATGTTCCCATTAGGTAGTGCTAGAGTGCGTGGAATGTGTTGTGTGAGAGAAGAGAGTGGTGTGTGTGTGTGGGTGTGTGTGAGGAGTGTGTGTGTGTGTGTGGCGAGGACGAGAGTGTGGGTGTGTGTGTGGTGTGTGTGTGTGTGTGTGTGAGAGAGTGGTGTGTGTGTGTGGTGGTGTGAGTGTGTGTGTGTGTGTGTGTGGGGAGAGAGAGAGTGGTGTGTGTGTGTGTGATGTGTGTGAGAAGAGAGGTGTGTGTGTGAGTGTGTGTGTGAAAGAGAGAGAGTGTGTGTGTGTGAGAGAGTGTGTGTGTGTGTGTGTGTGTGTGTTGAGGAGAGAGGGTGGGTGTTGGGTGTGTGTGTGTGTGTGTGTTGTGGTGTGTGTGTGAGAGAGAGAGAGTGGTGTGTTGTGTGTGTGTGTGTGTGAGTGTGGTGTGTGTGTGTGTGTGGGTGAGGTGTGTGTGTGACTTGAGTTATGTAACAAAAAGTACAATCAGTGATTACACTCATATGAAGAGGTTTATGTGCATTTGATTGACATTTAATGTTTTTAATTAGCAATGTAGACAAAATTTGTTTAAATATCCAATAACTGAGAGCTGAGAGTTTGTTGCTTCTGCTGGTTTAAAACACTCAGAAGATTCTTCTCCGCTCAAGCTTGCTTTCTATTAGTAGTCTTGAAACCTGTGTGTGTGTGTGGGGTGTGTGTGTGGGTGTGTGTGTGTGTGGGTGTGTAAAAATAAAGTAAACCCAAAGTTTTTTGAAAATTAAAAAATGCAGAAAGTTTCCTGTAAGGGGGAGGTTTAGGTGTAGGGTTGGTGTAGGGCAATAAAAACCATTATGCCTATGGAATGTCCCATTTAGTGCGTGGGGGGTGTGTGGAGAGGAGAGATGTGTGTGTGGTGTTGTGTGTGAGAGAGGTTGTGGGTGTGTGTGTGTGTGTGAGAAGAGAGAGAGAGGGGTTGGTTGGGGGGGGGTTTTGTGTGTGTTGTGTGGTGGGTTGTGAGAGTGTGTGTGTTTGTGTGAGAGAGAGTGTGTGTGTTTGTGTGGGTGTGAGAGAGAGAGAGAGTGGGTGTGTGTTGAGAGAGTGCTTAGTGTGTGTGTGTGGTGTTGTGAGAGAGAAGAAGATGGGTGTGTGTGTGGTGTGTGAGTGTGTGTGTGTGTGTTGTGTGCGTGTGTGGGTGTGAGTGTGTGGGTGTGTGAGAGAGAGAGAAAGAGTGTGTGTGTGTGTGCGTGTGTGTGTGTGGTTGTGTGTGCGTGTGCGTGCGAGTGTGTGTGTGTGTGCGTGTGTGTGTGAGTGTGGGTGTGGTGTGTGTGTGGGTGAGAGAGAGGAGTGGTTGTGTGTGTGTGTGCGCGGTTTGTGTGTGTGTGTGGTGTGCGTGTGTGTGTGCGTGTGTGTACGTGTGTGTGTGTGTGTGCGTGTGTGTGGGTGAGAGTGTGTGAGAGTGTGTGAGAGAGAGAGTGTGTGTGTGTGGTGTGTGAGTGAGAGAGTGTGTGTGTGTGTGTGGTGTGTGAGAGAGAGAGAGTGTGTGTGTGTGTGTAGGTGTGTGAGGTTTGAAGAGGTTTATGTGCATTTGATTGACATTTAATGTTTTTAATTAGCAATGTAGACAAAATTTGTTTAAATATCCAATAACTGAGAGCTGAGAGTTTGTTGCTTCTGCTGGTTTAAAACACTCAGATAGATTCTTCTCTTCTCAAGCTTGCTTTCTAATCTAGTAGTCTTATAAACCTGGCGTTATGAGTTATGGCTATTGCTGATTCTTTGATGAATTGCTTTGTTTCTCTTTTTTTTGTGACTTTTAGTGACGTGAAATGTGGCCAAGTATGGTTACCCATACAAGGAATCAGTGCTCTGCGTTTAACCCATCCTAAGTACACACACACACACACACCGTGAAACCACAACACACACACAGTGAACACACAACACACCGTGAACACACACCCGGAGCAGTGGGCAGCCATTTATGAAACTACAGAATCTACATGCTGCAAACCAGTCTCAGATATAAAGAGAAAACACTGGAGAAAAGATGCACATGAAGAATGAGGACTGCAGAATTCAGCAGATCTGTCGATAGCATTTTCAGTAGTGACAGCCATCCTGATGAGTCTGAAAGTGAAGAAACCTCAGCTGCAGAAACCGAGTGAAAAGCTGGGATTGTATGTAGATTGTGTAACACCTAATAAACACTTCAAGTGAAAGAACAGAGCCAGAGCGCTTCCGTTATAATCAACAAGCCCTAGACACAGCGTGAACGAGAGATTTACTGTGAGACTGCGGTAGCTTTGTCAGAAATGTTGATTTTTACTGAAATATTTAAAATGGTTCAATATAGCTTTTCTACAGTATCGATGCACAGATACCAGCTGCGTTTCCTTTCTCTCAGACAGCGCTTTATTTTCACATTCACATAATATTCAACAGTTGATTACAGCATTTGGCTGGATGTCTGCCAAAATTAAAAGGCTTTAACTCTTGCAAATAAAGTAATTAAGACATAAGTATTGTAATTTTCTACTGTAAGATAAAATAATGAAATATTCACTTTTTATTTTAAAGCACAGTTGTATTACAATATAACATATTTCTGTCTTAGAGATAATAATAGTAATAACAACATTATAAGATTATTTATTATTATATTTAAATGATCTGGCTTGCTAAAATCTAATGTGATGTGGACTGAGAGACTATCACATCATATTGCACCAGATTTAACTTTAAAATGTACAAAAATGTCTTACTTGGATACTGTTCAGATGTTATGCACTTAATGTTGTAGCAGCTTTTCACCACGTATCAAAAACAGTATTAAATATTGATATTTTTCAAGGTATCACATCAAAGTTGAACTTGCACCGCAGGACTCAAGCTACGCTCATATGAACCCTGTACAAGAAACTCAAGACTTAATTGCCAATAGTTTCAACAGAGGCTCGACAAACAGATATGCAGAGTGAATGTACACTGATACTGTTGTCAGAAATCACATCAAATCAAGCATGACAGTCCTTATATCTGCTGAGGCTCGTGGTGTGCATCAGGCGCAGAGTTGCAGCTGTAAAGCTTCCTCCTCCTCTGTTCATCTGCAGGAGAATCACTGCCGGCGGATCAAGATTCTGGGCGACTGCTACTACTGTGTGTCTGGCCTGACGCAGCCCAAGACGGATCACGCTCACTGCTGCGTGGAGATGGGTCTGGACATGATCGACACCATCACGTGAGTGTGAGCCGCTGATGGAGGCTCTTCTCAAGGGCAGCAGCATGATGAGTTCCTCTGTAAATAGTGTTCAGTCACACGTATATGTGCAGTACTGCTTCCCCAGTCGCTCCTGTGAGGAGATTTCCACAAGCTTCAGTGCTGATGTGACTGATTGTTTCAGTGGAAATCTTAATTATGATTATGAATGTTATGAAATGTACTGTTACTAGAGTGACTGTTGATCTTCACCAATCATCATCAGAAACCGTGTGGAGAAAAAAGCTGTTGAAAGATGTCTCTTTGTGAGCCTGCAGAACAAAAGCAGTGTTAAGTCGCTGGGGGATATTTGTAGAAATAACCAACAATACATTGTATGGGTAAAAAAATATAGATTTCTCTTTTATGCCAAAAAATCATTAGAATATTAATATCATGTTCCATGAAGATATTTTATACATCTCCTACTGTAAATATATCAAAACTTAATGTTTGATTAGTAATATGCCTTGCTAAGAACTTCATTTGACAACTTTAAAGTTGATTTTCTCAGTATTTAGATTTTTTTCACCCTCAGATTCCAGATTTTCAATATTGTCCTATCCTAACAAACCACAAATCAATGGAAAGCTCATTTATTCAGCTTTCAGATAATGTATAAAACTCAATTTGAATATATTAATTGACACTTGTGACGTGGTTTTGTGCTACAGGCGTCACCTATATCACCACCCCCCCCCCCCCCCCCCCCCCCCCCCCCCCCCCCCCCCCCCCCCCCCCCCCCCCCCCCCCCCCCCCCCCCCCCCCCCCACCCCACCCACCCCTAACGTCTTGTGTAGGTGGGCTGATCTTTGAAACTTCTTTGAAATAAAACATCACCGGACGATCAATGAACCATTATGGAAAACAGTTGAATCCAAAACGTAAAAAGATTTTTGGCCTAAACCTTCTTAAAGGGATCGACGTCCACCCAGAAATATCATTATTCTCCCTAGTGTGGCTTCAACATGAGTAGTTCTTCTTCTGTGAAGCACAAAAGAAAACATTGAGAATTTCCGTTCTGCTGTTGGTCTGTGCTGTATAGTCAATGGCTTCAGTGATTGTGGAACCCGCAACAAATCCCACAAAACTTTAGCTGTGTTTAGTAGCCATTGCTGACAGCAACTAGATCAGTTGATGACAGCGCCCACCTGCCTGCTTAAGAATTTCTGGCAATAATAACGTTTTTTAGAAGTCTATTCTGCTCACAAGACTGATTTATTTGATTAAAAAACCAGTAAGATTGGGAATATTATTATAATTTAAAAAAGCTGTTTTCTGTGTGAACATGTGTTAAACTGTAATGTATTTCTGAGATGCGCAGCTGTATTTCCAGCATCACTACTCCAGTCTTCAATGTCACATAATCTTCAGAAATCAGTATAATATGCTAAAATTAATAATAATAACATTTTTTTTTTATTATCAGTGTTGAAAACAGTTGTGCGGTTTAATATGTTTGTGGAAACCGTGATACACTACCATTCGCAATTTTATTTTTTTTAATTAATCAAAGATGCATTCAATTGCTCAAAAGTGACAGTAAATACATTTAAAAAAAAATTCAAATAAATGCTGTTATTTTGAACTTTCTGTTCATCTGTGAATCCTGAAAAATAAATGTATCACAGTTTCCAGACAGAATATTGTGCAGCACGCTGTTTCAAATTGATAATAATCGAAATGTTTCAAATAAATCAGTATATTATTATGATTTCTGAAGATCATGTGACACGAAGACTGGAGGAATGATGCTGAAAATACAGCGCTGCATCACAAGAATATATTACATTTTAAAATATACTATATTCACAGAGAAAACAGCTGTTTTAAACTGTAATAATATTTCACTGTATCAAGTAAATGCAGGCTCAGTGAGCAGAAGAGACTTCTTTAAAAAAAAAAAATCAGATTTATTCCAGGAATTGATCGCTAGTGTAAATAGGATAGTCATGTGAATCTTCATTGCTCCAAGTGACAGACAAACTGCAATTTTTTTTTTTTTTTGTTTTTTTTTCAGACACTGAAGCTGCTTGAGCGGGATTGGGTTCTTCAGATCGGTGGATGAAGCTACAGAGGTGGATATGAACATGCGTGTGGGTCTGCACACGGGACGGGTGCTCTGTGGCGTGTTGGGCCTCAGAAAGTGGCAGTATGACGTGTGGTCCAACGACGTGACGCTGGCCAACGTGATGGAGGCTGGAGGACTGCCGGGGTGAGGAGCTCAAGCAATCAGCATCACACTCCTCTCCAGAACCCTGAGCTGTCTGAGAGCTGTTTGTCCTCTCGTCTGCTTGTTCTACAGGAAGGTGCACATCACTCGCGCCACGCTGGACTGTCTGAATGGAGATTACGAGGTGGAGCCGGGAAACGGCCGCGAGAGACACTCGTTCCTGCTCAAACACGACATCGAGACCTTCTTCATAGTGCCATCTCACCGCAGGAAGGTGTGTGTGCGCTTTACTGGGAACCTTCTCGTGTTTTAGAGATATATCAATGTCAGGACAAAACACTCTTCAGTAATGTCTATGGAACATTCTTTAATGTTTGATATACATATAATGCTATATTTTGGGTGAAAAGTTAGTAGAATATTTCAAGAAACATTTTCTAACTTTTAAATAATGTTATAATCACAACAAGAAAACTGGACATTTTAATGGTATTAGTTAATTTGGTTACTTTATATTAACACCCATTCCATATAACCAGCATGCATATTACTAGCAAACTGGCTGTTTATTAGTACTTATAAAGCACATATTAATGCCTTATTCTGCATGACCATAATCTAGATCCCTTAACCCCCACACATAAACTTAACTATTAAAAAGCAGCAAGTTAGGATTTAATGAGGCAAAAGTCGTAGTTAATATGAGGAACTGAAACTAAATAACGTGTGCTGCAATTTTTAAAAACAATGTTCTCACAATGTTTTTATAACCTAAATTTGTCACTTGTGCGCATTTATTCATGCCGTAGTATATGATCACAGTCATCAACAAACTACAAAAATAACAACAATGGTCAACTATACATTAACAACAAAAATGAATTACCAGTGTACAGTAGATGTACAGTAGCACATTTGGTTTTATTTGTTACTATAAATTCTCCACAAAAAGTTACTTAGTGTCATTTCAGAATACAGCATGAATTTACAAATGATAGCTGTGCTTCACAGACTGTTATTATTGTGAATATGACTGACATGATTTGTTTTTTTTTCTTCCAGATTTTTCCTGGTCTGATCCTGTCAGACATCAAACCTGCCAAAAAGATGAAGTTTAAGACGGTGTGTTACTTGCTGGTGCAGCTCATGCACTGCCGCAAGATGTTCAAGGCCGAGATTCCCTTCTCCAGCGTCATGAGCTGTGAGGACGGGGACAAGGTACGATACACTGAGAAAATCAATGCTGAATGATGTCATGCTGTCACTCTCACAGCCTCATCATGTGGTCATGTGATCGTGTCTGTGATTGGCAGAGGAGGGTGCTGCGCTCCGCGCCGGAGAAGCTCAGGAACCGTTCCTCCACAGCGGCTAACGCGGCTCCGAGCAGCCCGGGGACACGGGTCAACCGCTACATCAGCCGTCTGATCGAGGCCCGGCAGATGGAGTCCGACACGGCCGACCTGCACTACCTCACGCTCACCTACAGAGACTCGGAGCGAGAGCGCAGGGTGAGAACCAGTGTCACCGCGTCACGTGCGGAGCTTAAACTGGCCTGTTGTTGATGCATGTGTCTGAGTTACTGTAGTATGACGCAGATTATAGTATATGATGCCACTATAAGCACTGGTTTTACAGACATAGGGCCTCGAGCCTCTGTCATTCAAACACTGCAACACTGAGAATAAGATGAAATAAGAATGTAGTGCACAAGTAATTTGTCTGTCCACACCAAGCGGCAACCTCTTGCTCTCTCTCGTGAAGCCCAGGCTCTCAAGTGACTAAAACTGCAATTCATTGACTGGCCGCTAGAGACTAGCTCTAAAAGGGAGTCAATCCCATAGACTCCCCGTGTTAAATTGCCCAACTTTACAGCAGAAAAAAAATGTTTACAGCCTGGTACAAAAAAATTATTTTGGTCTATATAGCAATTTTTGCCCTTCATGACAACTGTGAGGAGGGTTCATTTTTTTATAATTATGAGCTCTAGAGTTATAACTTATCTGTTTAAATTATATTAAGCCTTATAGTTCTGCATAATTAAGGGCGTGGCACTTGAGTGACAGGTGGATTGCCGCTGCTGTCACCACCGTCGAGCTAGGTGGGCGTGGTTTCAACAAACAGCTCCCGCCTCTTTGCCCATTTTCTATTATCCGGGAGTGAAGCGCTGCCAAGAAGATGGTGACGGCCTGGCTCCGCCTACTTTAGGCTTCAAAAATGCTCTTCGGAAACCTACGGGTGATGTCACAGACACTACGTCCATGTTTTTATACAGTCTATGGTCACCCCAGGAAATGGACAAAATCAAATCAGCCAATCAGAAGAGCAGTGGGAGGGGCTCTCTCAGCCAATGCACTGCACTCACGAACAAACTGAACGTACATCAAAAATTCCTAAATTATTAAACATTTTTAACTTGTTAAAAAACACCCAATGAATGACTGAAGCAGTTCATTGAGAGGGAATTACATGTATGATGACAATGGGTTAAAAGTACATGTTCCTAAAAGTAATTTCAAGATTGATCTCACCTTAGAATGGCTTATTAAGTATTCAAACTCATATTAGACCCTTTTAACATTAAATAAACCATATAATTGCCATCATTGTCATAGTTTGTATGGTATTGTTCCACCTTTTATCAGGTGTCGTGTTGTGGCGTTGTGTCACGTCTGGTAAGGACACAGTGTAAACTTCAGTCATCCCCCAAATTTTGGTTCACAGAATGTTATGGGAACGTTCCCAAAACATGCTATTTTAAAGTTTCAGGAAAGTTTGAATTGCACGGTTAGTTGCAGGAACGAGCTGAATGATGTGTATTTGGTCTGCTGTAAGTGGTCCGTGTTTTTCAGCACGTTTATGTTTGAGCGTGACGTGTGCTGTGTTTCTGCAGTATCATCAGCTGAATGACGAGTACTTCACCGGCGCTGTGCTTCTGTCTCTCGTCCTCACGGCTCTGATCGGCATCCTCTACCTGCTCATCATGCCACTGTACGTACAGCAGAGCGTCACTCCATCACACCGACACAGAAACACACGCATGCTCAGACGTATTGAAACACTTCCTTCTAGTTACAGGTTTGGTTATTTCAGTGAAAGCAGATCTCAACAAACAATGAAGGAGAGCTAAAAAAATAAGGCAAAAAGTGAGAGAACAAAACCAAAACACAACATACGTGTGACACACATACAGTGATATTCCAGAGAATGCAGTGTTTCAGACATTCATACAGCAGTTTGTCGAGGCTCTGTTTCTGTTCCAGCATGATTATTAGGTAAATAAACTCACAATTCTGAGAAGTCCAAATTCTGCAATTGTGAGAAAAAATTCTGAAGTGTGAGATAAAAAGTCGTTTTTTATCTTAAAACCTTATAAGTTGCAATTACCTTTTTTGTTTTTGATTCTATGGCGAAAAAAAAAAAATAGAATTGCATGATGTAAACTCAAAAATCAGAGTTTGCATGATAAAAAGTCGCAGTGGCGCAGAAACAAATGCCCATACCTTATGTCTGGCACTCTGAAGTAAAAAAATGTTAAATAGCACAGTAATAGCCACGTCAGACAGCGAAACTAAAGCTCGTCATCCGAGCAGATGAAGGACATGCGTTCATGTTGACGTGTACGTGAGAAGCAGGCATCCTCACAGTCTTCACTCTTCTGTGCATTTATGATTATTTTCATGTCTTGTGTTGTTGTTCTCAGGGGGACGGTCATGCTGGTGTTGCTGGTCTTCTGCATCTGTTTTCTGGTCGTGTGTATCGTATATCTGCACATCACTAGAGTTCAGGTAAAAACTCACTCAGTGCCAGCTGAACCATTATAGTGTCATTTTCAGTTTCAAGTCCTTTTTAACATTTTATAGGCCAGATTTTCTTTGCCTTTACATTGCCTTAAGTGTCTTCAGTCAATCTTGACAGTAGGTTTTTAATGCCAAAAGAAGGTTTGTACTGCTGCAAGCTGTTAGTAAATCTGGCCCTAAATATGATTTTCTTAGCGTGTAGTGCAGTAAAGGTTTTTATACGGTGGCTGTAAATGATATCTATATAAAGTTGCATTAAAAGGGTAATGCAAAAAAAGGGTAAATCTTGACTGTTAGTTGACTAATTCATATTTTGTAAGCTGATCTTCCATCATGCGTGTTTGTTAATATCTGTCTGTGTCTCAGTGTTTTCCAGGGTGCCTCAGCATACAGATCCGGACCGTCCTGAGTGTGTTCATAGTGCTCTTAATATACGCCATGGCCCAGGCCTGTGTGGTAACTCACTCTTACATCACTGCACTCACTGCTGATCTGACATTAGTGCGCAGGTTCAGTCAGTCTGATCAAATCGAAGAGATTCAAAACACATGCACATGGGAACATAGGGAACGCTAGTGTTAGAGGATCAAGTGTTTCTTAGATTTAGGATAGAGAGTGCTAGAGTTAGAGGGTCAAATATAACCAAGAAGAAACGTTCTGAATACATTAAGAACCCGTCTCTGTGTGTGTGTGTGTGTGTGTGTGTGTGTGTCAGGTGGGCTGCATGCCGTGGCTCTGGCCGACTAACTCCACGCGCTCCATCGTGATCATCGACGTGTCCGCAGGCCTGAACCGCACCATGGCTGAGCTGCCATGTGAAGGAGCGCAGTACGCCTTTCTGTGCTGCATGCTGGGGACGCTGACCGTGGCGCTGTTCCTGCGAGTGTCCTGGCTGTCCAAACTCCTGCTGCTGCTGCTGCTGCTGGTGCTGTACATCACCGTGCTGGAGCTCAGCGGATTCAGACGCTCCTCGGGGTGAGAGACGCTCCACACCAAACACACAAACCTTCAGCAGGACTTACTGATAAAGCTGGTCAGCCGCTGAGCTGAATCTCACTGATGGTGTGTGTTTGTGAGTGCAGGACGGTGTTGTTGAGCGCTCGCGGTCTGGAGCCCGTCCTCTCTCTGCTGCTGTTCTCCACTGCACTCGCCCTTCACTCCAGACAGATGGAGCTCAAGCTGCGCCTGGACTTCCTCTGGGCCACTCAGGTACAGCAGAGCATCACACACTCCTGACACCGCAGTCACAAACACAAGAACACCTCCCATCATCATCCATTCTGCACACTGCCTGTCCTCCATACGGTCACGCGATGCTTGAGTCATTTTCAATGTTTACACGTTTCTCTTTTGGAAGAAGGCTGCATTTATTTGATCAAAACACAGTTAAAACCAGGGTTGTGATAGTTCATTAAAACTAAAACTGAAACAAAAATTCAAACCATTGAAAAACATAATAACAAAATAAATCTTAACTAAGATGAAATACAATATAAAAAAGTTCATCTAGCTTCCATTTTAATTTTGTTTAACTTTACGTACTAAAATAACTAAAACTGAAATAAAAATTTATATAAACTGTATAGTCATGATATGAAAGGATGACAAAACACAACAAAATTACTACAACTTTGACTAAAATCAAAATTAAACAAAGACAATTATTCAAAATATTAATATTGTAAATATTAGTACCGTTAAATATTATTACAGTTTAAAATAAGTGTTTTCTATGTGAATATATTATAAAAATGCTGAATTTGTAAAAAAAAAAGCTGTATTTTCAGCATCACTACTCCAGTCTTCTGGGTCACATGATCTTCAGAAATCATGCACATACAGTATGGCTTTAATATTTTCATTATATTATCATTGTATAATAATATTTGCCTGGTCAATGCTGCAATTGACTAACAATAATCAAGTATTCCAGAGGGCTGTGTAATGAAACATTATGACCTGCTGTACTGTGACAGTATGCCTGTCTGTGTGTGTGTGTGTGTTTGTGGTTGTGTGGTGTGTGTTGTGTGTGTTGCTGTGTGTGTGTGTCTGTATGGTGTGTGTGTGTGTGTGTGCGTGAATCTGTGTGTGCGTCTTATGTGTGTGGTGTGTGTGTGTGTGTGTGTGCATCTGTGTGTGTGTGAGTGTGTTTGTGTGTCTGTGTGCGTGTGTGTGTGTTGTGTGTGTCTGTGTGTTTGTGTGATCTGTGGGTGTGTGTGTGTGTGTGCGTGCGTGCGGCCGTGAGTGAGTGTGGGGGTGTGAGTGCGTGCGCGTGTTTTTGTGATCTGTCTTGGTGTGTGTGTGTGTGGTGCGTGGTGAGTGGTGTGTGTGTGTGTGTGTGTGTGTGTGTGTTGTGTGTGCGTGCGTGTGAGTGAGTGAGTGTGTGTGAGTGTGTGTGTGTGTGATTGTGTGAGTGAGTGTGTGGGTGTGGTGTGGTGTGTGTGTGTGTGCGCGTGTTATGATGCATCGGTATGTGTGTGTGTGGTGTGTGTGCGTGCGTGAGGGAGTGTGTGTGTGTGTGTGTGGGTGTGTGTGTGTTTCTGTGTATCTGTCTGTGTGTGTTTTGATTTTGACCTTGTGGGGACATTTTTGAGGTGCCCATGAGGAAACAAGCTTATAAATCATACAGAATGAAGTGTTTTGAAAATCTAAAAATGCAGAAAGTCTCCGGTGAGGGGTAGGTTTAGGGGTGGGGGTGGTGTAGGACAATAGCACATACAGTTTGCAGTATAAAAAACCATTACGCCTAGAATGTCCCATAAAACATGGTAAAAAAAACATATGTGTGGGGTGTGTGTGTGTGTGTGTGTGGGGTGTGTGTGTGGGTAGGCAGAGGAGGAGAGAGACGGCCGGAGAAAGCAACTGGACAATAGAGAATCATCTCACCTGTGCCGGTCATGGGGCTCAACACTTCACTACTGTCTAACCCAGAAACATGGTGAGAGCTTCGCCTCGTCATCAGCTGATGAGAGCTTCGCTGGAGGTGTGGTGCATCATGATCCAGAGCTGAGTGTTGCTGTGGTGTGGCAGGGATCTGGATTACCAGTCATCGCTAAGGTCGGGTGCTGTTCGCTCAATTCCCAACTTAATGACTATAAATCGAGCTGGACGGAACAATGGGTGTCGAGTGTATGCGGCTGCTCAACAGATATCGCGACTTCGCGAGGTCTTCCTTGCTGCATTTGGAAAATTTTGACTTAGATTTTATTTGCTTAGTTCCATTTTCATTTAAATGTTACTTGTTTTAGTAATTTGGTTTCTAGATTTATTAGGTTTTGTTTATTTAACATTAAGTTAAATTAAATGAATATGAGAAATGTTGCCTTGGCCACTATATTTTATTTTATTTCATTTCAGTTCAGGGTTATTATAGTTAACTAAAACCATAAAAACACATTTTCATTACTTAAAATAAATGTTATCTGAAATAAAATATTTAAAAACTTTATTATTGATTACAGTAGTTAACAAGGCACCATTTCTCATTTTATTTAGGCTGAACTTGATGAATTAAATAACTAAATAACTCTGGAATAAAAATTAATAAGAAGATATAAATATTTGAAAACAAGTAAAAATGACTAAACAAGCAACAAAATTACTAAAACTTTAAAAAAAATAAAACGGGAACTAAAAAGCTGAAAATATAAAAAATATAATTCTATTCAAAATATTAACAATATATAATAGTATCTCAATGATACTAAAATAACACTGTTTCAGTTAACGTTGATTTTATTTCAAGCAACTTTTTTTCTTCAACCCCGCTCTGAAATCATTTCATCTCCGTGTTGCAGCTGATGGACAAAGAGTGCTATAAAGACATTGAGAAGATCAAGACCATCGGCAGCACGTACATGGCAGCGGTGGGTTTGGTGCCCACCATCGGAACCAAGGTCACTGATTCAGCCACACTGGACATGATGCAGAGTAATACTTACAGAGCGTCTGAGAACATGATTCATTTACTCCTTTACAGGCAAAGAAATCCCCGGCGGAGCACCTGAGCACCATCGCAGACTTCGCCATCGAGATGTTTGACGTTCTCGATGAAATCAACTATCAGTCATATAATGATTTTGTCTTGAGAGTGGGTAAGCTTTTATACGTTTACACTGCCGTCTACAGATCAACTGCCTCAGCAAACCTGCAGTTTTCCTACCATTTGTAAAGGAAAAAATGGGAATGACATTTTAGAAGTTTTCACAACCCTTCTGCTGGCTCTGTATTCTCAGGGAATGTTCTGGATGTTTTCTGATGGTTTATGTGTGAATGCTCAGGTATTAATATGGGTCCGGTGGTGGCCGGGGTCATCGGGGCCCGCCGGCCGCAGTATGATATCTGGGGAAACACGGTGAACGTGGCCAGCCGCATGGACAGCACCGGAGTGCCTGGGAAGATACAGGTACTACAGTCAGTCTAAAGATAATTCTCTGACTGTGTGAATATCACAATAATGCATGCATTCTCTGAGAGCTGGACATACCTAAATAAATGCCTAAAAAACTGATTTCCCAGCATGCTTTGATACAGACTTTAAGGAGAGTTAATGTTGAAATTAAGTGTTTTTGCACAAAATAAATATAGCAGGAGATGTGTTAATAATTAAGATTCACATTAATTAAGGTCACATTAATTTTAAATATTGGTTTTAAATTCAAAATATTTGTATTCAGATTCACTTCAATTTTTACTTGCATTTACTCAATTTATATGCTATATTTAATTGATTGTACTCCTTTAAAATTCACTCAGTATTTTTAATGTAAAATGTTTCACATCATAGTTTGTTTTTATAGTGCATATGATATATGATACATGTTTTCATGGCCGAATTTCACCAAAAACATGCCCATGTCACGTGTCAAAATCAAAAGAAAAAATACATTTTGCATGAAGAATGTAAAGCCTGTTTTTAGGACTATTTTTAAAGTATTTTCCCCCTGAAAGGGTCATTATTGTAATGCAAATGTTTTTTTTATTACATTTATTTTTAATTAAATGTATACATCATGTAGCATTTATTGTACCTTCTTTCATTTGTGATGATTTAGCCATTGATAATAATAGGACTTACTAACAACCTCAGTAAAACATGCATAGGCATAACAGTAGTGAGAATTTGTGCTCATTATGTCATGATAAAACATGGTTCTGAACTGGCTTTATTTCTTTAACAGCTTAATATCTAAGACTTTTCACAATATATGTTGTTTACAGTGAATTTATAGAGAACGCGGATCAGCCAATCAGAACAAGGATCAGAACGCTCCTGTGTTACTAAGGCCGTAAACACACTACTAGTGACATGGTAATTATGACTACTGGATTATTGCCTACATAATTACACAAAAACATGCACAAAGAATGTGTACGTGTAGATGTATTGATTGAATAGCATGATCTTCAGGTTGACAGAGGACGGACCGTCTCTGCTTCAGGCGACTAGGGATATGGTGTGTCGTGGCAAGATCAGCGTGAAGGGAAAGGTCAGATGCTCACAATTTACTGGAGGTAAAGCGCAGGACGGGGGAACCCCCCCCCACCCCGAGCGCCGCATTACACCTGGCGGCCTGGAAGCGCAGGGGTCCACGCCATCGCCCGTCAGCAGCACGCACACCAAAGGGCAGAACTCTCGTCTGTGGCCTCGGGAATTTCGTGAGCAGCAGCCTCCTGGGGACACGCCTGGACACAGCGCCGTATGTGCCTACGGTCGGGAGAACGAGCAGGAGGGCCAAAGGGGGGGAGATGTAGGGACCCGGTCGCACACGACACAAACACTATTTACCGCTTAAAGACACAGGAGTATAACGTCTGCAGGTGGAAAGAGTGAACCGTCTTCCCTTATTCACCTTCTCAAAAATACGTGAACGGATACTTCACTGCACGCTCTTGTAAGACAGTTTCTTTGGTCACTTTATCAGTTCTGGATAAAATTAAGGTTAATATCCTGCATTTCTTTACCAGTCGAATCATGGAATTGGCTTGGGGATGCCGGGCCACACGTGTGCTCGGTCGCCGCTGCGGAGCGTTCAGAGCCTTGAATGATCTTCTGCAATGCGTCATTTCTCAGTTTTTATGCCAACTTCTTATATGAGCTGTACATAGTAGATGTTCTTACGATCAGAGCTTGCGTATTTTTTGTATTGAACTTTCCAGTGCATTTGAATGAATGTGATAGCGTGTGAATGAGATGCATTTATAACACATAGAGCAGCAATAGAAGCAGGACATGCTCTGCATCAGTGCACTAGATTGTGATTTCATATTCATTCACTCTCACACACTCTTCATCTTCATCACGTGACAGAGCCCCGCTCACACGTTTCTAAAGGTTGAGACTGGAGAAATCAAAGAGCTCTATCTTGATGACACATTTACACCTGTACTCTGATTTCAGAAAACAATAATAACGTTATAAATATATAAGTATAAACTGTTTCAAAGCAGCATGTGTATATAGAACAAGAGAAATCAGGGAGTTTGATAACAGCCTAAAGGAAGCTTCATCATCATCATCATCATCCTCGGCTGCAGTCACTCAGACAGACTGTTCTGAAACTATAAACTACAATCTGACATCTATATTCATGCATGCATACAGTGGAGTCCAAACATCTGACACTGCATTCGGTTTCACATTTTTGCCATTTATTTGAATTTTTTATTACAAATATCTTTTTCATACCTTAACGGGAATGTTAACATAACGCTCGTAGAACTTATTTTTGTCAGCTGGCTATTCATTAAATGTTGTAACTTTATTTAAATGATTTAAAGGGTGTTTTGAATCTCAGATTGATTGTCAGTGTGGTGTCAGGTGTGTGTATGTAGTGATAAAGTGTGTGATTAGCAGGGACAAACCTCCACAGGCTGAACATGTGCCAATTATATCGAATCTCAATCTGAAGTGTAATGATCGGACACGATTCTGTCATCAGCATTCACTGTAATAATATCAGCATCACATTCACATGCAGATGAAACGTGATTGAAACTATCAAATACTATATGCTTTATGCTGTTAGAGAGCTATGTGTAGAAGAAGTTTGCACTCATGATGAGACTGTTACCTGAGTGAGGCGGATGGTTAGATGTTAACGAGGTCAGTTATGTGTAGTCTATGTGGGCACAAGAGTACAGTGACCATCTACTGACACGGAGGTCAACAACCCGCCCATGAGGAATGCTGCGTCTCACACACACACACACACACACACTCACACAGACACACACACACACTCACAAACACACACACACACACTCACACACACACACACACACACACACACACACTCACACACACACACACACACACACCACACTCACACACACCACACACACACTCACCCACATACACAGACACAGACACACGCACACACACACACACCACACACACCACACCACACCTACACCCACACACAGACACAGACACACACTCACAAACACACACACACACACCCACACGAAAGACACACTCACACCACACACACACACACACACACACACACACACACACACACACACCCACACACACACACACACTCACACCACACACACAAACACACACACCAACACACACACACACAGACACACACACACTCGCACACACACACTCACTCACACTTATACTCAGACACACACACACACACAAACTCACACACACACACACACTCACACGCACAGGCACAGACACACACTCACACACATACACAGACACACACACACACAAAGACACACTCACACACAGACACACACACACACACTCACATACACACTCACACACACACACACACACACTCACACACACTCTCACACACACACACTCACACACACACACACACACACAAACAGACACACACTCCACATACACACACACACACACACACACAGCTCTCTGTAGACTGATGTGTGTTTACAAGCACAAAACTCTGAGACCGTTTGTGAGGAGAAACAATGACTCTTTCTATATTTCTATGGCAAATGTTTATTTTCCTGCTGATGTTTTGAATCATGATGCTTTTCTTCAGGGTATGAATCGATCTCTCAGTCGCTCTCTGTACTGTCAATACAGTATTCTTGCCTTATTTGACACGCTTGCGGTGATTGAAGTCAGTTGCCTTTTAGCTCTTTGATATTCAGAAGTGTATTTTGTAAATACAACAATGTATGATATACTGTCCTTTGAACAGTGCAAACCTGAGCAATATAAGATTTTGTAATAAAGCGAGTATTGAAGTACAACGGTTTAGTGATTTCCTGTTTGTGTGACACTTAAGTCATAAATGTGTCGTTCCTGTTTGTGTTCCGTGTGTACTTGTTTTGGAGTCTTTTAGTTTGTAGTTTTGCTTTGTTCCCTGGATTGTTTACTGGTGCATCAGTCAGTCCTCTTAAACCCATGTTTATAAGCCCTATGATTCCTGTGTTTATCGTCTGGTCTTGTCTTTCTATGGCTGCTTGTTGAGTGTGATCAGTTCTGGTTTTTATGTTTCCTAGTTCCTGTGTTTTGAATCTGATGATGTATGTCTGCATTTGGATCCTCTCTTGTTGTTGTCTGCATTCACCCCAGCATTACAAGACCAAACCCCTTTACACACTTGTAACGCTGTCATATTAATTAATTCTCAATGACTTAATGTCATATTAATGACAGCGATGCTTCTTCTAGATGACTCGAGTCTCTCCACATTCATAATGAGAACATGATTACACTAAATCAATGGTTCTTAGGTTCTCCTGCTCTTGGGGATCCCACACATTCCCTTATTTGAGAGGCTCAGTTCAGTTCATGGATCTCTCTCCTAACGAGCTGATGATCTGAATCAGGTGTGTCAAATAAGGGAGAACCGTGCAGAGCAGTGGGTCCCTGACCAGGATTAAGAACCACTGCACTAAATGGATTCAATAATGAATCACGCTGTGATGTTGCAGATATTTAATCAGATTCTACATGCATTATTACACTTAAAATAAATGTCAGTCATCAAAAGCATATACACAATATTGACTCATTTGTAAGTGTGTTTAAAAGTAAAAGTTCTTAGAAATGCACAATTTTTATACAATTTAAGAGAACTGTCAATGTAACATTATGCTTGAGCAGTTGCACAATCTAAACTGAGCTAACTTTGCCTGATATTCTTTATCTGATATTTGAAGAGACAATCCTCAGGAGCAGCATGGCTCCTCTCTATCAAATCCCTTTCTTTATCTTATGCATCTTTTAGTAGTCGCAGCACACGACTTTTTAAAATATTAATGAGCAGTGAAGCGGTTTTGATAAAATATTTTTTCCAAGAATTAAAAATAAATGCAAATGCCAAACTACTTACTTTTCAGGAATTTCATTTTTAATTTTCGTTCTTTTCTCATTATGATTTCAGGACATTTGTATCACCCTGACATTTTAGATTTTAAACAATTGTTTTTTTATTATTTAAGCAGCTGAAAGACGTTCTCGTTGAAGAGAACGTGTCACACTCACTGTGTCACTCCGAGCACGTGGAGCCTGACGAGTCTCTGGAGCTCATAGCAACCATCAGACCAGCAAACACTGCAGTTTAACCCTCGGAGAGTTTAGGACGCATACTAGATACCAGAAAATCCTCGTCTAGCTCAGCAGATCATTCAGTCCTGCAGTCGTCTCTCAGGGTGTGTGAGCTCCAACCAAACGCCGTAGCGTTCAGATAGAAACACGCTGAAGCCAACGGGTCAGCAGCGCTCACGTTTCTGGGTTAAACTGCTAAGTTAACGTGTAGTCTGTACAGAGAAATATCTAGGTGCCCCAGGTTTAACAAAAGAGTGTTAATTAATTTTGGGAACATTGTTTGGTTTCGTTTTGAAATGTTTCTAAAACATTGAAATGCCCAGAATTCTTGTTTTGATTAAAACACTATTTAAAGGTTATTGCTTTTAACACATTTTATGTTGTTTGCTTAAATTGTTCTCAATGCAAAAATAAAACAACTGGTTTATTTTATAGCTGACTGTTGAATGAAGATCCCTGAGACAGAGTCCAGGGTACCCAGGGCGGTTGCTAGGGTGTTGCTATGCGGTTGCTAGGGTACCCGGAGGGAAGTGGACACAGCAGACACATCTTTTGCTGAGAATTTCGTCTCTCTTGACATCTGAGGTCGTCATTTGTATTCGTAATTTTTCCATATTTTTTTCGCCTGCCAGCAAAGTCAAAGTCAGAAGTTTAATTCTCCAACTCCAGTGGCCTGTTTTCGTTCTTCTTGCACAACCTATGGCTGGATTTGTGTGGGTGTGATGTAAATGACGTGCTCATGGAGTGTGTGCGTATAGGCACTGATGGACCTACAGCAATCCTGAAGAACATCAGCCGTGTTTATTTGAGAAGACAAGCAAAGCTTGAACTCATAAGATGTGCTCACCATTAAAGCTGGATTCAGTCAATAATGAATCTGATGTCTTCAAACTGACTTGAGCTATTGGTTGAGCCTAAAGCATCTTGTGATCTTAGTGTCCAAATTTAGACTAATACTACACCAGGAACCATTAATTACTGCACAGGCACCTCATGAAAAGCATGTTATGATGGCTGAAGACCTCAGATTAACCCGTCCTGTTATGCAATGACCACATGACCTCGCTTTTGTAACCCAGCTCAAAGTGTGGTCAAAAACATATCTGAGACATGTTCTCATAACTCCTGTTGTGTGACAGGCAAATATGTGTTTTAATCTCTAATTACATGCTACATTATTACACACACTCTCAGAAATCAAGATACGAAACTGTCACTGGGACGGTACCTTTTCAAAAGGAACACCTTTGTACCTTATTACCGTATTAGTATCTTAAAGGTGCATTTTAGCACCTGAAGTGAACATATCAGTACCTAAATGATGCATAATAGTAACTTTTGAAAAGGTGTCGCCCCAGAATTAACTTTCTGAGAGTGCAGATGATAAACCGCAGCATCATGAATCTGTTATTGGTGAAACGGGTCACAGATGTTGCGTCGTTCCATATCGCACACTTCGTCCTAGAGTAAATATTGACATCTGCGCAACCAGAGCAAACCTGTGCACTGAAAACAGCATAATTAATACAGGCGAGCGCTGTGTCAATGATTAACTCCTCTGAGGTCATCATGTCACGGTATAAAACACGGCACACACGCACAGAGAGCAGATCTGACATACAGCAGCAGATATTGGCTTCAGCACATCTCTGGTTCTGCTATGAGAAGGCCTTGTGTGTTGGTGTTGTTGGTGAGCGTCCTCGTCTGTCCGGTGGATCTTTCTCCGGTGATCGGGCCTGAACCCATCCGCTGCGCTCCATGCTCTCAGGAGCAGCTGGACTCCTGCCCCGCCGTGTCCTCGGACTGTCCGGAGGTGCTGCGAGAGCCGGGCTGCGGATGCTGCATGTCCTGCGCACTGAAGAAAGGAGAGTCCTGCGGTGTTTATACTGCTCACTGCGGCGCCGGCCTGCTCTGCGTCCCGAGACCCGGTGACCCGCGGCCGCTGCACGCTCTGACCCGCGGACACGCCGTGTGCACTGAGGACGACCGCACAGAAGGTGCCTTTCTGATTAGTGAGTGTGTGCTCAACAGGTCATTGGTCACAGGACTCATGTTTGTCTCTGATTGTGTTTCTAGATGAGCCGGACGTCACGTCTGACCAGGGCTCCCTGCATTACCTGCTGGGCCTCAACCGGCCGCTGGACCCGCGGGACGCAGCGGAGGCACAGGAGAGCATCAAGGCCAAAGTCAACGCCATCCGCAAGAAACTGATCCAACAGGTACTGAAACCAGCAGATCCAGTAATGGTTCAGGAAAGAGCTTCACATTTACTGGCTGAAGCTGTTGAATTTCTACACTTTTAAAGCTGTTTGCTTTGTATTTGTGAAAGGAATAGTTCACCCAAAATATATCTACACTCAACAAAAATTAGGCCTAAATTTAAGATTTATGTATTTGAATTGCATATAAAATGTCCATCCATTTAGATTACACAGTTTTAACACAAACTAATAAACTTAAAGTGATGCATATTTGTCACAGGGTATTAAAGTTAACTACAACTCTTTTTTTTTTTACTATAAAAAAAATGTAACTGAAATAAAATAAGTTTGGCATTTCATTTTATTCAGTTAACATTTTTTCTCAGTAGTGTAACGATGTAGTTAAATAACAAACTGAAATAAAAATTTATAGAAATATATATACACATTAAAAAAAATGTATAAATAAATAAAAATGGCAAAAACACACAACAAAATTACTACAATTTTAGTTACAATTAACATTATTTTGTTTAAAAATGGTTTTATTAAAAAAAAAATCTAATTCAAAATATTAAATACACCTCTATACTACATGATGTTTGACTGTTTGGTCAGTCATACATTAATCATATTTCGGCACTCAAAACATTGGTTTTATTAATAATTAAAAACGCATGAGTTATCTATTTTATCTATTTGATTTTCAAAATCCATTTATTCAAATTGCTTAGAATCAGCATAAATATGTTCATTGTAAAATCAATAATAATTCTTAATATGTATGGACAATGAGATTATTGATATAAAATACATAAACTGTTATTGTTATTTCAAGACACATTTAGTTTATTAGGACTATTACAGAAATCTGATCAATCAATCAATCAATCACAAATGGATGGGTATGTAATTCAAATACGCAAGTCTTAAGTGTTGGCCTAGTATTTTTAAGGTGTACTCGCCATCTGTGTTCCACTACTGTGGTTCTGGGGTTTGTACTTCTGGTTGAGCCGTGACGTGTTTCTGTGACTTCGCTGTCTAGGGTCCGTGTCACACTGAGCTGCACGCGGCTCTGGACCTCATCGCTGAATCCCAGCAGACGTTAGGAGAGAAGTTCACCAGCTTTTACCTGCCCAACTGTGACAAGCACGGATTCTACAAGGCCCAGCAGGTGCGTGTCTGTCCTGACTCTGAGACAGCACACTAACTCTGTCTGTCACACTAACTCTTCTCTGTCTGTCAGTGTGAGACGTCTCTGGAGGCCCAGCCTCCCCGCTGCTGGTGTGTGTCGTCCTGGAACGGGAAGAGAATCCGTGAGGATCTGGCGTCTGATTCCCAGTGTCCTCAGGAGCTCACGCGCTAAACTGATGCTGCAGCTCACTTCACTTATGTTTCCTTCTGTACCGTATTTATTCTTATGTATGTGACTAATATTTATGACCTAGTTTTTGACAGAATCCTACCAGAATGAATATGAACTAGAAACAATCACTAGAACTCCACCTCAGCAAGATCCCGATCTGGGTCTTCAGAAGCTCAGAGATGAAATCTTGACGCTCCATGTAAACGACGTTCGTTCTACAGCATATGATGTTATGATTCTGCCTCCGTCTGTGTTCGCTGTGGATTTTTTTTTTTCCACTTTAATTCAGTATAACTGTTTTTGCACAGCATAAGTTATTAGTCTGTATCTGTTAGTAACCGATATAAGTCTGTAAACAGTTCCATTTATTTGTGAGCTCAATGTTGATTGCTTTATGATATTTGACTATGTATTTAAACCAAATGTCTACCTCACATTAGACATGATGTCTTTATGGACTCCCTGAATGCATTTAACATATTTAAGAGTGCTGCTGTATTTATTCTGAAACTATTATTTTATTGATTGTTAATGTAATGTATATAATCTCAAGAGTTTGTTTCAATAAAGCGTTAGAGACTGTACGGACTGCGCAGGAATCTTCTGTTGAACAGTGTTTACTCTAAGATTTATATTACATGATCTAAACAGATATGCAGTGTTCAAAACACAAATATAGCCTACTGTACCATTGCAATTATCATCAAAAGTACCGCATCACATTATCACTGCTTACAGTATACAAGCAGACATACGTCTTAAACTGATGGAAAGCAGAAACATATGTATTATATCACACTATATGTATCTACATATCTAATCTTAAAAAGTTGTACTACTGTGACACAAAGAATAAAGATCCATTTAAAAGTATACACTTTTAATCAACTTATCAATACCATCAGATAAATTTACCAAAATAAAATTTTGTTTTCTTTTCATGTTTCACATGCTCATCTTCTTGAACAAGAACTATTATTAGAAGTGCTAGAAATCTCTGTATCGTTCTGTTTACGTATCTTTGCTCTTTATAAATGTTAAATAAATGTTGATTAATAAATGAATGCAGTGTATTTTTGGCCAATTTCTATAAGAACTTTTATAATGACTTTCATTACAGATATGTAATTGTTCCTAAACTAAAAACAATTAATTCCCTATAACTGTTAAAACCATTATAATTTCTGTTATAACTATAATTTCATTATTTTTTACAGATAATGAAATGTTTGAGTTTTATCAGTTCTGTAAGGATTTCAAGGTAAACAGCTTGAGAGAATAATTAGAGTAGCTGCACGCTATTTATAACATTTCCAGCTAAATGTAGTCATGTGCATGCAGCGAGTTAATAAAGATAAAGGTGACGGTGAAATTTTGGTCGTTGTGATGAACTCACATTAGTCATGTTGTTATGATGTATATGTTCTGGTCCGGTTACGTCTTCATAGTGTAACTGCATCAGCTGGAAAAGCTCTTGGGCTGTAAAAGCTGCTCAATGAGACCTCAACTCTTTGGATGTTTTGATCTGCTTAAGTCTGTATTACCAGAGCTTCAGTGAGCTAATCCTGAAGTTAATGTGCTGAGGCGTGAAGATTTCTGAAGATGAGGAGTGTGTGCAGAGAAAAGATCTGAATACTGCAGAGGGAGGCGTGTGATGGGACGAGTGTCTGTAAGTAGCCCGCTGCTGTCATTAAAGATGAAAAACACAGCTGTCTTCATTAGACTGGTCCTCTGAGCTGGGTTTGGTCAGGCTCAGGATGCTTGCTAATGTTCTAACCCAACGCTGTCCTGTTTCTCTGTAGGTTGATCAGAAGATGCAGGTTGGTTTGCTAACCCTCACTGTCTCTCCACTCTGTTCCCGATAGTCACTCGTTATCATTATTATTACATTCTGAAAGAAGAAGAAGAAGATGGCGGCGGTGTTGCAACAATATATAACGATATTCTCAATGTTACTCAGAAGACAAGATACAGATTTAAATCATTCGAAATACTAATGCTTAATGTTAAACTGTCAGATATGCAAAAGAAATCTAACGTATCTCTTGCTCTGGCTACTCTGTATAGACCACCAGGGCCGTCCGTTCCGTATGTGGTTTTTATGTTATAAAGACATTTGCCGTAGTTCAATGTATGTCTCTTAGACCTATTGGTTACTGTTGATAAAGTGTTAATTGTCGGAGATTTTAACATTCACATTGATTATATAAATGATGCATTAGGACTTGCGTTTATTTACCTAATAAACTCTTTTGGAGTCAAGTAAAATGTCACCGGGCCCACTCATCGTTTTAATCATACGCTAGATTTAATTATATCGCATGGAATTGATCTTACTGATATAGATATAGTAACTCAAAGTGATGATGTTACTGACCATTTCCTTGTATCGTGCATGGTGCGTATTACTAATATTAACTATATGGCTCCGTGTTATCGTCCTGGCAGAACTATTGTTCCAGCCACCAAGACAGATTCACAAATAACCTACCTGATTTATCTCAACTGCTCTGTGTAAATATAACACATAAACACATATGAACTAGATGAAATAACTAGCAACATGGGCACTATATTCTCTAATACATTAGAAGCTGTTTCCCCATCAAATTGAAAAAGGTTAGAGAAAAACTGGTTTCAGAGTCTTGAAGCGCGCCAAAGGAGACAAATAATCCTTGGATAAGTTGAGTTTAGGATTTGGGCGTGGACAAAACAGTATTGTCCAGCTATAGAAGCTCTAATAAGCTGCCAGGGCCGAGCATACCACACAACTAATAGAAAAAACCACAAACCATCCTAGGTTTGTATTTAGCACAGCTGGCTAGATGAACAAATAACCCGAAGCCAGTTCGATACTAAATATTCACCTCCCAGTTGAATAGTAATGACTGTTAGGAATTTCGCACTGATAAGAATAGCTACACATAAAGCAAATTACAATAACAAAGTAGATTCTTTACGCGTTATAATACTTATAGCTCATTCATCGCACCAAAGATAAACTGACACAGTGCTTACAAGCTTCTGGAACAGGAAGAGCTAAATTAAACTTAATCACTGTCATCTAAACCAAACAAATGCTGGTCATGTTGATACTGTAACCCACACTAGTTACTGAAAGAGTTGTACCTGTTAGGCAGAACTTAGAACAGCTTCATAAATCTTATTAAGCGTGTGTCTGTTAGGTAGTCCTAAAACCATTCAACGCGGCGGATTATGAAGCCTCTTTATTAGAAAACCACAACGATCGCTTAGGGTGACATGGCTAATTAAATAGACCCATCTCAAATCTTCCTTTGATGTCTAAAATTTTAGAAAAAGTTGTATCTGCTCAACTGTGCTCCTTCCTGCAAAAAAAATCTGCTATGCCAGAATTTTCCTCAGTTTCAAGCCTCCACAATGAGCAATGGAAACTGCCCGTGTTAAAAATTACCAACGGACTTGCTTCTGCGTAGACCAAATGGGCTGGGTCTCATTGCTAGTTTTACTCTGATCTGTAGTGGCTGGTTCGACCACTATAGATCTGATGGACCATAATCATAGATCAATTTCCCAAAAATATACAGCGTATCCATAGGGCGGGCTTAAGTATGGTTTAGAGCCGACATTGTTCCGACTCGCTACCACTCTTGTTGATTCTAAATGGGGAGTCTCTCAATTATCCAGTAACCGACTGGAGTGCCAACAAGATATGTCTCGGTCCTCTGCATTTTCGAGACTTATAGTGGTGCCCCTTGGGTAATATTATTAGAAAAATACAGTTAGTACACTGTTAGCCGAGTGATACTAAACTATATATCTCAATCAATCTAGACCAGATGAAACTTCTAAATTATCGAAGCTAACAGAATGTGTTAAAAATGTAAAAGATTGGATGACCAATAATTTCTCCTATTAAATTCGGAAAAGACAGAGATATTACTTATTAGACCAAAAAAAACAGTACACATAATCTCTTGGATTACAATTTGCAACTAGACGGTTGCACGGTTACTTCCTCTACAGTCACAAATCTGTAGAGTTGTTTATATGTAGGTGAAGTAACTTTGTCTTTTTGGAAATCATATTTCAAATGTTACAAAAACAGCATTGTTCCATCTTAGAAACATTGCCAAGCTAAGAAACATGTTACCTGTTTCTGATGCAGAAAAGATAGTTCATGCATTTTCTACCCATGCAACTTCTGTAGCATCTGGATTCTATTGTAATGCACTGCTAGGTGGTTGTCCTTCAACTTCAATAAACAAGCTACAGGTAGTCCAAAATGCTGCAGCTAGAGTCCTTACCAGGTCAAGAAAAAATTATAATATTACCCCAATTTTACAGTCTCGCGGCACTGGCTACCCTGTTAAAGTTCCGATTCAGTTACCAAATATTATTAATTGTCTATAACGGCCTTACAGGGGTAGCTCCCTGTTGTTACGACCTTATAACTAGTCATCTACGCACGTGATCAATCCATCCGCTCCCTAAGGTCGTCAAAATAGATTATGGCCTTGGTGAGTACATCGGATAGCAAAGTCCATTAAAAGGAGTTAGAGTTTTGTCGAATTTTGGCTACCAACACTCGGAATAGGCCTTCCTGATGAACGGTCGGGGGCTTCCGACACATCATCTCGTCTGTTAAAGTCTTAATTTTAAAGACAAAGTCTCTTTGGCCATAGCATTCATAAAAAGATATGCAGCTCATAATCTGGTACGTAGCAGTATATATCTGATTCAAATGCGCAACATTATATTCTTTAGGTTTGGGTACACAAATAACTTTTGGCTCTGGTATTGGCAACAGCAGCAGCCCACCTACCTTATGTAGCACTATGTGTGTCTCTGTTTCTGTGGGATGGGCATATCGTCGGAACTGGATTTACAACAAGACTCAGTCTGGATCAGAACACGCTGAGAAGATGATGATGCAACCCTTCATGAGGACCTCAGAATCGATGCAATGCCGTGACAATGCAACTTAAGGACCCTAAACACATTTGCTATAAGTTTTGATGGACATATATAATGCTGCTGTTAACAGTTTGTGGTCTGGTTTGATACGTCTTTAATGAGTTTTCCGTACATTTTTCTGGCCATCTGCGACATTAACTGACAAGCTACACTAGACGTAATTTTTGGTAGCAACTTAGATTACTAAACATTATGCAAAGATTTTGTCATGGTAAAAGCGATATACAAATGTAAACTGAAGTGAATTTGAATTGAGAAGGAATGATGCCATATGTAGGTGCAGTTTACTTTCTCATTATTTTTTGTTGCAGAAAGAATGAACACGCAATAAGAGCAGATCTTTGTCTCAAGCCTCTTTTGATCAACACACACACCACACCACAATTCGCTCTCTCGCACTTCGCTCTCTCTCTACTCTCTCTCACACACACAAACACACTTTCTCTCTCTCGCGCTCCCTCTCCCACACACAGCTATCTCTCTCTCTCTATCTCTCTCTCTCTTTCTCTCTTTCTCTCTCTCTCTCTCTCTCTCCTCGCTTCTCTCTCGGTCCCCCACCAACGACGAAAATATAGACCGAACAACATAAACCTCAGAGGAAACACATCTCTCTCTCTTATCTCTCTCTCTTGCCACACAACGCCACACATCACACACACACAAACCCACAGAGCAGATAAGACAACGGCATCAGCGTCGCTATGTCATGCGGCGACGGAGAGACTCCAACAGACGAGGAGTGTCAGTCTGACAGACAGAACGCAGAGGTCAGTGACTGGAGCTTTATTTCTGCTGTTTTTACAAAACAGATCTGTTGATACTTATGCTGCTTTTGTAATAGGCAGATAATTAAAATATTACATATCTAAAATGCCTTATTATAAAGTAACAGCTAAAACTTTTTCTCATTTACAAGCTTAATTCTATTTATTTTGGAGTAAGTAGTTATTTAGTTCATGCTTCCTACGTATAAAATAAGGGGGGGGGCGGGGGGGGGGTCGAATAAAAATATGATATAAAATATATCTGCATAACAATGCATAAAGTCAAGTCCAAATTTGTCTTTACTTAAAGAAATCTTCACAAGTCTTTACCTTTGTGTGTTGTGGAGGTTTGGAGAACAGCGTCAGTGTCTGCTTTCATCTTACGCCTCAAATACTGAGAACAATGAAGTACATAAACTAACATTAATGAACAGAGTTGGTAACATGTATTAAGCTGGATTAAAATGAAATTAAATGTGTAGTCAAAAATGCATGCAAATATATTGTTTGCACTACATCTAAATTATCTAAATTAGCTGCAGACGTATTATTTATAAGTCTCACTCTATGCTGAAGTGTTACTTGACAAACTGTCACATCACATGATCCTCAGAAATCAGAAGAAAAGTGGCTGTTAGTTTTTGTGGGAGTCTTGAACAGGCTTCAGGCGGAAATTGAGCAAAAAGTGGCATGGGCACACCACCCTAATGGAAAGTCTGCAGGAATGGAGCGTACCCTGTCGTCTCATGGACTGTGGCGTTGTAGGCAAAGGTCAACGTTTGTATTTGCTGTGGCCATTTGTGCTTCTCTTTCAGAGTCAGGGTTCGGAGCAAACTCCCTAAAGTTCTATTAAACCTCTCTACTCCTCCGTTTCCCATGGGGTGGTAAGCGGTGGTGTGAGACTTGGCGACTCCTGATAGTTTTAACAACTCCGCTAAAAGGGTGCTTTAGAAGGTAGCTCCCTGGTCAGTGTGGATGCGACTCGGGAATCCATACACACCGAATACACGGTCCCACAGCTTCCTTGCGACTTGTTTTGCCGACTGATTCACACAAGGGAAGGCATGAGCCAACTTCGTGAAATGGTCTGTCACAACAAGCACATCCACAGAGCGTTTCTTCCCATCCTCCGCAGTCCAGAAATCCAGACATACCAGCTCCATGGGCATAGAGGTCTTAATACTTTCAAGCGGGGCTCGTGCAGATGGTTCTGGAGCCTTAGCTAGGATGCATCTTTGACAGGACTTGATATATTCACAAACATCTTTCCCCATTCCCAGCCAGAAGAACTGTTGGCGGGCTAGATGAATGGTTCTCGCTTGCCCTTGATGACCCGCTAAATCATGCACACCTTTTAAAGCTTGGCCCTTGAGGCTAGAGGGTAAGACCAATGGATACCGCTTTTCTTTACTGTGTGGATCTTGTGTGACTCTGTACAGTATTCCATCCTTAATCTTAAGTTTGTCCCATTGTTTGAAGAGAGTTAAGGTTCTGCTACTCATGCTGGACTTTTCTCGCCTCAATGGTTGATGCTTTAAGTTCACAAAGAATGTCACTCTTGAAATGACTGAATCAGCCTCCTGCATTTCGCAAATTTCATCTGCAGCAATCATAGGAAGGGTATCGGCACCAGCTGGTACTAGATCTTGATAAGACTGAATTAGCTGCACAGCTCTTGCTTTTGATGTTTCTTCCCACTGATCATGTAAACTTAAGCAGGCTTTGACAGTGGTGCTGTCAAAGGGAGAGGCAAGACAGGACTGAAGGCAGATCTGTAAGTTCTGAGCTCCTTGACGAAAAGCATCTCAAACCCCATCTCCATCAACCTCTTCAGCCTCCACAAGCAAATCACGATAGCACTCC
>JADLZN010001580.1:0-23544 GCA_018155175.1 Sinocyclocheilus anophthalmus | reverse complement strand
GGAACTGTCTCAACAGACCTTAGTAGCAACACCCTGTTAAGTAGGTATCCAGAGTATAGGATGAGTGGTGCCCAAGGCGGAACCGGGGGTTTAAACCACTCAGAAAGAGCACGAAGCTGTGCGCGTAGCTCTTACCATACAGGATATTAGAAAAGAACACAGAGTACTAGCGTGCAAACTTACCAAAGTGTGGATTTTAGAAAGTGTAAAAAGACTTCACGTGCACACTTACCATAACAAGGATTTAACAATACCGTTCTAAGGGGTTCTCGTGGTACTCTGAAAGAGCAGCCCATATATGGAAATGGTGCATCCCAAAACGCTTTGTTTGAGAAGTCATCAACTCGATCTTAAGGCTTAAAATGCTGGAGTGGCTAGCAGTAAATCTGTAGATGAGGGAGCAACCCACCCCTAGTTCTCAAACGAGAGGAGGCTCAACCTTCAGCATGTTCCAAGCTGGAACAGCTAGCAATAATTTAATTAGCTGAGGGAGCAACACACCCAGTTCTCAAACGAGAACTAAAATCTGAATTAGATTATAATTAAGAAATGGATAGTACTCAACCACCATGGTTCTCCGACGCCGGAGGCCCTGTCCGGAGAAGCCTCTGACTTGGACCATCTAGACCGGACCATCAGTAAGATGGTTATTATGAAGCCATAGAACCAACCAAACATAATAGGTCCAGCATAGGAGACTGTAATGCATTGCTAATTTCTTAAGTCTAAGTGGACGTCCATGACATGCGGAGTCCCACAAGGCTCAATTCTTGCACCGCTCTTGTTTAGCCTGTATATGCTCCCACTAAGTCAAATAATGAGAAAGAACCAAATTGCCTATCACAGCTATGCTGATGATACCCAGATTTACCTAGCCTTATCACCAAATGACTACAGCCCCATTGACTCCTCTGCTAATGCATTGATGAAATTAACAGTTGGATGTGCGGGAACTTTCTTCAGTTAAACAAAGAAAAAATCGAAGTCATTGCATTTCTCAAGGGAAGATACCTGGAATCTATGGGGTCTAACAACTAAAAATCAAGTCAGAAATCTTGGTGTGATTCTGGAGACAGACCTTAGTTTCAGTAGTCATGTCAAAGCAGTAACTAAATCAGCATACTATCATCTAAAAAACATTGCAAGAATTAGATGTTTTGTTTCCAGTCAAGACTTGGAGGAACTTGTTCATGCCTTTATCACCAGCAAGGTAGACTATTGTAATGGTCTCCTCAACGGCCTTCCCAAGAAGACCATTAGACAACTGCAGCTCATCCAGAACGCTGCTGCCAGAATTCTGACTAGAACCAGAAAATCTGAGCATATTACACAGTCCTCAGGTCCTTACACTGGCTTACAGTTACATTTAGGATTGATTTTAAAATACGTTTACTCGTTTCAAATCACTCAATGGCCTAGGACCTAAATACATAGCAGATATGTTCACTGAATATAAACCTAACAGACCACTCAGATCATTAGGATCGAGTCAGTTAGAAATACCAAGGGTTCACACAAAACAAGGGGAATCTGCTTTTAGCTTTTATGCCGCCCGCAGTTGGAATCAGCTCCAGAAGAGATCAGATGTGCTAAAAAATTAGCCACATTTAAATCCAGACTCAAAAATCATCTGTTTAGCTGTGCATTTATTGAAGGAGCACTGTGCGATGTCCGAACTGATTGCACTATATTTTATGTTTAATCATTTTCTATTCTTAACGGTTTTAAATTCATTTTAAACCTCTTAAATCAATTTTTTTATCATTTTCAGTTTTTAAATTCCTTGTTTTATTGTTGTGATTTTATTTTTCTTTCTTTTATGTAAAGCACTTTGAATTACCATTGTGTATGAAATGTGCTATATAAATAAGCTTGCCTTGCCTTCTAAATGCTTTGCTAGTGCTCGCCATAATAAACGAAAGAGATCGCTCTTACCACGGAAATGCACGCTTCAAACAAAACAGTCAGTGAAGACGAAGAAGAGGATGATGTGTTCTCCCGGCGCCTATTTATACTATAGTCGCACCGGTAGTGACGTCATGGCTGTTGCCGGCCAACGTGTTGTTGGTGTTTTTCAATGTATGCTTCAGACACGGGTCACGACGAGGCGTTCCCCATAGCAACCCATAGAGGACGCAGTTCGAAGTTCCCATGAAAGGGAACTGTTTCTCCAGCAAAGACATCTCACTAAACTTCTCATTACGCTCAGGATCATAAAGAGGAGAGGTTAAAGATGTATCAGGGTTAACAGGTGGAGTTCTTACCTCTAAAACACCCCACTCGACAAGCGCGTCTTTCACAACTTTCAGCAGCGTCCTTTTAAGTTTCTTATCATTACTCGTTACCTCCACACCAAAATGCTCGGCAATCTGCGACAGCTCTTCCTTCGTACATCTTTCCAACAATATTTAAGAAGGAATCGCAAAGAAATCCTCGGTTACGGATGACATTTCTATTAGAAGAGGAAGCAGAGCAAACACAGCAAAACAAACACATATGAGATGCCGCTAAACTAGCACGCGAGATGCCGGTAACCTAGAGCATTGGAACTACAAATCCCATCAACCACTTTGCCAGGGATCGTCACATTCATGCTCCGGGTCGAAACACTACCGTAGATAAGATAAATAAAGACTTACCACAAGTCATTCCTCAAATTATCTTCGTATTCGGTAGATATCACAAACACAGATGCGGAGAAACAACAGAAGTGTTACTTTAAATGAAAACAAGAGACTTCCGTTCCTAGCTATAAACAAAATTAACTAAACCTACCTGCTCTTTAAAGGTGTACCGGACTCGGGGCAGCATTTAAACGCTGAACTCAAGGACATTTGGCATTACAAACCAAAAGCCCGAAGCATACCCCCAACAGAATCAAAATAAATTAAACTAAAATAACAAATAGTGTCTTGATGGAAGGATTAGAAACCCAGCTGAGGACACTCTAACTACCTGAAGTCTCCTCATTTACAAAAGCAAACACACTGAAACACTATGCATTTCTTATATATGTAGCAATCCGAGACGAGTGCCCAATTTTATGTTACAACCTGCTTGTTTAAGGTTGCAACATAAAAGAGGGATCAGACAACTAATCAAAGCAAATGGTTTTATTACATTAAACTAGTGATGTGACGTTCGACACCGAGGCTTCGAAGCTTGCATCAAAAAAACAAAACATCTCCCAGTGAAGCACTGTACCGGAGCTTGATTCGTTTTGCCAAAACCACGTGATCTGTGATGTCTGAAGCTTCGTTTTTGCACACAACCACGTGACTGCATCGTATTCTGATTCAAATAATGCGAACCACTTGCGCAGTTTCAAGTGTCCCTCACGTTTTTGAAAAGAATAAATCATAATACGAATAAATATTTGCATGTGTAGTTTTCTGCATGATCATTTTGTATTAATTCCTGGTTCACAGACACTTTAACTAACCAATCTTCTATGATAATCTTCCGTTATTTTGATCATACAGCCTTGCTTATTTTTTCCACAAATTTATTCAGACTCATTTATTCATATTGTGTAATACAGTGACTGACATGGACTTATTTATATAGACTTCATATTTTCTTGCTTTATAAAGGTTTTCATAGCACAAACTAATTTATTATCTGAAACAGTCCAAACATGGCTGGGTCGTCTGGGACGCAAAGGCAGCTTTTTCCACCTTTTGACCACAAGATGTCGTTAGTGTGCACCGTCTTGAAAAGCTTCGAGAAATGAACCTTTTTAACGATAAAGTTGAGGGGAAAGCCTCGGTGCTTCGCAAAGCTTAATTTTCCCATCACTACATTAAACTATTACAACAACAATTAAAATGACAAACAATAATCTAGTGGGTATTAAGGAAAATAATAAAATGAAGATAACAATAACAAAAACTTTAACTACATAATATAAGAATAATGCCAAAAGCAACAAACAAGAAAAGAGTCAGAAAAGAGAAACTCCTGGGAGACACTATCCCACTCAGAAAGGGCCTACTCCCAATAACTAAAATACTCAAACTAACAACAATGAAAGACAGGTGGACAACCAATCAATAACTGCATCTCTCTCCAATAGGATCAGGAGATCAGAGTCGTCACACCACTCACAAACCACACACACCACCACACTCGCGCACAACACACACACGCAAGCACGCACCCACAAACACACCACTCATGTACGCAGGCTCACACGCACACTACCGTCTCAGTCAATCAGACACACGCACGCACACTCACGTATCACACACACCTCTCACCACACACACTCTCAAGCACGCGCACACACCACCACCTCACGCTAACCAGCTGCAAAGTCGAACTCGCGCACGCACACATGCACGCACAACACTCACTCACACATGCACACACACCTCATTCACTCCCTCACTAGTTATCAGCACTCACCACGGCAAAGACACACGCACTCACTGTAAAGAATTGTTCAGCTCTTAGGTGCTAATTAATACCCGGTGGCAACCACAAAAAATTGTTCCGACAGAACATTAACTTAAGTGAAGTCATTGGAATGGAGCTACGATGGCACACACCACTCCTAGGGACCATCCATGTGCCAAACTTGAACAGCTTTTAATTAAGTGTCCAGATACGGTTCTAGAAAGAGAAGAAACAACAAGGGTATAAATATACGTATGATGATGAAAAACACGCACATAAGCAACATTGACTCCAAGATATCACAGGTGTGTTATGACATTAACACTGAAAATATGTCTTTACAGCGATTTTATAAGATTGGCTAGAGATTAGCTTACAGACACAGGTGCTCGGCAGATGCGATAAGCACGTCTTAAAAGACTAATTCACAATCAAATGTAAACAGTATAATGAAGCAACAAACTTACTCTTTGATGCACACACACATGCGATTACTCAATATTATGGGAGAACTGGCATCATCACCGTTAGGATCGTCTCGCCCTAGTAATAATAATGGCGATCATAACTGTACTAAACTGCATCAGCATCCGGGTCCTTTGCACCTTCTGGGTCCTAACAATAGGCGTGTGACTGATGCCTGACTAAATAACAACAGCGAATTAACCATTACACATATACAAAGAACTGTATGAACATATTAAATAACTGGCCCTCAGTTTAGTACAGCCACCCCAAAATGTGCTTGCAGATTTGCATCTTGGGCCAGTACTCACAGTCATTCAGGGAGTGAAGGGAGCTTAATAAGTCTAGACAACAGGTGTATGAGTAGGTCTGTCTTTGCCTGGATTTCTGCAGCTCTTACTTTTATTATAGCTCCGCTGGACAACTTTTCACAGTCCCAATAGTCCAGAGTGCTCTGGGGAATTGTGACTCAGCAATCATAACCACTGTCCCTACTGTCAGGTTGTCTTTCTCTTGTTGCCATTTCTGGCGAGACTGGAGTCTGGAAGGTAGTTACGCAGATAACAGCTCCAGAACTAGTCTGTCAATATCTGGCTGTGTCTCCAGCACTTTCGGCTGAGCAGCTCAAATGCAGGGTAAATTACCTGTGGCAAGGCAGAGTCTAGTCGGCCCATTAAGAGAGAATTAGGGGTTATTGGGTCAGTATCAGCTACATTCGAGGATACATATCCCAGTGCCTTTGAATTTAAAATTCCCTCAATTTCAATAAGGACAGTCCTGAGCACTTCCTCAGTGACAGTTTGCGCACCAATGGTGGTGTACAGTGCAGCTTTAACAGATCTGATTTCTCTTTCCCAGGATCCTCGAAATGCGGGGAGTTTGGTGGATTGTACTGGAAGTCAATCTGTTGCATGGCAAGTTCTCTTTGTAACTGAGGATGAATATTGTTGAAGGCATCCTTAAGCTCACAATCTCCACCCTTGAAATTGGTACCCTGATCAGAGCACAACTCATGAGGTTTTTCCCTACGGGCGATGAATCGACGTAGAGACATGAGGAAAGAGTCTGTGTCGGCTTGAGAGAGAAGGTCGATGTACACTGCCCTTGTGGTCAAACATTTATAAATGATATCCCAACGTTTTTAGTTCCGGAACCCAATTTTGATGGTAAATGGGCCAAAGCAGTCCATGCCTGTGGATTAAAAGGCTGGCTGGAAGAGTCTTAAACTGGAAGGGGGTAAGTCAGCCATTTTAGGTATACTGGGCTTGCCACGCCACCTTTGACATTCAGTACAGTGATGTTGAATTGATCGAACTGCTTGACGACCTCTCAAGATCCAGAAGCATCTTCTGATTTCAGCAAAGACCCTTTCAGTACCAGGGTGATGGAGCTGTGCGTCGTACTGCTGAATTAGTAGCTTAGTCACTGGATGAACTGGGTCTAGGACAATTGGGTGAAGAATGTCAGGGCTGAGCAGGTGACATCTTCGGAGTCGTCCACACACTCTAATCAGCTGCGTGTCAGAATCAAATTCAGGAGCTAATGTCTTTAGATGACTGTTTGAGGAGATGTGTTTCCCTGCTTGAAAGCTGAGCATATTCGTCAGGAAAACTCTCCATTTGACACTGTTGAATGATTCTGAACTTGGCTTTCTTATGTGTCAGCAGTGACAGTGTCTGTGGGACTGGCCGCCCCATGAAGGGATCTGACTGTTGCATCTACAAGCTCTTGAAAGTTGTCATATTGAGATGCATTGACTGAATGCTGGTCACCCTGAATTATTAGAAGATGGAAGGATACTGGTTTACGCAGTTCCTTTGAGGTGTCGGCTAACACTAGGTTGGGCAGTTTGGGCCAAGACGATGGATGTTTCTGCAGAAATTCTGGGCCATTCTTCCAGTGGGTAGGTTCAACTAGCTGAGCCAGTGACATGCCACGAGTAATATCGTCAGCAGGGTTGTCTTGTGAGTGCACATAGGACCATAAATATGAATCAGTTAGCTCTTGAATCTCCGCAACTCTAGTTCCTACAAACACTTTAAAATGGCATGACTCTGATTGAAGCCAGTTGAGAACGGTTGTAGAATCAGTCCAGTATCTGAAACTGCTGATGTCTAGTGTGAGCTCTCTTTGCAGAACTATTGTCAATTGTGCTCCAGTTAGAGCAGCGCATAGCTCGAGTCGGGGGATTGTTTGCTGCTTCTTTGGAGATACTCGTGATCTAGCTGCCAAGAATGACACCTCTATTTGTCCTTTGCTATCTTCAGTGCGGAGATAGGCTACAGCACCATATACTCGCTCTGAGGCATCACAGAATGTGCGCACACTTCTTGAGCTGATCAAGGGATCTACCTTTGTAGTGTAGCATCTGGGCAGTGTGACACAGGAAAGTTGTGGAAGCTCGTCTTTCCATGTGAGCCATGCCTTTCTGAGGTCTGTGGGCAGTTCAGAGTCACCCCATTCTCTTTTTTGTCCCAGAGCCTCTGGACTATGATCTTAGCTCTAGTGGTAAATGGGGTGATGAATCCCAATGGATCGTACTGACTGGAAAGGATGCTATATGTGTGTCACATAGTGGGCTCAGTTTTTACGACATGGCCATGTTTATAACCAAGGGTGTTGGATCTGCACTGCCACTTGAGTCCTAGTGTGCGCTCCTGGGGGTCGGCCCTGTCTGAACTAAACCAAAGCTCATGGTTCTCTGACCTGATTTGCTGTGGCAGGTGTTGCAGCAGTTGGGGAGTCTTACTAGCCCATTGGCACAGTTCAAATCCACCCTTGGCCAGCAGATGTCGCATGTCATCCACTAATTGTCTGGCAGTCTCAAGAGAGGGAACACTTTGCAACCAGTTGTCCACATAGAAACAACAATCTACTGATACTCGTACCTCACTGTCTGGTTGACTGTGATCAGCAACATGTTTCCGAAGAGCAAAGGTTGCACAGCACGGGCTGCACGTGGTGCCAAATGGTAACACTGACCACTGGTAGACATCAGGTGCGTTGATTGGTTTCAGGTCTCGCCACAGGAATCGCAAGAATGCTTGGTCTTCTGGTAGGAGACGCACCTGATGAAACATTCCCCTTATGTCGCTGCTAATGGCTACTGCATACTCTCGGAAATGGAGAAGTACTCCCAGCAAGGTCACACCCAGAGTTGGCCCAGGAAGAAGATATTCATTCAAGCTCAGCCCTTGGAAGTTGAAAGAACAATTGAATACGATCCTGTTCTTTCCGTTGTGGTGGACCATGTGGTGTGGAATGTACCATCCTGGAGTCTGTACAGCTGTGGATTTGGGAATTTTCTTCACACAGACTGATTCTAGCAGCTTGTTCATCTCAGACTTGTACACTTGGGATTTCTCAAAGCTCTGTGCCAGCTGATTTTCAGTCCTTCGCAAATGAGGCAGTACTGCTTCCTTTGGAGCAGCTAGAGGTGGAGGCCTAGTTTCCCACAGGAGGGGGGTAGTGTATCTTTGCACACCTTCAACTTCAACCCTCTTTGTTTTCTCCTCCAGCATGTGCATAGCTTCTACATCTTGCTTTGACTTTGTCACAAGCAGTTCATTTAGGTAGGGCAAGATGTCCATCTGCCACAACCGCTCAACTTGACTGAATAGATCATTAGGTGCAAGGCTTGCAGATGTGAACAAGCACTGTTGTTTGTGTGGTATGTGTTCAAGGAACTTTGATGGACCTTGGAGTGTCCATCCCAAACGAGTTTTCACAGCTGCTGGACCTCCGGGAGGTCCCAACCGAACTGGCTCAACGGGGGTGATCAGTTGTGGGTAATCAGACTCAGTGAGCAGTAATGACCTCGCATGGTCAATTAACTGAAGAGGTAGGCCTCTGAGATGGCGATATCTCTTTTGGAGCATATCCAAGCTCCTCAGCTGTGAAGGCTCTTTTGATTGCAAAGTTGCGATCTGGTTGTGTAGCGGGACTCACTGAGAATGATACTGTGGAGCCATGAATAATGTGGATGTCTTGGCGCACTTTGCGAAGAGACAGGTCTTCGGGCTTACCGTGGAGGTTGAGTAGCTGAGCTGCCTCATGGAGAAGTATTGTGCGCTCTGAACCATCATCTAGCAGTGCATATGTATCCAGTGTAAAGTCTCCGTTGCGTATGATGACTCTGCACAATTTCATTAACACTCTACTGCTACCAGATGGTCGATCGACATATAGAGTTTCTATTGTGGTGCTGGTGGACTGGGTGATCTCTCCTGTTTCTTTGGTAGCATTAGCACTCATTTCATTGTTGGCTTCATACAGAATTTCTAGATGTCTCCTTTGACACTTCTTGCATTTCGCCTTAAGAGTACACTGACCTGCTTGGTGATCACGCCCACATTTCCAGCATCTCTGATTGGATCTGATCTAGGTAACGATCTGCTCTTTGGTCAGCAGCTTGAAGTTTGAACACTGATTGAGATAGTGCTGAGTTGTATTACAGAAGGGGCAGTATTTATTTGTTTTTTCTAGTGCTCTCACCTCAGAAACTGTATTCCGGCGAACCGATTCAGCCTTAGAAACTGGACTTTGCTCACTTCCATGGAAGATGGCAGTAGATTTGTGTGATCCTTTAGGCACTCTTTGCTGGTCTTTGCGGAAGCTCTGTCTCTCTCTACCAGGGTCAATACTGAACTGGGTACCGTCCTATTGCGCCCTCACCTCATACTCCAGCCATTCTGCAATTTCAAGCAAGGTAGAGATAGGTGTCTTGAGTGGATTGACATACCTCTTAAAGTTTGCTCGGAGATCGTGAGGTAGTTTAGTTAGGAGGCGGGAGACCGTGAGACCCACAAGTCAGTTCTGTATGTCCAGGACTTCCTAACTGATCCAGCATTCCAACCAGGGCCCGCACCTTCAGTGCAAAAAGCCTGAATGCTCTGGTGTCACCACTTCTTATGCTGGGTCCATCCATCAGAACAGCAATGCATTGAAGTGCAAGTTGATGGGGTTGCCCATAGACTTCTGATAGGGCCTGCATGGTATGAGTGTAAGGGTACCTGCTGTTACTGTAGGAGTCAGCAATGAGCAATGCTTCCTCAAACTTCAAGTGGTTCATCAATATTTGGAACTTAAAGCGCTCTGTAGCGTCAGCAGGCAGGAGATTGTCAAGAGCTACCTTTAACCTGGCGAACTCACGTGGATCCTCTTTGGTGAAGTTAGGAATGGTAGGGGTTGGACCACGATAAGTGTTCTCTTGACTGGATGGCGATGAGGAACGATAAGGCACAAATGGTCTCTGTCGCCTGGAGGTAAGGGCTGTAATAGTGTGAGGATGGACGCCTTGGGTGATGGTAGCGTTCATCAGCATGATCAGCCCTCTGGGGTGTTACTGCATGCTCTGGCGATGGCGAAGTTGATCTGGATTGCTTGGAACTCGCTTTCATCCTCTGAAGCTCATGAATGATCTCATCTATTCTATCACGTTGACGTTCTGCGTCCAGCTTATCCTCACTGAGTTTCACTGATCTTTCTCCTTAACGTGGATCTCTTTGATCGCTTGTTGACGTTACTCTGTAGTGTGACGGTGAGGTAGATATTCAATTCTCTATTTTGGGCATCAAATGTCTAGGCCAGGAGTAGGCAAGTTTGGTCCCAGAGAGCCGCAGTCCTGCAGAGTTCAGCTCCAACCCTGAAAACAAAACTCACCTACCTGTTGCCTTAGTAATCCTGAAGACATTGATTAGCTTGTTCAGGTGTGTTTGATTAGGGTTGGAGCTGAACTCTACAGGACTGCGGCTCTCTAGGACCGAACTTGCCTACCCCTGGTCTAGACGAATGAAATAGTTGAGATGGAGACAATGATCTTTGAGTGTGAGCTGCAGAGTGTTCACTGAGGTCGCGTCTGAGTTGACGGTTCTCTTTCTCCAGATCCTTGAGGCGCATCTGCAGTGCTTCAGGTGAGAAGAATGCATTCCCCTCATAGGAGGGAAAGTGATCAATGCCAGCAACCAGGGTGTTGTGAGGTAGATATGGACCTCCTGTAGCCCCTATTAGCTGTTCTCCTACGTTGGAGTGGTCTGAGGGTGCGTGTACTGATTGCTGCTCTGGCACATAATCCACCTCATAGTCATCAAGGTACCTTGGCATCTGTGTTCAGCGTCGGGAGTGAACTGTAGCATCACTAATCTCCTATGGACATTATATTAATTCAGAAGTTGCCATCCGGCTCGAAGGACCATGTAAAAGAATGTTCAGCTCTTAGGTGCCAATTAATACCCAGTGGCAACCACCAAAAATTGTCCGATCAGAACAGTAACACTTTACTTGAAGGGGTGTGCATAAGACTGACATGACACCTTCATAATCATGACATGACACATGCCATGAATATGAAGGAGGTTTTAAGCATGTTTATGACAACTGTCATTAAGGGTCATTCGCTCAGTTATGTCATTTTTAATGCAAATATGACATTATTTGACCTACCCCTACCCTTACCCCTAACCATAGCCCATAACAAAGACATCTTAAACAATGTCATCTTTGCATAAAAAATTACATAACTGAGCGAATGACACTTAATGACAGTTGTCATAAACATGCAAAAAAAACCTTCATATTCATGACACGTGTCATGTCATGATTATGAAGGTGTCATGTCAGTCTTATGCACACCCCTTCAAGTGTAACCCAATTAATTAAGTAAGGTCCATTTAGGAGGAGCTAGATGCACACACCACTCATAGACCACTCATTGCAAACTTGAACAGTTTTAATTAAGTGTGGTTCTAGAAAGAGAAACAACAAAGTATAAATATACATGCTGATAAAACATCAATATGCAAATGAATAATATCCGCATTTGTTATGACATTAACACTGAAAATATGTCTTTACAGCGATTTTATAAGATTGGCTAGAGATTAGCTTACAGACACATGTGCTCGGCAGATGCGATAAGCACGTCTTAAAAGACTAATTCACAATCAAATGTAAACACAGTGTAATGAAGCAACAAACTTACTCTTTGATGCACACACACATGCGATTACTCAATATTGTGGGAAAACTGGCATTATCATCACCATTAGGATCGTCTCGCGCTAGTAATAATAATGGCGATCATAACTGTACTAAACTGCATCAGCATCCGGGTCCTTTGCACCTTCTGGGTCCTAACAATAGGCGTGTGACTGATGCCTGACTAAATAACAACAGCGAATTAACCATTACACATATACAAAGAACTGTATGAACATATTAAATAACTGGCCCTCAGTTTAGTACACTCACTCTCTCACACACACACACACCACCACCCCCCAACACTCACAGTCTCACTCACTCACGCACGAATGCACATGTACTCATATAACAGCACTGTTTGCTTCACTTCCTTTATCAGTTCATTATTCAGGTTACAAAAAAGATTTTGTGGCTTTGTGTCTCTCACTCACTCTCACGCACATACACACTTAATCACACACGCACGCACACATCAACGAATGCACGCACACACACACACTCACTTACGCACTCACTCACACACACTCATTTACGCACGCTCACACACGCACACACACACTCAGTCTCACTCCTCACTCATGCGCGCACAAATGCACGCACGCACACACACTCACTCACATACACATACACACACGCACGTGCACGCTCACTCGCTCCCTCACTCACTCACACACACACACACACACACGAGCGTGTGGCTTCCGATCAAAACTATCCGTCCGGAGCAGAAAAATGAAAAAGCTGATTTTAACAGCACTGTTTGCTTCACTTCCTTTATCAGTTCATTGTTCCGGTTACAAGGAAGATTTTGTGGCTTTGTGTCTCTCCTGGATAGATGGCTGATTTTATTGCATTGTGTTGCGTCCTGTGCTTGTTTAGGGGTTTCAAACGGACACAACAATATTAAGGATTTAGAAAAGCACTCATTTGATCTCTGTCACAGCACCACAAACAACAAGCTCCCTTTTCATCATTTTACTGAACGCTCACAAAAATGGAACAAGGTATTGAAAAGAAAAAGAACAGCTTGAATGGGAATCGTTGGCTTCTGGAGGAACAAGAGCAATATAACAAACCAAAAGTTTTGACTTTATAAAATCTGGGGCTGCTTCCTTGCATAAATGAAAACGTTCACTCCCTGCTTTCTGGAAAATAGTTCATTATTACTTTTCCCCGGTGTGTGGCCGAATATGTAATAACTTCATTAATTTGTTGTTTAACTACTTTACATTGGTTGGCACAAGTGTTTAAAATTATATTTTAAACATTTGTGAATAGTGAGGACATTTGTGAATAGTGAGGAGATTCTGGACTTTGCAAATACAGTCAAAGCTGTAAACACACACAGACATCTTCAGTGTTGTGTTGTTCTTGATGTTTCTCTTCTTGTGTTCAGATGCATGTGATCTCACACTGGATCCAAACATAGCACACACTCAACTTATTCTGTCTGATGAGAACAGGAAGATCAGACGTGTGTATAAGAATCAGCCATATCCTGATCATCCGGAGAGATTTGATAAGGCTCTTCAGGTTCTGAGTGTTGAGAGTCTGACTGGACGCTGTTACTGGGAGGCTGAATGGAGCGGAAATTATGTTTATATATCAGTGTCATATAAAGGAATCAACAGGAAAGGAGGGAGTGACTGTGAGTTTGGATCCAATGACAAATCCTGGAGTCTGAACTGCTCTAAAAACGGATCCACTGTCCGTCACAATAATACCAGCACTGATATACCTGCTGTCCGTTCATCCTCTAATAGAGCAGGAGTGTATCTGGACGTGTCGGCCGGCTCTCTGTCCTTCTACAGCGTCTCTGACACGCACACACTCACACACTTACACACACTCAACACCACATTCACTGAACCCCTTTATGCTGGATTTTTGGTTGATTCCTCAGTGTCTCTGTGTGATATTAAACGATAGAGAGACTCTCTGTAAATCCTCTTTCTGATGTTGACATGAACACAAACTCATTAAATCTCACATTACATTTCTATTCATTCATTTTTAATCAGTTTGTCATTGTCCTCCAGAAGTTATAAATCTAGATCAGACGCACTGATCTGAATCTTAAAGAAACAATATGTTTGCTTTAATATTTATATTGTAAACTGATCATCAAATCTAATAAAAGTACATTAGTGTATTTATAACTTTCATAGTGCTATACCGATAGGTCAGTTGGATAAATTTATTAGAATATGGCTGGATAACGTGCCACAGCAGCTTATAGAGTCAGGTCATTTTTCCCTCCCCGGTTACAGAGTAAGATTGTTTTTGTTTTCTAAATGTAACTTTATTAAGAAATATTTAAACAAATGAAGGACACTACTGTAAGAAAGCAGTTAAGATACAAGACTTGTAAATCAATATATCAGACATCTCTGCTGTGTTGATGAACAGTCAGTCCAGTTATTCCTTTACTATAAAAAGCACTCGTTTGAGCCTAGCTGAAACACGTTAACACGCTTGTGAGTTCAAACTTTTCCGTTGGAACCGGAAAGATGCTGGAAGTTAAAAACCCTCATGAAGGATCATATTTGACTAAGTTCAGTTATCAACCTTTATTTAATATCGTGTCACGTTGTTATGAGATGTTAGTCTGCTGCTTGGAGATGTTCTGTCAGTGTACAAATTAAACTAGAAATCGTCAAATGTTGCAGTAGCAGGAATAGCAGCCACACGAGAACAAGAAACTCAACACACCTTTGAATCACTACTAATCTAATAATTGAATCATCAGTTATAATTAACCCCTGGAGCAGTTTATTGAGTCAATAGATGCATAGCAATAACTTACATTATTGACTGTAGAAGAAGCTCAACTTCAAGTATCTTTGCTGTCATTTGAAATAATTACCAAAGCTATGACTTGCATAATATCTGTAATAATCCAAAATGTTGTTAAATACTGTTGTTTCTACCTGAAAGTTTAGTTTGAAAATATTTTCTTTAATGTATAAATGGTGTATGTGTGCTTGTACCTAAAATATTGATCCTGATTATCTTCTCCTTTTCCCCAATGTTAATTTCAGTCTGAGTGAAAATGTAGAAATAAGTATTTGAATGGCAGTGTAACTCTCTTTATAGGTGGAGTGCAAATAACTTTACTTGGACTGTAGATGCTGATATAAATACTGATATAGGATTCATAACTGTGGATTGGAATTCCAGCACACACTCTTATTTATCCTTTTTTTCTGATGCTTTAAGGTAAAATTACCCAGAAGAGTAATGCCTGGCAGCAGACAGAGGGGCAGGTAGCGGAAAGACACATGAAGCCATTCATCACATCTTATATTGTGCCAGTGAAGAGTGACTGTGACAAGTGTTGAAAGGCTGAAACTCTGTGTTACGGAAGGAGACTCAAAAAGAGGAATATAATGAAACGGATGTCTTTATTTGCAGCAAGTGAGTCAAATGGAAGAAATGGCAGGTAAGTATGAAGTTCAACGGAGAAGTTTGATGATATGGATGAATGTTATAGAAAGTCTTTGTCTTACCGGAGATCGTGGATGAAACCGATGGATGACGGATGACTTCACACACCTCAGTATAAAGGGTACGTATAAAATCCACACGGAGACTTGGGAGGGAACAGATGCTAGAGTGGAGAAACAGGAGTAGCATGGAGAGAGTCCTCTTCATATAAACGAGTCCGGACACTGGAGTGATGTGAGGTGTGTTCTCAAGTAGTCTGTTTGATGAGGGTGTAGATGAGGTGCAGGTGTGAGTGATTAGTACTCCGGTGATGGTGTGTGCTGTGATTGGGTGGTGAGTGAACCTTGTCGGTCTGTGACAGTACCCCCCCCCACACACACACACAGCCCGCTCCTGATGGCCGGGGACCCCGACGACGTGGTGGTCTACCTCTTCCTTGGGGAGCAGGACGGTTAGGATGAGTGGAGAGGAAGGTTTTCAGTAGTGTGCTATCGAGGATGTCATCCCTGGGAACCTACGATCTTTCTTCCGGGCCGTAGACTTCCCAGTCTACCAGATACTCCAGAAGACCACCACGAGAGAGAGTTCAAGATCTCATTGACCTTGTAGATGGTTCCTTCCTCCAGGATCAATGGAAGGGGAGGTTCCTCTGTTGGGCCAGGCTCTGTGGGAATAGAAGTGGGAGAGTGGTAAGGCTTGAGCAGTGACATATGGAATGAAGGGTGAATTCTGTAATGAGAGGGAAGTTGGAGCTGGTATGTGACAGTATTGATCTATTTTGTGATTGTGAAGGGGCCAATATATCTGGGATTTAGCTTTTTGCAGGGCAGGTGCATCCTGATGTCCCGAGTTGACAGCCAGACCTTCTGAACGGGTTTGTAGGATGGTGTTTCGGATCTTCGAAGGTCTGCTGTCATCTTGCGTCTACGCACTGCCCACTGAAGCTGATGGTGAGCTGCGTCTCAGACCCTCTCGCTCTCTTGGAACCAGTAGTCGATGGATGGAACATCGGATGGATCTCCAGACCAGGGGAAGAGAAGGGGCTGGAAACCGAGTATGCACTGGAATGTAGTGAGACCAGTGCTGGGCTGATGAAGGGAGTTCTGCGTGTACTCGGCCCAGCCTAGGAACTGGCTCCAGGAGTTCTGGTGGCCATGGCAGAAGGTTTGTAGGAAGTGCCCAATCTCCTGGATTTTCCGCTCCGTCTGCCCGTTAGACTGGGGATGGCATCCAGAGGAGAGGTTTACGGTCACACCTTGGAGGTCAAAAAAGGCTTTCCATACCCTTGATATGAACTGTGATCCATGGTCTAAGACGATATCTTCAGGAATGCCATAGTATCTAAAGATATGGTTAAACATGAGTTCAGCAGTCTCCATTGCAATGGGAAGTCCCCTGAGAGGAAGCAGATGACAGGATTTGGAAAATCGATCAACAATTACTAGAATGCATTTGTTACCATCAGAGGCAGGCAGGTCTGTGATGCCATTTTCGATATACATGTTGCCCCTTGATAATATTATTAGAAAATACGGGATTAGTTTCCACTATTATGCAGATGATACTCAACAATATATCTCAACAAGACCAGATGAAACTTCTAAATTATCTAAGCTAACAAAATGTGTTAAAAATGTAAAAGATTATTAAAATTCGGATAAGACAGAGATATTACATATTGGACCAAAAGACAGTACACAGAATCTCTTGGATTACAATTTGCAACTAGACGGATGTACTGTTACTTCCTCTACAGTCAAAAATCTGGGTGTTATATTAGATAGCAACTTGTCTTTTGAAAATCATTATTTCCCATGTTACAAAAACAGCATACTTCCATCTTAAACATTGCTAAACTACGGAACATGCTACCTGTTACTGATGCAGAAAAGCTAGTTCATGCATTCATAACCTCTAGACTGGACTATTGTAATACACTGCTAGCTGGTTGTCCTGCATCTGCAATAAACAAGCTACAGGTAGTCCAAAAAAAGTCCTTACCAGGTCAAGAAAATACGACCATATTACCCCAATTTTACAGTCTCTGCAATGGCTACCTATTAAGTTCCGTATCAGTTCAAAAATATCACATACTTTGCCTATAAGGCCCTTAATGGGTTAGTTCCTGCGTTCCTAACTAGTCTTCTACCACGTTACAATCTATCACGCTCCCTAAGGTCGCAAAACTATGGACTCTTGGTAGTACCTAGGATAGCAAAGTCCACTAAAAGAGGTAGAGCTTTTTCGCATCGGAATAGCCTTCCTGATACCGTTCGGTGTTCAGACACAATCTCTCTGTTTAAATCTAGATTAAAGGCACATCTCTGAATATACAAATGATGCATTAGGAATTGGCGTTTACTGCCCTAATAAACTAATTTGGAGTAAAGCAAAACGTCACTGGGCCCACTCATTGTTTTAATCATACGGTAGATTTAATTATATTGCATGGAATTTATCTTACTGATATAGATATCGTACTTCAAAGTGATGATGTTACTGACCATTTTCTTGTATCGTGCTTGCTGCGTATTACTAATATTAACTATCTGGCTCCGCGTTATCGTCCGGGCAGAACTATTGTTCCACCCACCAAAGACAGATTCACAAATAACCTGCATGATTTATCTCAACTGCTCTGTGTACCAAGAAGTACACATGAACTAGACGAAATAAATAGCAACATGGGCACTATCTTCTCTAATACATTAGAAGCTGTTGCCCCCATCAAATTGGAAAAGGTTAGAGAAAAACTTACTGCACCATGGTAAAACAGTAATACCCATTCTCTCAAGAAAAAAAAACTCGTAGTCTTGAGCGCAAATGGAGAAAAACTAAATTGGAAGTTTTTAGAATTGCGTGGAAAACAGTATGTTCAGCTATAGACAGGCTCTAAAAGCAGGCAGGGCCGAGCATATCAGCAAACTCAGAAAATAACCAAAACAATCCTAGGTTTTTATTAGCACAGTGGCTAGATTAACAAATAAACAGACGCCACCCAATCTAAATATTCCCTCACAGTTCAATAGTAATGACTTTATGAATTTCTTCAGTGATAAAATAGATAACATCACAAATACAATAACAAATGTAGATTCTAAAGCGTATAATACTTCAGCTTCATTCAACGCACCAAAAGATAAACTGCAGTGCTTTACAGCTATAGGACAGGCAGAGCTAAATAAACTTATCACTGCATCTAAACCAACAACGTTTATTAGATCCTTTAACCACTAAATTACTGAAAGAGTTGTTAACTGTAGCAGAAGAACCGCTTCTCAATATTATAAAATTGTGTTGTCTTTAGGTCACGTCCCAAAATCATTCAAGCTGGCGGTTATTAAGCCTATTATTATGAAACTACAACTAGATCCTAGTGAACTGGAAATTACAGACCCATCTCAAATCTTCCTTTGATGTCTAAAATTTTTAGAAAAAGTTGTGTCTGCTCAATTGTGCTCCTTCCTGCAAAAAATGATCTCTATGAAGAATTTCAGTCAGGTTTCAGGCCCCCCCATAGCACAGAAACTGCACTTGTTAAAAATACAAATGACTTGCTTCTTGCGTCAGAACAAGGCTGCATCTCATTGCTAGTTTTAATTGATCTTACTGCTGCGTTCGACACTATAGATCATGACATACTCATAGATCGATTACCAAACTATACAGGTATCCAAGGGCAGGCTTAAGATGGTTTAGATCCTACCTGTCCGATCGCTACCACATTGTTCATTTAAATGAGGAGTCATCTCAAATATCACCAGTAAAATACGGAGTGCCACAAGGATCTATCCTAGGTCCTCTGCTATTTTCAATAAACATGTTACCCCTTGGTAATATTATTAGAAAACAAGGGATTAGTTTCCACTGTTATGCTGAAGATACTCAACTATATATCACAACAAGACCAGATGAAACTTCTAAAATATCTAAGCTAACAGAGTGTGTTAAAAATGTAAAAGATTTTATGTTTTTCGCGTTCCCTTTATTTTTTTATTTTTGCCTTTTTTTTTTTTTTTTTTTGTCCCCTTTATATTTTTTTTTTTTTGAATTTTTTTTTTTTTTTATTTTTTTTGATTTTCGTTCCTTTGGTATGATCAATAATGTTTTCCTATTAAATTTGGATAAGACAGAGATATTACTTATTGGACCAAAAGACAGTAAACCGAATCTCGTGGATTACAATTTGCAAATAGACGAATGTACGGTTACTTCCTCTACAGTCAAAAATATGGGTGTTATATTAGATAGCAACTTGTTTTTGAAAATCATATTTCCCATGTTAAAAAAAACAGCATTCTTCCATCTTAGAAAAATTGCCAAGTTACAAAACATGATACCTGTTTCTGATGCAGAAAAGCTAGTTCATGCATTCATGACCTCTAGACTGGACTATGTAATGCACTGCTAGGTGGTTGTCCAGCATATTCAATAAACAAGCTACAGTTAGTCCAAAATGTTTATTTACAGCGGGTAGAGTCCTTACAAGGTCAAGAAAATATGATCATATTACCCAAATTTTATATTCTCTGCACTGGCTACCTATTAAGTTCGTATCAGTTACAAAATATTATTACTTGCCTATAAGGCCCTTAATGGGTTAGCTCCTGCGTACCTAACTAGTCTTCTACCACGCTACAATCCATCACGCTCCCTAAGGTCGCAAAACTCTGGGACTTTTGGTAGTACCTAGGATAGCAAAGTCCACTAAGGAGGTAGAGCTTTTTCGCATTTGACTCCCAAACTCTGGAATAGCCTTCCTGATAACGTTCGGGGTTCAGACACACTCTCTCCGTTTAAATCTAGATTAAAACCACATCTGTTTGGCCAAGCATTCAAATAATGCATCTCATAATCTTTTACTGCAGTTATATCTAATCAAATGCACATTCTTATTCGTTAGTTTGGTTAACAAATCAATTTTGCTTGGTGGGAACAGCAGCTACGCTAATTATGTTCATATTTGTTTCTCTGTTTTTTGCCACAGGATTAACATCCCGTGGTAACTAGGATTTACACAAGCTTCAGTCTGGATCAGAACACCTGAGAAGAGATGACGCAACCCCTCAGAGGACCTCAGATGAAGCCAAACCTGAAACAACTTACAGAACTACCACATTTTGCTCTAAGTTTGATTGCATCATATAATAATTGCTGTTAATATTATTCATCGTCTGTTTTATTACGTCTTATATTGATTTTTCCGTACTGCTGGCTCGTCTGGTCAGAGGAGAACTGGCCCCCTGACTGAGCCTGGTTTCTCCCAAGTTTTTTCTCCATTCTGTCACCGATAAGAGTTTCGGTGTCTCTGGCTTGCTTAGTTGGGGACACTAAATTTCCAGCTTTATCGTTGACATAATTGCAAATATATTATTTAAACTGAGCTGGATGTTGACATCACTGAATTAATGATGAACTGTCTTTAACTGAAAAAATTAGTGTTTACTATTGTCACTTTACATTATTGACACACTATTTTCCTAATAAATGCTGTACAGTTGCTTTGACACAATTTGTATTGTTAAAAGCGCTATATAAATAAATGGTGACTTGACTCTGACTCTTGCCAAGATTCAAATGATGCATCTCATAATCTTGTACTTCAGTTATATCTGATCAAAATGCACATTATCATTATTTTGCTTGGGTTGAACACATAATTTTTTTGCTTAGTTGGAACAGCAGCAACGCTAATTATGTCTTATTTGTTTCTGCTGGGATTGACATCCCGTGGTAACTATGATTTACACAAGCTTCAGTCTGGATCAGAACACCTGAGAAGAGATGATGCCGACTCCTCAGAGGACCTCAGATGATGCTAACCCTGAAACAACTTACAGAACTACTACATTTTGCTATAAGTTTGATTGCATTGTATAATATTTGCTGTTAATAGTTTTCATCATCTGTTTGATTACGTCTTTATTGATTTTTCCATACATTTCTGCCACATGTACATACACTGACAGTCACCACTGATAAACTACAACTAAATATTGTAGAAACTTAATTTCCTGTAAAGTTGTAGAGACATAATTAGCGTATCTGCTGTTCCAACCAAGCAAAATTGATTTGTTTAGCCCAAGTTAAAGAATAATAATGTGCATTTGATTCGATATAACTGCAGTACAAGATTATGAGAGACATTATTTGAATGCTTGGCCAAAGAGGTGTGTCTTTAATCTAGATGTAAACGGATACAGAGATGTGTGTCTGAACCCGAACGTTATCAGGAAGGCTATTCCCGAGTTTGGGAGCCAAATGCGAAAAGCTCCACCTCCTTTAGTGGACTTTGCTATCATAGGTACTACCAAAAGTCCAGAGTTTTGCAACCTTAGGGAGCGTGATGGATTGTAGCGTGGTAGAAGATTAGTTAGGTACGCAGGAGCTAACCCAATAAGGGCCTTATAGGCAAGTAATAATTTTTTGTAACTGATACGGAACTTAACAGGTAAGCCAGTTGCAGTGACTGTAAAACTTGGGGTAAAATATGATCATATTTCTTGACCTGGTAAGGACTCTAGCAACTGCATTTTGGACTACCTGTAGCTTTTTTATTGAAGATGCAGGACAACCACCAAGCAATGTATTACAATAGTCCAGTCTAGAGGTCATGAATGCATGAACATGTTTCGTAGCTTGGCAATGTTCTAAGATGGAAGAATGCTGTTTTTGTAACATGGGGAATATGATTTTCAAAAGGCGTCTTAGACTCTTCGACATGGCCAACGTCAGTCCCTTCATGTCTCCGGGACCCATGTCCCAAGTCTTCTTCCCCCCGGGGGGTCCATCTCCACCTGGGTCAGTGGTGATGCAGCAGGGGACACCGGTTTCTGTCCATAACTCTCAAACCCCAGGGATTCCTACAGTGGACATGGGGGTTGCACCGGGTCCCGGCGGGGCATCTGGAATAACGTCTGGGCCTCCGGCACCAGCCGGTGTCTCCTTCATGATACAGATTGGGCTTACTAGAGAATCTGTGCTTCTACCCCAGACTGCAGACCTGGCCTACATCAAACAAATTTCTTGCTCAATTGTGGATCAGAAGGTAAGCACCACCCAGTATGTTATGCATTGATGCTGTATGCACTAGCACTTTTGCACAAGTTTTGAAATAGCATGTTTGCCCTCAGAATTTGTGTATTAAGTTCTGCAGAGTATATGTTTGGATCTACAGCAGTTCATATTGGAAATTTAGTGGTTTACCTTCAGGTCTGCTAAAATGATTTTCAAGATTCTTAATTGTATTTTTTTGATGATTTCATTAGAGCAAAGGGTGTCCAATTCACACCGTGAATGACACAAATATGTCTTACTTAGCTCACATGCACAGTGACCACAGAAATATGCAATGCATGCAGAACATGCAGTGGTAAAGTATGGCAACTCTTATCTCAGTGTAAGCAGTTCTCCACAGAAAAATCCCACACTGATATGTAAGGTCGTAAGAATAATAATAATAAAAAAATGCATTAGTAAGTCCAAGCATTGTTGATTAAATTGTCAAATGTCAAACCCTCCAGGTGGGCCATCTTACCTGAATGAAACCCTTGATGTAAAAAGGATATTCATTTAAATGTCTTAGTCTGGCACAGAATGTCCAGAACCCATTTCTGCAGTAATGGTACAAAAAACAGGCCATCCATTTCGTGACTGCACTTACCTCAAACCTGCATTAGTTCCTAACATCTGAGATTTTATCAGCCAGTCAGACTGTGAGATGATTTGATTATCGGATTTCCATGCTCTGGGCAATAACAAGGGTCATCTTAAAAAGGTTCATTAGCAAGAGTTCTTTTCCAGGAAGCATTTCAGTATCACTATACCATACTTTGTCCAATAGAGCTTTGCAGTCACTAGTTGGAAATTCAGGCTTTAGTTCTGGTATCCATGTGAAGGTGAATGTCTTGAACTGTTGCTATGAAGATAACATGTTTTAAAAGTTGCCCCAAAAGGGAATCTACAAAATAATATAAATGTGATTTGGACTTGGAGAAACATTGACCAACGCTATGTTTTTCCTATTAACTCACAAATCAGTTGATTACAAGAAGTCCTTTGTTGTGTCCTTTGGATTGGGTGATTTGTGAGCTTGGATTTTGGCTCCTTCCCTCAACTCCCCTTGGCGTCAGACAGAGTGAGTCACAGTGTTCCCTCTCTGTTTATTCAAGTGGCTCCCTCTGTTCCATGGATACTTTTTTCCATTCACTTGGAAGGTAATGTGGCGGCATCACTAAGTTCCTCCCTCTAGGC